>PVIA01000550.1:0-74294 GCA_004024845.1 Tonatia bakeri | reverse complement strand
TCAGCTTGCTGCTCTAACCCCCACCCTGTTCTGCAGGCTGGCGAGCGAGGCCTGACTGAGAACAACCCCTGAAGCCAGATTCCCGTAGCAGAGGGCCAGGTGAGCGGACAACCTTCCCGAAGGGTGAGAGCCTGTCTTCCTTCCTAGGGCCCCAGGGCTTGGGCTACTCCGCTCGGAGACCAAGCATACCAGTGCCTGGCCTCTGGGGCCAACGGCAGCCTAGACCGCGGGCCGAAGGGGCAGACGAGGGGGCTGCTGGCGGCTCGCGCCACTGCAGTGGGGTCACCTGAATGGGAGCCTTGCCAGGGAGACCCGGAGATACCGATGGTGCCCCTGAAGAGGGAGGGGAGACCAGTGGAGGGTGAGTGGAGGTGGCTTCATGGGTCCAGATGGGGAGGGCATGGAGCAGACAACCCCCCTCCCCAGGGCTAAGTATAATCCATTGAGCTGTTGGGACCCACAGGGTAGTGTCTGGGGGCGGATGGCCAGATTGGGGCCCATCTTTGGATCTGGAAAATGTTGCTGTGACTTTGGAGCCATGGAAGTTCTGGGCAGAGGAAGGTTGCGTGGGAACAATGGCCTTCCTTCCCGAGGCCAGGACAGTTCCCTCCTGGTCTCTTCCCTGTTCCAACCCAGGTGTACTTCATGTCACTCACCTCTTTATACCCCAGTACAGTTTCCAGGTGTCCCCGGGGGTGCACAGGGCCTGGGGAGGTGACAGGGCTGCACTCAGGGTGTTGTGGGGTGTTTCAGGGAGACTGTCCCAGAGCCAACCCTAGCTGAGGACCCTCCACCCAAGTGGGTAGTTCTCAGACGCACCTCCTGGTCCCAGGGAGGAGATGCAGCTCTTCTGCTTTCCAGTGTCTGAGGTCCTTTTTAAATAGTAATTAAAATAGTCCGTGATAGTAGATGACAGGATTTTTTGTTTTGTTTTGAATGCCCTTGGCGAATTAAGAAGTTGGCAATCCTACCTTCCTCCATTTTCTCTTTCATTCTCACACATGCATATTAACATACCTGTTGGGAAGAAATTGCAGGTTCCAATAAATTTCACATTTGGAAATCACTGAACTGAACTGCTGGCCAGTAGCAACTGGTGAGGTGGGAGGGGCAGCCGTGTGGCTTTCTGGTCCATGGCCTCCTCTGACTGAGATCCTGGAGCCTTCTCTCCTGCTCCCTGTTTCTTCAGAACAAAGGGATCTACAAATCCCCTTTTATATTAAAATGTTGGTGGTCTTTTGAGTCTGGCCTATATCCGTTCATTCCTCAAATTGAATATTTGTGCAGTCCCAGCAGTAACAGCTGTTCCACACAGGATCCTGGCCTATTTTCAGAGAAAGGCCGACAAGGTCCTCTTCACTGGAGATGGGGGTGGAAGGTGGGTACAGGTGGGGCAGGGGGTGCAGATGGGGTGGTACACTGGGTGACCCCATGGTAACCCCAAGTTGGGGGGAGGAAAGCAGTGTATCATGAAATGTGTTTATTTGTCTCTCTCTGCAGCAGTTACCAAGAGCCTGCAAATTCCTGTCTCTTTTTTTGTCCCTGAATTGTTTGCATTGGCCTAACCTGGGCATGGGGCGTCCAGTAAGTGCACAGTTAACTTTTGTGGGGGGGATGTGTAATGGTTGGTGGCTGGGAGGTCTATGTGGAATGTACAGGACCAAGCTGAGCTTTGCAGAAGTGGAATTTAAAAGGTCTGGAGGAGCAGAGAGGGTACCCCCAGGGAAGGACCCCAGACATGGAAGCTACAGATGCTTGGGGTGGACTGTGGTCCAGGACTGGAGGGAGACATGGTGGGTGGGGGGCAGGAAGGGTGGGTAGTTGGAAAATTTTGTGAAAACTGGGAGGCTAATGATCTGGAAGCATGGGAGAATGGGAGAAGCTAGCATGAGCTCCTGGCTAGAGTATGGGTGTTGGAGAGAATGACTGAAATGGTCAGCTTTAAACAAGTTTAGTTTGCAGGGAGTACATAAGAAGGGGTACAGACCATCAGTGAAAATGTCCAGGGTACCCCAATCCCATCCAGAGCATGGGGATCAATATGTAGCCATGACTTCTACCTGGAGAGTTTTATAGTTGGGACTCACACTCTGGTCCCACCGACTTCATCATTTTAGAGCAAAGGAAACCGAGGCTCTGGAGTTCAGGTGATTTATCAGTCTGCCGAGAGGGTGGAGGGGAGATTGAAAGGGGAACCTTGCAGAGACAGAAGGATCCAATTTTTCAGGTGAGGAGAAGAGAAAACTGGTGAGTGACAGAAAGGAAGAGCACATTAGAATGTTTCCAAAGCACGCCGGCAGCATTCAAAGAGGAGCAATAAACAGTATAGCTGGGAGGGTGCCCACACCATTGCCCTCTGCCTTTACATTTGTTCTGCTTTAGTTCTCAAAGCTTCAGAGACACTCCTTGTCCCCAACTGGAGTGAGGGGGGGCCTGCATCGGGGACTGTGGAGAGGCCTTAATGCCTGGGTGTGAGCAAGGTATTTGCACAGAGTGCAGAGAGCTAAGAGCAGTGCCTCTACCCTGAGTCCCTGAGGACTCTGTCTCCTGCAGTCTCCGTGCACAGCTTGAGTCCCTGGTGCTGTCAAGCACAGCCCTTGGAAAGAAGGGCTATTATCTTAAGGTGCTTCTCACCTCCCTTGTCATGTGTGTCTCTCACCTCCTGATGTCTCACTTCAGCACCACCAGGAGGCCAGGTCATCACAGTGCCATTTGGATGCATTACCACCCGGCCTGCCCTCCCTGCAGTGCCCAGGCTCCCACTCAGTTCCTCTCCTTCCTCTGCTTGTTCCTCTCCGCCTGGGGGAAAACTCATTCCTCAGGGCTGCCATGCTTGGCAGGGGCAGAGAGGAAAGCAGACCTGTTGAACAAATTTGCCCTTAGATTATGAATAGCCGCTAGTCCCTTTTCCCACAGGAATATTTGAATTTTAGAAGTCCGTCCTTTCACCCCCTCAACTTTAGCCAAGCTCTTGAGTCCCAGCACCGTGCTTGACCCTTCGGTGTGCAGTTTTTCATTTGGTCCTCCTGACAACCCACTGGGCCAGTGTTGTATCCTCCCTTTCCAAGTGGGGACCCAAACTCCTGAGCATTTTAACAAGTTTCCCATGGTTACACAACCGGCAAGTGATGAAGCTGGGATGATAATTTAGAGCTTCTCAAGCCAAGTCCAGCCAGCTCTTATCTTCTACATCTCAGGTACTCCTTCAAAAGAAGGCATCAGTAATGACAGTGGTGAAGGAAAAGATAGGAGGGATCCTTAACTGAGGGCCTTGACCTCCAGGCCTAGAGGGTACCTACGGCTTCAGGAAGGTCTATGGAACTAGTTGTAAAACTTCTTTTGTGCATATGATCTGCTCATTTTTCAGCAGAGGGCTTCTCCTGGCCAGTTGGACCCCTTCCCATCTAAACAGGGGTCCTGAGGCAAGAAGGCCAGGTACTGAGTAAGGGCACTTCAGGCCCTGGTTTTATTATCTCCCCCTGGTCCCCATTCTGAAATCTCAGGAGGCAAAGAGCTAACTGAAAGAGAGCAGTGGAGACGCTCTTCTGTGGCCCGGGGTTGGATGTTAACAGAATTGAATGGTTGGAACTTCAGAGCTGGAAGAGGTTGGGTAGAGCGTAGTCCAACCTCTTTATTTTGCAGAAGTGGAAATTGGGGCTCATGGAGGGGACCCCACATTCCCAGGATTACTTGGTGAGTTAGTTGCAGAAAATATCTTGTGTTTTTTAGGTCCGCTGAAGAGGTCTATAAGGCTGTCAAGTTTATCAAGGCAAAGAAGTGAGCATTTGCTGGGCCTCACCTACCTGCTAGCATTTCCACAGGCATTATCTCCTTGTGCCACATGAGAATTGGGATTAGGTGCCCCACCTCTCACCCTCACTTTTCTCTTACACAGGTGATGCTGACTTTAGAGGACAAGGACATAAAGGGCTTCACATGGGCCATAGCCCCGGCCTTGACCTCACTGGGTTACCTGCTCATACTGTTGGTTGCCATCTTCCCTTTCTGGGTTCGCCTTGTGAATGAAGAGTCCCGTGAAGTGTTTTTCAGTGGCCTGTTTGAGAACTGCTTTCATATCAAGTGCTGGAGGCCTCGACCCGTATCTAGTAAGGAGGGACAGAAGCAGGGACTGGGAAGAGATCGGGCTGGTGCAGGGACTGGGGGTTGGCAGAGGACAGGATTTAATAAACCCATGAGGGCATTGTCTCTAAGTCTCCACTCTGCGGGGTAGAGCAAAGTAGGCGGTTGGGAGGGGTTAATGATGAGAGGCTGATACAGGAGTCAGGAGTCAGCAACAAAGTCTATTTTTGGGGAAAGAGTGGCTCTACCTGAGATGGGGTAGGGGACCCTGCCCTGCTCTGGGAGGCTCCCCCACCTCTCAGGGCTGCAGTTAGCCCATCCAGACAGCACCCTTCAGGAGCTTCTAGCCGGGGCAGCAGCCGGTTAGCAGAGTGCAGGCTCGATTTCAGCCTCCATTTGTCCCCTTGGCCATGCACCTGTCCAACTCTGGGTGGCAGCTCTGCAGGTAATGTGCTCAGGCCTGTGTACCACATTGCCAATGAGACACTCGAAACCATCTTTTACAAGGAACTTGGAAAGGCTGTGATAGTGTCTACTTGGAAAAAAGGTGACCTTGGGAGACCTAGGGGTTACCTCCTGGAAATAGGAGAAGAGACACTTTGGGGGAAGAGGGGCCAGACTGTGTGAGCTTGCTGGTCCAGGGTTCCTCAGCCCTGGCACTACTGACATTCTGGGTTGTACAGTCTTTGTTGGGAGCTCCTTTGTTTCTTACAGGTTAGTAGCACCCCAGCCTTCTTCTACCCTCTAGGTACCAGTAGAATACCCCCTCCCTTAGTTGTGACAAACAAGATTACTTCTTGGCATTGCCAAATATCCTCCACGGGGGTCAACCTTGTTTCTGGTTGAGATTGAGAAGCATTGTTTTAACTCAGGTGTAGATTCTAGAACTCTGGGTCTTCAACAACACCTTTGTCACTTTGTTGCACCCCCAGGTGTCCATTTCTGCTGTTCCGGAGGGTATACAAACTCACTTTAACATGGGTCTGAATCATGTAAGGGCAGGAGAATGTATCGCCCTGTCCTTAAGACCCTGGCTGTGCGACTTTGGGTCTGTTTCATTACTTCTGTTAACCAGGATGATTACAGGGGTTCCCTGCAGAGGTCAGAACATCTTGATCTTACAAAGTTCTGATTTTCTACCAGTGATTTCTTTCAGTGTGACCAGTATAGATGCAATTTCTGACATTTCCTCATGTAATAAATTTTCTCATGAGGGTTTTATTTTATGTTGTTTTCAAAACTGCTATTCGTCCATCTAATTTTTTTGGTTTGTTTACTTTGATGTAATGGGAAACAAAATGGAGCTGGAGCATTCTTGGGGCCAAAGTGGCAGGGTCAGAACCTTGGTGCCAGGCCACACGTTGGGACCCAAAATGGTGGAGCCCCAGGGGTCATCCCCACTCAGAATGCGTGGGCTCTGTGGGCTCTGCCCTGTGGGGTCAGGGTGCCCAGCACCAGCCTGCTCTCCCTCCCCTGCAGTTTACATCATCCTTGGCCGAGTTTTCCTGCTGTCTGCAGTCGTCTTGTCTTTCCTCACCACCCTCATCATGGTGTCCTTTGCATCTCAGCTCTTTCCAAGGACCCGGAAGCACAATTTTGTGTCAGCCTTCTTCAGCTTCCTCACAGGTGTGGAACAGGCAGAAGGATCATGGGGAGGGCCTGGGGAGGGGTCCAAAGGTGGGTAGGGGGGTGAGGAGAAGGGGGGTGGTTTCTGTGATGTCAGGAGTGAGAATTTTAAGGCCTCTTCTCTTGGCTTCTCTATGAAGTAGCCCACCGCCACATTCACCCCCTCAGTATTTATGACCCCTCTTCTTAGGGTTTTTTCCACGCTCCACACTTCCAGGTAGCACAGTCCTTCCCACACTGGCTGGGGTCATTTGTCTGGTGATCATTTTACCATAATCTCTATTCCAGTGACTACCATAGAGTCTGGAATAGAATTCTATACAATTGAATTCAATATACAGTTGAATTCAATATTCTAATATAATATAAATGTTTCTTAGATGGATGAATGGAAAGACTATCTCTGTCTTTGGAACCTTTGCTTTTAAAGGTTGACCAAGGCCCTCCCCTGCCATGAAATGGAGGAGCTGAAAGTTTCACAGTGGGAAAATCAGGTTAAGTTTAGTCCAAAGCCCCACACCCAAAGGGCCCAGGCTGGAGTCAGCTTGTCATGAGCACAAAGGGTAATCAGGAAAAAGGTTTCTGATTAGGGGGCCCCTGGGGGATGAGGCACATGGGCTTGAGATGAGTGGAAAGAGGGTAAGGCGGGCATGTGGGGTGGAAGTTGCTGACCAAGAAGGCAGGGTGTGCCAGCAGAAGAAAGGAGCCTCCAGGCAGGAACTGCATAGCCTACATGGTTCTGTCTGATTAAGTCTGAGGAAGGCTGGAGCAAAGGCAGAACCACAGGAGGAGAGCAAGGGTGCTTCTCTGTGACCCTGCAGGGGCTTGTGCTCTCCTGGCCTTGTTGCTGCATGCCCTGGAGATCCAGAGTCTGACGATGAAACCCAGCCCTCCCCAGTTCTCCGTGCAGTGGCCTTACTACGTCCTGGGCTTTGGCATCTTTCTGTTCATAGTGGCTGGTGAGTGTCCTGGGGCTGGTGCCCCTCTCCCTGTCCTCTGTCTAGATTCAGGAGCCGTGGACCCTCTAGAGCTGCGCTGTTCAAAACTGCAGTCACTAGCTATGTGTGCTGTTCAATTAATTAAAATGAAATAAAGTTAGAAATTCAATACCTGAGCCACACTAGACACATGCCAAATGTTTAATAACTGCATTATTATGTGTCTAGTGGCTACCATATTAGACGGTACAGATACAGAAATTTCACTGTTGCAGAAAGTTCTGCTGGACAGCACTGTTCTAGAGCTTCAACCCTACCCCCACCGTCCTTCCCAGTTCTTATTCAACTTCAGAACCAAACTCTTCCAAATTTTTATGCTCTTCCTTACACTGTCCTATTTCTTAAGGCTTTCTGTTCCTGTCTCTATCTTTATCCTGAAAGCTAAGACTTATTCCTCCCTCTCCCCCTTTATCTCTATAGAACATCACCATCTAAGTTCATGGTCCTGTCAAATTTTGTCTCTACTCCTAATCCTCTCCCTGCTCTGTTAACTCGACCCATGATTATTAACTGTTTTAATTTGACTTTATTATACATTGAGTATATAATAAAGAATATTCAAATATATCTGTAAGATATAAGTAATTAAAAATAAACTGTATGCCCATATTCCCATCATATAGTTTAAGAACCAGCCATATTTCCTTCACTCCATTGATTATGTTACACCCTTATTTTATGTACCACTGAGAAAGAAAAAGTGGTGCCAAGTGTAACTCTAAGATGCTATAGCTTGTAAGACACATCCTCATTTCACAGATGTTAAAATGTAAAAAAAAATTAATTGGCTGTCAAAATTAATGAAATATGGTAGCACATGAAGTGTCTTTGAGGTCTCCCCCTGCTTGACCATCTGGCTCATTCTGATCCCTTCATCTTTTCTCCCTAGCTAGAATCATTTATTCTGAAACTTATGCTAATGATTTTTACCACAAACATATATTCTTAAGCAATGTTATTTAGTTTGCATGCTTTAAAGATTTAAATAAATGTAATCATATTGTGCTTATTCTTCTGGAACTTGCTATTTTGATCAACATTATAACCTTGAGATTTCTCCATGTTAATAGAAGGAACTGAGGTTCTCTTATTGTTACCACTGTAAATATTTACTTGTATGACTGATTCACAATTTACCCATTTTCCTGTCGATGGGTATTTGATGGTTTCCTGTTTATTTTTTTTATTACCAGCAACACTGCTGTGAACTTTCTTATGTGTGTCTCTTGCTGCACATGTAACAGGGTCATGTGCAGGTGCCAAGCACTAGAATTTCTAGATCCAGATTATGCATATATTCAGGTTTTCTAGACAGTGTTCAATAAGTTTCCCAAGAGATGGGAATAATTTGCACTCCTATTGGCAGAACAGAAGAATTCCTGTTGCTTTACCTCCTTGTCAACATTCAAAATTGTTAGACTTTTAAAGCTTTGCCAGTTTAATTGGTGTAAGATTGTATTTCATGCTATTAAAATGCATTTCCATAATCACTAAAGAGGTTGAACACGTTACATATATTGGCCATTTGTGTTTTCTCTTTTAAGGAATTCTTATTTAATAATTTGCCTATCTTTGCCCTTTCAAACTGATTTGTAGGTGTACTGTATATAATTTAGATACTAATCCTTTATTAGTATAGATATTATAAATGGATTCTTTGAAGAACAGGAATTAATTTTACTGCTAAATTTGTTGATATTTTCCTTTAAATTGTTTTTTCCCTTTGTGTATTATTTAAGAAATCTTTCTTTGTTGAGGTCTTTTTTTTTCTTTTTAAAAAATATTTTAGTGTGCTCTGGCTGGTGTGGCTCAGTGGATTGAGTGCTGGCCTGTGAACCAAAGAGCTGTAGGTTCAATTCCCAGTGAGGACACATGCCTTGGTTGTGAGCCAGGTCCCCAGTGGGGGTCACACGAGAAGCAACTGCACATTGATGTTTCCTTCTCTCTCTTCCTCCTTTCCTGTCTCTCTAAAAATAAATAAATAAAATCTTAAAAAATAAATAAATAAAAATATTTTATTGTTATTCAATTACAGTTATCCCCATTTTTCCCTCTTTGCTCTCCTTTGCCTATATCACCCCCCACTCCCACAGTCAATCCCCACCCTGTTGTCCGTGCCGATGAGTCATTTTTACCTGTTCCTTGGCTAGTCTCTTCCTCATCTTTTCACCCTTTATGCCCTGCCCATTCCTCTCTGGTTGCTGTTATTCTGTTCCTTGTTTCCATACCTCTGGTTCTATTTTGCTCATTTGTTTGTTTTGTTTGATCTCACCCTCATATGGGTGAGATCACGTGGTATTTGTCTTTCATTGCCTGGCTTATTTCACTTAGCATAATGCTTTCCAGTTCCATCCATGTTGTCACAAAGGATAGGAGTTCCTTCTTTCTCCTGCGTAGTGTTCCATTGTGTAAGTGCACCACAGTTTTTTGATCCACTCATTTACTGATGGGAGCTTAGGCTGCTTCTAGCACTTGGCTATTGTAAATAATGCTGCTATGAACATTGGAGTGCATATGTTCTTTTGATTTAGTGTCATGCTGAAAGTGAAGGGATGGAAAAAGTATTACAAGCACACAGACATGAAAAAAGAAGCTGGGATAGCAATACTTATATCAGACAAAATAAACTTCAAAACAAAGGCTATGAAAAGAGATAAAGAATGTCACTATATAATACTTAAGGAAATAGTCCATCAAGAAGATATAACCTGTATAAACATATATGCACCCGACATAGGAGCACCTAAATATATAAGGAAAATCTTGGAGGACTTCAAGAAAGATATCAACAGCAACACATTCATTGTAGGGGATTTTAACACCTCACTGTCAATAATGGATAGATCTTCCAAACAAAGGATCAACAAGGATGTTATGACATTGAATAACACTCTAGAGCACAGGTGGCAAACACAAGGTCCATGGGCCGAATCCGGCCTTCCACCTTATTTTATCTGGCCCAGCACCTTGTTTCTACCTGGCAGCAGTGCCAAGCTCCTTGCCTTTAGTTAAGGAGTAGTTACATTCATACAGTCCTAAAATTACATTCTGCCCTTTGAAGGCAGCCGTGAGGTTGATGTAGCCCCTGGTGAAAATGAGTTTGACAGCCTTGCTCTAGAGCAAATTGACCTAATTGATACATACAGAACCTTTTACCCCAAAGAAGCAAAATATATATTCTGTTCAAGTGCACATGGTACATTTTCAAAGATAGACCACATGGTAGGACACAAAACAAGCCTTAATAAATTCAAGAAAATTGAACATATCAAGTATCTTCTCGGAACACAATAGCTTGAAGCTAGAAACCAATCTCAAGTAAAAAAACTACTTGTTGAGGTCTTAAAGATATATTCTTATATCATCTTCTAAACTTTTATAGTTTTGCTTTCTATATTTAACTCTTTAATCAATTTTGACTAAATTTATGATGTGAGGTAGGAATCATGTTTTTCAGTGAATATTAAGTTGTTATAATGGTAGTTATTGACTAATCTGCACTGATATGTAGTGCCATTTCTGTTATTAATCATATTTTCATATACTATTAATTTGTTTCTTATAGTACCCAAACCATACTTTCATAGTTTCTGTAGCGTTATGCTAACTTGATATTATATATTATGATATCTTATAGGAAAAATTCTTCTTCTTGTTCTTTTTCAGAGGTACCTTAGATATTTTGGCCTTTTTAAAAATAGGTATTTTATTGATTATGCTATTACAGTTGTCCCAATTTTGCCCACCTCTGCCTGCTACTCCGCTTCCCTCCAGCAGTCCTCCACCTTATTTCATATCCATGGATCGTGCATGTAAGTTCTTTGGCTTCTCCATTTCCTATGCTATTTTTAACAGTCCCCTGTCTATTTTGTTTCTTCTTACTATGCTTCTTATTCCCTGCACATTTTCCTCCATTGTTTCTCTTCCCCCTCCCAGCTGATGACCCTCAAATTACCTCCATATCTATGATTCTATTCCTTTTCTGGTTGTTTGCTTAGTTGTTTTTTTTTTTTTTTTAGGTTCAATTGTTGATAGTTGTGAATTTGTTGGCATTTTAATGTTCATAGTTTTGATCTTTTTCTTAAATAAGTCCCTTGAACATTTCATGTAATAATGGCTTGGTGATGGTGAACTCCTTTAGCTTTACCTTGTCTGGGAAGCTCTTTATCTGCCCTTCTATTCTAAATGATAGCTTTCCTGGATAGAATAATCTAGGTTGGTTTTTTTTTTTTTTTTTAGAGAGATGCCTTCTTCTTTTTTTTTTTAAAGATTTTTTTATTTATTTATTTTTAGAGAGGGAAGGGAGGGAGAAAGAGAGAGAGAGAAACATCAATGTGCGGTTGCTGGGGGTCATGGCCTGCAACCCAGGCATGTGCCCTGACTGGGAATTGAACTTGCGATGCTTTGGTTCGCAGCCCATGCTTAATCCACTGAGCTACGCCAGCCAGGGCGAGTAATCTAGGTTTTAAGTTGTTGCTTTTCATCACTTTGAATACATCTTATCAGTTCCTTCTTGCCTGCAAGGTTTCTTTTGAGAAATCAGCTGACAGTCTTATGGGAACACCTTTGTAGATAATTGCTTTTCTTTTGCTGCTTTTAGATTCTCTCTTTATCTTTAAACTTTGGCATTTTAATTATGATGTGTCTTGGTGTGTTCCTCTTTGGGTCCAACTTGTTTGGGTCTCTCTGAGCTCCCTGGACTTGTATGTTTATTTCCATCACCAAATTAGAGAAGTTTTCTTTCATTATTTTTTTCAAATAAGTTTTCAATTTCTTGTTCTTCCTCTTCTTCTGGCACTCCTAAGAGTTGGATGTTGATACATTCGGGGATATCCCAGAGACTTCTTATACTCTCCTTGATTTTTTGAATTCTTGTTTCTTCTTGCTGTTCTGGTTGAATGCTTATTTCTCCCTTATGTTCCAAATTGTTGATTTGAATCCTGTCTTCCTCACCTTCACTGTTGGTTTCCTATAGATTTTTCTTTATTGCTCTTAGTGTAACTTTCATTTCTTCCTTTATGATGTTGCCATACTCAATGAGTTCTTTGAGCATTCTGATCACCAGTGTTTTAACTCTGCATCTAATAGGTTGGTTATCTCCATTTCATTCAGTTCTCTTTCTGAGGTTTTGTTCTATTCTTTCAGGTGGGCCATATTTCTTTGTCTTCTCAATTTGGCAGCTTTCCTGAATTTGTTTCTGTGTACTAGGTAGAGCTGCTTTGACTCTGTGTCTTAGTAGCATGGCATTTTGTGAAAAAGGCACCTCTAAATTGTGTGGGGCAGAGCCTTAGGTAATCACCAGGGTGGGGCTGTGTTGTGTAGCACCACTAGTGATTACACATCAGTGTGTTGTGGTGCTGTATGTGTAGGAGGGGTAAGAGAGGGAACAATGCCGGCTCTTGGCCGGCTTTCAGTCACTTCTGCAACTCACAAACAAATTGGGTCCTTCTGGTGCTGGTTCCTAGGTGGGTGGGCTTCTGTATGTTCTAGGATCCCATAGGCCTCTTCAACAAAGTCTCCTGTGAGGCTGGGAGTTTCTCCCACTGCCACAACCCCCACAGGTTTTTACAGCCAGAAGTTTTGAGGTTTTATTTCCCCATGCTGGAACCCTGGGTTGCTCTGTCTGTCTCGCTCCCCAGTTGTTCCTCTTAGTGCATGCAAACTTGGGACCACCAGCTGCCACCTCACTTGCCCAGTCCTCCAGCTGCTGCCTTCTGCTTGTCCTCTTCACCCCTCCTGCCAGTCTGGACGAATGTTTCTTCTTTAACTCCTTGGTTGTCAGACTTCCGTACAGTTCAATTTTCTGGCAGTTCTGGTTGTTTTTTTGTTTATAAATTTCTTGTTGTCCTTCTTTTGGTTGTGCAAGGACGCAAAGTCCTCCATCTTGGAGTCCTACACCTCCATCTTGGCTGGAAGTCCCTCTAGGTATTATTTGTTTTGAGGTTTAGTTGTAATTCTCCCTGTGGTTGTGCAAGGAGGCGAAGCATGTCTACCTACGCTTCCATCTTGACTGGAAGATGACCTTTATTCTTATGTATAAGAAAATATTTCTTTTTCTTTTTGTTTTAACATCTTCACATCTTTTTATTTTCTCTTTTTTTTATTTTAATCATTGTTCAAGTACAGTTTTCTCCCCTTTATTCCCAATCCAGCCCGCCCACCACTCCCTCCCAACTTCCCTCCCATTACCACTCTCCCCCTAGTTTTTATCCATGTGTCTTTTAACTTTGTTCCTGTAAACCCTTCCCCTTTTCCCCTGAAACTCCCTCTTCCTCTCTCCTCTGGTCACTTTCTGCTTGTCCTCTATTTCAGTGTCTTTGACTATGTTTTGCTTGTTTCTTTGTTTTGTTGTTTAGGTTCCTGTTAAAGGTGAGATCATATGGTATTTATCTTTCACCGCCTGGCTTATTTTGCTTAGCATAATGCTTTCCAGTTCCATCCATGCTGTTGCAAAGGGTAGGAGGTCCTTTCTTTCTGCTGCATAAAATTCCATTGTGTAAATGTACCATAGTTTTTTGATCCATTCATTTACTGATCGGCATCTAGGTTGCTTCCAGCACTTAGCTATTGTAAATTGTGCTGCTATGAACATTGGGATGCAAAGGTTCTTTTGGATTGGTGTTTTAGGATTCTTAGAATATAGTCCCAGCAATGGAATTGCTGGGTCAAAAGGCAGATCCGTTTTTAGTTTTCTGAGGAAGTTCCATACTGTCTTCCATAGTGGTTGTACCAGCCTGCATTCCCACCAACAGTGCACTAGGGTTCCCTTTTCTCCACAACCTCTCCAACACTTGCTGTTTGTTGCTTTGTTTATGATGGCCATTCTGACTGGTGTGAAGTGGTATCTCATTGTGGTTTTAATCTGCATCTCTCTGATAGCTAGCAATATTGAACATTGTTTCATGTGATTTTGGATCTTCAGAAAATATTTCATATATATATTTTTTTACATATAAGAAATCTTTCATTACATTTCCCAGGGAAAGTTCTGTTGAAATTTGTTTGGAATTGCACTAATTATATGGTTAATTTAGGGAGAGCTGATTTTAAAAAATAATAATATTGGATCTTCCTATCCATGAACAAGGTATTTTTCTTTGTTTTTCCTTAGGTCTTTTTTAGTGGTTATTTAACAGTTTTATAATTTTGTCATTTTCTTTTATTTTTTCCCCTAGATATATGTATCTCCAGTATGATGATAATTAGATAGTAAAGGGATGTTTTATTATGAAGTATTATATATATTTGTGCATATTTGAGGTAGATAATATTTGTCATATTAAGGAAGTTACCTTCTAATTCCAGTTTGCAAAGGTTTGTGTTTTCTTTTTAATCATGAACGTATGTTAAGTTTTATTGGATGCTTTTTTTTTTTCATATATTAAAATCATTAAGTTTTCTCCTTTAGCCCATTAATGTGGCAGATAACATTGGACATTTGTCCATTATGTAATATCTTTTTTGTTGTTGTTCAGCCTTTTCTGTAACATTTTCTTTAGGATTTTGCATTCATGAGTGAGATTGTTTTTAAAAATTGTTTTTCTTGTATTGCCCTTTTCTATTTTTGATATTATGGTTTTACAAGCTTTATAAAGTGAATGAAGTTGTTTTTTTCTTTTAATTTCTGAGGTCATGTTTAGAATGATAAGTTTTTCCTGTATAAGCTGGCCTGTAAAAGGAGTATGGTATTTCTCTATGGAAAGATTTTAAGTTCATGACTCAGCTTCTTTTTAAGGATTATAGGACTCTTCAGGTATTTTATTTATTCTTGAGTCAATTTTGGGAATTTATATATTTTTATAAATTTTTTCCTTTTTATCCAATTTTTAAAATAAATTGACATAAAATTATTCAAAATATTTTCTTTCTTAATTTGTGCTTCATCTGTAGTTATGTGCGTTTTTTTTCCTTATTTTCTCTTTTTCATCACCAATTTTGTTAGAGGCTTACCATGTTTTAGTCTTCAATGAACTAGTGTTTCGCTTTATTGAACCTTCATGTTTTCTGTTTGTTTTCTATTTAATTAATTTTTATTTCTGATTTTTAATTTTCCTCAATTTTTCTGCATTATTCTACTATTCCTTTTCCAACTTCTAAATCAGGATGTTAGACCATTGATTATGTGTTTTTTCTAAGTACACATTTAAAGCTTTAATTCCCCTCTAAGAATTGCTTTATTTGCAGCTCCCATTTTGATGTGTAGTATTTTTTGTTATTGTTATATTTCAAATATTTGCTACTTGTCCTTATGCTTTCTTTTTTGATCCATGAATTATTTTAAAGTTATACTTTTAAATTTCCAAATGTAGAATTTTTATTGTACCTCTGTGTTTATGATTTTTTAGAAGACTTTATTATTTATCTTTAGAGAGGAGAAGGGAGGAAGAGAGGGAGAGAAACACTAATGCATTGCTGCCTCTCACACATCTTGCACCGGGGACCCGGCCCACACCCCAGGCATATGCCCTAGA
Organism: Tonatia bakeri; assembly: GCA_004024845.1. Taxonomy (NCBI): domain Eukaryota; kingdom Metazoa; phylum Chordata; class Mammalia; order Chiroptera; family Phyllostomidae; genus Tonatia; species Tonatia bakeri. Next base: position 59,119 of record PVIA01000550.1, on the reverse strand, counting down.
CTGGGAATCAAACCAGCCACCCCCTGGTTCATAGGCTGGCACGCACTCCATTGAGCCATGGCATCTGTGTTTATGATTTTAACTTAATTTTAGTTTGACAAGAAGTCTTGGTCTATATAATCCTAATATGTTCAGATTCATTGAGAATTGCCTTATAGCCTAGTTTGAGGTCTGTTTTCATGTTTCATGTTGAGTGAAATCTTATCTATAAACATTAGATCAAACTTGTTTATTATGTTGTTTAAATCTTGATTTAGAATTGTTATATTTTACTAGGGAATTAAACTTTTTATCATTATCCTTTTTATTTCTAGCAGTGCTTTTGTGGTAAAGTCTGTTATCTAATATTACTATAAGTACTTCCATATTCTTTTTAAAAAATATATTTTATTAATTTTGCTACTACAGTTGTCTCATTTCCCCCCCTTCACTCCCCTCCACCCTGCATACCCCCTCCCACCCACATTCCCCCGCTTTAGTTCATGTCCATGGGTCATACTTAAAAGTTCTTTGGCTTCTACATTTCCCATACTATTCTTACCGTCCGCCTGTCTATTTTCTACCTACCAATTATGCTTCTTATTCCCTTTACCTTTTCCCCCTCTCTCCTCCTACTCCCCTGTTGCTAACCCTCCATGTGATCTCCATTTCTGTGGTTCTGTTCCTGTTCTAGTTCTTTGCTTAGTTCATTTTTGCTTCTGTTTTTGTTTTAGGTTCACTTGTTAATCTGTGAGTTTGCTGTCATTTTACTGTTCCTATTTTTATCTTCTTTCCCTTTGATAAGTCTTTTTAACATTTCATATAATAAGGGCTTAGTGATGATGAACTTCTTTAACTTGACCTTATCTGAGAAGCACTTTATCTGCCCTTCCTTCTAAATGAAAGCTTTGCTAGATAGAGCAATCTTGGATGTAGGTCCTTGCCTTTCATGACTTAGAATACTTCTTTCCAGCCCCTTCTTGCCTGCAAGGTCTCTTTTGAGAAATCAGCTGAAAGTCTGATGGGGACTCCTTTGTAGGTAACTGCCTCCTTGTCTCTTGCTGCTTCTAGGATTCTCTCCCTCATTTTTATCTTGGGTAATGTAACTGTGGTGTGCCTTGGTGTGTTCCTCCTTGGGTTCAACTTCTTTGGGACTCTCTGAGCTTCCTGGACTTCCTAGAAGTCTATTTCCTTTGCCAGACTGGGGAAGTTCTCCTTTAGTATTTGTTCAAATAACTTTTCCACTTGTTGCTCTTCCTCCTCTTCTTCTGGTGCCCCCATAATTCGGATGTTGGAACATTTAAAGATGTCCTGGAAGCTCCTAAGCCTCTCTGCATTTTTTTTTTGAATTATTTTTTCTTCATTCTTTTCTGATTGGATGTTTCTTTCTTCCTTCTGGTCCACCCTGTTGATTTGAGTCCCAGTTTCCTTCCCATCACTATTGGTTCCCTATACATTTTCCTTTATTTCCCTTAGTGTAGCCTTCATTTTTTCATCTTATTTGTGACCAAATTCAACCAATTCTGTGAGCATCCTGATAACCAGTGTTTTGAACTGTGCATCTGATAGGTTGGCTACCTCTTTGTTGCTTAGTTGTATTTTTTCTGGAGTTTTGATTTGTTCTTTCATTTGGGCCATATTTTTTGTCTTGACACTCCTGTTATGTATGAGGGGTGGAGCCTTAAGTGTTCACCAGGGTGGTGTAACACGTGTAGCTGGGTTGTGACACTGTATTTGGCGGAGGGGTCTGAGAGGGAACAATGGCACTTTCTCTGCTGTCTGCCAGATTTCAGTTAGTTCCCCTGCTTCCCACAAGCAAATTGGGCCCTTCTGTGCTGATTCCTATATGGGTGGGGTTGTATACATCCTGGGACCCTGTGGGTCTCTCCAACGAACTCTCCTGTGAGGCTGGGAGTCTCTCCAGGCACCTCAAGTCCCATAGGTGTTTTCAGTTGGTGGTTTGAGGCTTTATTTCCCCATGCTGGGACCCTGGGTTGCACGGTCTGTCTTGCTTCCCAGTTTTGCCTGGTTTATCTGCACATGAATATGGGACTGCTCCGTCCGCCAGCTGCTGTACACACCGTGCCCCTCCACAGTCTGCCGCCTTGCTGGGTCTTCCAGCTGCCACTTTGCTGAGAGCAGTGAGCCCTCCCGGTCCAGGCTGCCTGATTCCATCCCTCTTACCTGTCTGGATGAATGTGTCTACTTTAACTCCTTGATTGTTGGACTTCCATACAGTTCAATTCTCTGTCAGCACTGGTTGTTTTTTGTTTTAAAATTGTTGTTGTCCTTATTTTTGTTGTGTGAGGAGGCACAGTGTGTCTATCTACGCCTCCATCTTGGCCCTACTTCTATATTATTTAGGTTAATATTTACCTGTTATATTTTTTAAGTCTTTTACTTAAAAACCTTCTGTCTTCATGTTTTGGGTATCTCTCATAAATAGCTTATAACTGGATTTTTTAATCTGGTCTTATAATCTTTTTCTTTTAACTGGAGCATTTAGTGATTTACATTTATTGTGACTACTGATATATATTTTATTTTCTATCACTTTAATTTGTACTTTCAGTTCTTTTCTGTTCACCTCCTACCCCAACTTTCTTGCCTTGCTTTGGATTGATTGAATTTTATGTATACAGTTCTCATTACATTTCTCCCCTCTTTAGTTTGGAAGTTATATGGTGTATTTTTATTCATGTAGTAGTTACTCTTGACATTTTAAAATTCTTATACAACAAAGTTGAAAAATAATCAACATATTTATTCTCTTCATAAATAATACAAGGACTCCCCACTCTCAATTTATATGCTATTTTGTCCAATGTTTTAATTTCTTTTTTAATCTATACATTTTGCATTATTTTATGCATTTAATATTTGTTTAAATTAACCCACATATTTACTAATTTAATTGCTTATACAACCTTCTTAGACCTTCTATCTAAGGTCATTATCCTTCTGCTTGAAATGTATTCTTTATAATGCTTTTAAATGACAGTCATTTAGCAATACACTCATATTTTGTTTGTATGGAATTTGTTCATTAAAGTTAATTTTGCCAAACGCACATTTTTGAGTTGACAGTTATTCTCTGAGCATTCAAGATATTATTTTCCCATTTCCGTTGTTGAGAGGTTGGGTCTCTATAAAAATATTCTTTTTTAAGGCACTCTTTCTTTTCTCTTAGACTTTGTTTGGTATTTTTCAGGATATGGGTATTTATGTCAGTATTTGTAAGTGAACTAAATCTGAGGAGTAGTGGTCTTCTCATCTTTTTTTTTTTTTTTTTTTACTTTGTGGAACTCCAGGAAGACTTCTGTTAGACCTTGTTACTCTATTGTGCATGTCTTTTTATTTCTTTTACATATTTTCCTTCTCTTTGTCTTTCTGGGCTATATTCTGAATAACATATATAGAGATATCTTCAGTTTCACTCATTTACTTTTTAGCTGCTATTTAACCTATTCATTAAATTTTTATTTCAATTAATCTATTTTCATAACTAGAAGTTGTATTTTCCCCTAAACATTGTATTTTTATACTCTCTTGTCCTTAATATTTTAACATTATTCTCTAAATATGTTTTCATTATACATGCTAAATGGACTTACTTCACATTTTGTGTCTTATAAGTTTAGTATTAAATTATTTGGAGGTCTGAGTCTATTGGCTGCTGTTTATGCAGGCTCTTGGTTGTGGTGCCTTATTTCTTGGTATGTTTTATGTTTTTGACAGTGAATTAGTTTTCCTTGGAATTTTTTTTTTTTGGTAGAAATTCTTAGAGGCTTGTGTTTAAAGTGTTTACTCAAAAGATTTGCATTTGCTTCTGCCTGGTGCATGGGTACACAGCTAGCCTAGCATGACAAACAAAATACATAGGTATTATGAATTTAGCTGCAGACGCACTAATAGCCAGCTTATGTTTATGAATTCTTAGTAAACACAAGTAACTTTGAAGTTCCAGTTTTATATGGAAGACTTTTATTAGATTTTCCTCTGGAGCATGTCATGGGCTTTTTCTGCTGTTTTTTGTGCCCCAGATGGCCAAGAGAATGGAAAATCTGAGTCACCCAGGTTGCCTGTGCATCTCCAAGGTGAAAGCTAATTGTGTTCTCGCTTAACTCTCTGATTCCTGTTTTTATTGTGGTTTTGGCTTCTAGGAATATTTTACTCTTGATGCCAGCCTGAAGGTGCATTTACAAATACATTTTTGAAGAAATATTTTGTTTAGAAATTTTTGTTGTTTTTTAGTGAGAGAGTACCTAGTCTGCTATAATGCTGAAAATAGAAGTTGTCCTTTATCTTAGTGTTAACATTAATACAGTATTTACTAGTCTCTTAAGGTATCTTCCTTTATTCTCATGAACATCAATTCTCTTTTTCCTTTCTTTTCTAAGGGTCTTGAGTTGGGCTTCAAAAGGCCTGGGTTTTGTGTTTGACCTTCCTCTCTTGAACCTCATTTTTTCACTTGTTAATGGTTAGACAATTGCTAATTCCAGCACTGGCTGTGGTTTTGTGAGTGTATCCGTTTGTATATCTTGTCTTCTGGTGCATTATTTTCCCTCTGTCTCTATAGAACCCTTTGTTGGAGGGGAGTGTAAGGGAGGGCAGGTACAGACCAGGAGTTGTATTAGTGGAGGGAGTTCCTGACCTCTAGGACATGAAGTATGATACTCTCTCTAACCTGAGTCAAACTTTTGGTGTTACCTAGGTGCCATCTGCCTCTTTCAAGAAACAGCCTGCCTTAGGTGCCATTTATTACCCATTTCCCAGAATATTGAGGAGACTGAAGGGATCCCGCATCTGGAGAATCTGGAGAGTTTGGGAGGAGGACCAAGCTCAATACAAAAGGAGACCCTGCTGAAGGAAGATACAGTTATCTAGTCCAGGAGAGTCTGTCCTCTACCCTTCATCAAGCTGTGTGAGTGGCTCCCCGTCCTCTGCCAATCTCCACTACTTTTAATAAGCTTCTTGAGTGTCAAATTAATGCTTCGCTTCCTTATACAGTGATCTGTTTTGTTCACATTTGAATTTTTTCATATTTGAAATTTGTTGTTTTTTTTTTGAATTCTGAACTTCCTGAGTGATTTCCCTTTCTCTTTCTTCCCTCCCTCCCTTCCCTTTTTTGCAGGTGTTTTCAATAAAAGAAGGACTACTCCCTGTTAATCCATTCCTCAAAAACCAGGCTGGAGGGCAGCAGGGGAGGGAAGAATATTAAAAATGATCAAGTGAAGTGAACCTTCATAAGACAAAAACTGAACAGAATGTAACCACAACAGAAGGTGTTGTGTTAGTCATATTAAAAGAAAAGGTGATGTCCCTGTTACAAAAGTGTGACTTGGTACTGAAAACTTATTTATTTATTTAAATTATTTTATTGTTGTTCAGCTGCAGTTGTCTGCATTTTCCTCCCACCACTCCCCCCTACCCCAGCCAAACTGGAAACTTTTCTTGAGTGTGTATTAAGAGGAAGGGGTGGGAGTAGTTAAAGGTGAAAACATCTACAATACTGAGTTCCCAGGTCTGGAAGCCTGAACCTAATGAGTCTTTGCTCTGTGGAAAGCATAAGGCAAGTTAGCCATCAAAGTATTGGCATTCCATCCTTCCACTAGAGTCAAAAGCCTCCTGACTGCACCTCCAGTGTGCCCCGTTCGCACTCCTGATGATGCTTAAAGACTGGGGAGCACTCAGCCTCCCAGCTAGGATGAGGTCACTGGGAAGTACAAATGCTTTGGGGCAATGGGGAGGCCGGAAGAGTGATCCAAGACCCTTTATATCAATAACACCAAGTAGCAATGCCTCCCCATGTCTCTCTCTAAAGAAGACATAAGTGGAAAAAGCTCCTAAAACTTAAGCAGTATAAATTCAAAAACAAGTCCAGGGAGTCCTGCCTGTCCTTCCGGAGAGGAAATGTGATGAGCATGGCTAGAGTCAAGTGGGCTCTGTTGGGACCGTTAGGGGTGTTGAGGGCAGGTTGACCTTGTGCAGTGTACTGTGGTGGTACACAGAGGTATCAGAGCCAGTTCCTGTTCTCCAGAGGCTTATACCAAGCAGAAGAGCTAAGACTTACCTGAAAAATAGCCACTAGGTGTTTTAATTGTATATTTTTTTAGTTTCTTACATTTCTCTCCAAAAGGTATCTTGGGAATTTCTCACAGGGACATGGTGACAGTCTAGTTCCAGTTGTCTCACTTTTCCTCCTAAAAAAATCCATATGGGAATTATTATTATCAGTGAAACTAGGATTAGAGAAAATCTACAAACTAAGATCTATAACTGCGGCCCAAACCAACCTAAACCAGCAGAACCAATATGGGAAGCCACAACTGAAAGAGTGGTATGGTGGGCACATTGAAGTGGGTTCATAAATATATAGGCATTGTAGCGGTGGCATTTTCCAAAAGTTATTAGCAAATATTAACCTTCAGATGTCTGAGAAGGACTCACTTTGAGAGGGAATGGCTATGAATAGCACAGAGGAGAAACATGGGGCATGTGTGTTGAGGAGACAGAGAAGGCATGGAAAGTGCATGGGAGTCCATAAAGGGAAAGATTTAAAAAGTACCACTTGCAAAAGAGAGGAGACTACCTTGGAATGCAGGTGACAGTATCTTTTCATAGCAGTGATAGATGAAGAATAGAAGGAAGGAAGTGAATGGTAGCATAAGCTCTTTTGAGCTGTTAGGATATAAGAATCAGGGGAATCCTGGCTACATGGGCACTATTATATTAAAGAAAGTATCCCTCAATGTAGCAATGGAAGAAAAAGACCTTGCACTGAGACTGGGAATGTTATGCTTACCTAACTCCCTTTCCACAGCATCCATCTGCAAATAGCTGGTCCAGAAAAATCAAACTCATTCGAAATAAAGGGTAAAACACCAGTATCAATATAAAGATATTATAGGAAAACACAGATAGAGAAGCAAAAGTCTGAATATGAAAAAAACCTCAACTGAAAAGCATTGTCACAAAGTTGAGGAGAATTAAATTCAACATTCCAAGGCAAATTAAACACTCAATGAAGCAGTTGCAGCTAGGGAAAAAAAGCCTGCACTTCAGAATTATAAGAACTTGGAGAAGAACTGTTCCCACAACAGAAGGTGAGAGCCATATAACAAGGATATGAAATGGAAACTGATAGAATTCAAGAAAGAACTGGAGCCCCAGTTGGTGGCTCGGTTGGTGGAGTGGTGTTCCATACACCAAAAAGTGGGTTCAATCCCTGGTCTGGACACATACCTAGTTTATGGGTTAGATCCCTGGTTGGGGCACGCACAGGAGGCAACCTATCAGTGTTTCTCACAATGATGTCTCTCTCGCTCACACACTCTCTCTCTTCCTCTCTCAAACCAATAAGCATATCATCTGATGAGTATTAAAAAAAACATTTTTTAAAAAAGAGAAAGAATTGGAAAGAGTCAGAAATGAAGATCAAATTACAATTGGCACCAAGGAGAATAGATACCAGAACAGTAAGAGACATAAAGTATTAAGAATAGTAAAAGTGAAGAAAATAAAATAAAGGGTTTCAGAGAAAGAGAAAGATATAATAGGTAAAGAAGATCCAACATATGTAAAATTGGAGTCCCTGAGGAAGAATACTGAAATAAAGGGACAGAACCAATATTTAAAGCTAAAATTTAAAAAAAAAAACTGAAATAAAGTTCCTTTCTGTTTAAAAGGAGTAATGATTACTTGGGAAAATACAAAAGGTCAACCCTTCCCATGATGGGGCAGTGCTTTTTTTTTTTTTTTTTTAATGGAATAGATACTCTGGAACAAAGTGCTGCTCCATCATGGGAGGCCTGGAGCCTCTGCCATTATGCAGAGACACTGGCATAGAATGCAAAATTAATAGACATGCAAAAATGTGACCAACAAGAGAAAAAAACCCGATAGAAGCAGATGCAGTGATCCCAGTATTGGGGTTAGCAAACACAAACTTTAAAATATTAAATAATGTGTTAAAAAAAAGAAATGCAAAATTTTCAAAAAATGGAGACAACTACACTGAAAAGTTATTTCTATGAGATTTGTAAAGGGCAAAAGCTTAATGCAACACATTTGGTTGGCTAAGCTGTGGGGAAACAGGCACTGTTATATGTTGTGGATGGAAGTGCAAAATGGTATACAACCTGTATTGAGAATCTGGCAGTATCTACAACACTGTGTTAGCATTGATGTTCTAACATTCTCTATTTAAGAATTTCTCCAACCGATATGCCTGTACACAAATTTTAATGTGACATAGGTACAAGTTATTAATTGCTGCAGCAATTTGTAATAACAAGTGATTAGAAGCAACTCAAATGTCCATTAGTAGGGGGACATTTTAAATAAATTGTTATGTCTACACCAGCTTTAAGAAAAAGGAGAAAGGTCTCTGCACTGATGTGGGATATTTTCTAGGACATATTACATGATAAGAAGCACGGTATATAGTGTACGTCCTTTTTGTGTGAGAGAAGGAGAGAAGATAGGGAAAATGTATGAATGTTAGTATTTGCAAATAAATAAACACTCGAAGGCTATACAAAAAAACTAATCAATCTTTAGAAATGGGGGTACATTATGGAATAACGTGCATGGAGTGGATAGAGATATGAGCAATAATTCTCTGTGTGTAACTTTTTATATGGTTTTGACTCTTGAATCATGTAAATATACCTATTCAAAACTTTATATTAAATCCTAAAGTCTAAGTTGGGTAATATAAGTCAAATATCCAAAACTGTCCATATCAGCATTTTGAACTCCTATAGCCTTTATTTCTGTAATTAATGCTAGAACAACTTACACATCTGCCATTTTACTTTGTCCTGTTAAAGACAGGCCAGATATAATTCTACCCCTATTGTTAATAAAGAACCAGAGAGGCAAAGTATTTACTCCAACTCCAAGACTGACAGCCCAGGCCTGCTGATGTTCAGAACAGGTGATTAAAAGTTTTAAGTACACTCTGCTGCTTCTTCTATTTCTTCTCCATGGTAACGACAGCCTCTCTGCTCCCCTCTCCTTTCCTGCGTTCCACCCAATACCCTCATCTCATTTCTTTTGTTAAGATATTTTTTTCCTCTCTGTTTGCCCCTCTGTCCCTTTCTCTTTTGCCTCTTCTCCCCTTTCCCCCTTCTTTCTTCTCAGTCCCTCACAATGCTCTCAGTACATTCAGTACCATGTTCTTTGCTAGAAAAAAAAGCTTTCATTTGCTTACTTTTCCTGAAATGTTTTCTTTCGGACAATGCCATTTCCCTTGATTATAGTCTGATCTCTCCAGGCTGGGAGCATGAGGTTGGAATGTGTCTGGTTTCCTTTGCAGTTTTCAGGCAACTATTTTAAAATTTTCTTCAAAAATCTCTTTAAACCATGGGAAAGAAGAGCCAGTGATACAGAAAAGCTCTTCCAAATATAAATGATATTATACAACTGTAGAAATTAAAACAGTTTGTCAGGTCTTGACACAGGATACAGATAGATTACAGAATAGAATGAGTCCAAACATAAAGGCAACTTTACATAGAAATATAATGGTTGATAAAATTGACTTTTTAAATCAATAAGGAAAAATAGATTCTTCAATAGTGTTGAGGAAAGCTTGCTAGCCATTTTAAAAAAGAAGCCCAGGGGAGGCTGGATTTCTATTGTTTTTCTTTGACTAGATGCCTTTCAGAAAGAAATATGATAAAACCATAAGTATATTGGAAGGGCATACAGGGGATTTTAAAAATCATCTTGGAGTACAAAAGGTACAAAAAACAAAAGATTTTTTAGAAAGGTAAGATGAATTTGAATCCGTAAAACAATCTTGCAGTGCATGAAATTTCATTAAGAAAGGCAAAAGACAAATAGCAAAATACAGTCGTCCCTTGCTATATCGTGGTTCACTTACTGCAGCTTCACTGTATGACAGGTTTTTTTAAAAAAATATATCCAATTCTGTATCGCGGAGTTTTTGCTATATTGCAGGATTTTGCAGTATATAGGTACTTATATAATATTAGATTTTAAGTATTTTTGCCTAAAATTTTTAAAACAATATAAAAATATAAAAAATGTTAATTCAAACATTAAAAGAATACTAAATTGAAATAAAATACAGTATGTATTTCATCAGCAAATAAATACCGTACTGTACACAATGGAAATGCAGTATGCCACTACCGCTTGCTTGCCCAAGTTTGCCAACGTGAGATTGCACACAGCACACTATTGGCTGATGGAATGGAAGGCGACCAACCACAGCACTGTGTTCTGTATCCTGGGCGCTGATTGGCTCAGTGACCCTAGCACCAGTCTGTATGCTCTCCCGCACTGTGTCCATATGTTCAGCATCTGTCCTTGTCCACTTCACATCGTCTGATCACTGTGTGTAGTGTTGCTCTACGATGTTGTGTTTTTGTGAATTTTTCATAAAAGTCTGAATTTATTTCAAGCCATACTATGCCACCCAAATGTTCTGCTCCCTCTAAGGCTTCTGGCAGTGAACCCAAGCACCAGAGGAATATGCTTACCATCAAAGAAAAGGTGGAACTTCTCGACATGTTAAAGGAAGGCAAGAGCTAGGCGGCTGTAGGCCGCCATTACAGGATCAATGAATCTGTTCACTACATAAAGATGAAAATATTAGGGCTATGGCAACAATGACTTTTAATAAGACTGCCAAGAGGGTGGTCACTTCCTGCAATAAGGCCATTGTGAGGATGGAGTTTGCATTGTCCCTGTGGATAAATGACTGCAGGAAGAAGAATATCTCGCTGGATACCAACACCATCCAGATGAAGGCCAAGAAACTTTATTATAGTTTTGCAGAAAGCACGGATGTTTATGACGGTGACGAGGATGAAGACAAGGATGATGATGCAGAAGCAGGACCATCAAGTGCTTCTCCCACCAGACCAACCCCATTCAGTGCCAGCACGGGCTGGTCTGACAAATTTCGGAGATGCTTTGGACTCAAGAGCATTTCTCTGCATGGAGAAGCTGCCTCTGCTGATGAAAAGCAGCACCAGCAACTCCCCACATCTATGTTCATCACTCGGACGAAGAGAGCAGTTACGCCTACACCTTCAGCGGAAATAGAAGTTACAGCCCAGGGCGAAGATACTGCACCGCCTGATGAAGCAACTGATGAAGTGGTGCCTTCAGAAGAGCTGTAATGCTCTTGGCTGTGCAGGACATTCATCTCATCGTCATCACCTTCATCGCCATCAGTGCTGCACAGCTACTTAATTCATGATCTTCATCATTCAAGTTGCAGTATACTTCACTGATGAGTACCCATACAGAATGTTATATGTTGTTAAAATTAAGTAGGTTTAAGAGTGTAGAAAGTGTTTAAGAGCATGTGAAGTGTTTATAAGAGTGTGGGACAGGTTAATAAGAGAGTGGGAAAGGTTTATAGGAGTGTGGGAAGGGTTTATAAAGCCTTAAAATATATATAAATAATAAAGTAAATACAACGCTGCTACTTTGTGGATTTTCACCCATTGTGGGGTCTCTGGAACGTAACTCCTGCAACAGGTGAGGGATCACTGTATTTTCAGAACATTTGAAAAAGGGCTAATTCCTTTAACATCCAAAAACCCTTCATATCAATAAGAGATAAATAACCCAACAGAAACAGAGGAAGGGATAAAAATAGCCAGTTCAAGCAAAAGAATTACAAGTAACTAATGAAGCTAAGAATAAGGATAAGAATAAGGATTTATGACTTCACTCATAAATAAGAAATACAAATAAAAAATAAATACAAATAAAAATTGGGGTACATTTCACTTATCAGATTGGCAAAGATGGAAAGTTTGGTAACATCCAATGTTGATGAGATTGTGGGGAAATGAACATTATCTCCAAGCATTTTGGGGAGTGGAAATCTGAACTCTGCAGGATAATTTGGCAACAATAGCTGACAAAACTCAAAATGCACATAACTTTTAGACCCAGCAATCCATGTACAGGAATTCATCCTTTAGATTTATTTACAAAAAGTGCACAAGGAATTATATATAATAATCATCCCAGATATGTGGTAAATCCTAAAGTTGGAAACAACCTAAATGTCCACCAATAAGCTTCATAAGTCATGGGAAATACATGCAGCAAAATATTAATGAGGTAGATCAATATATGTGGATTTGGAAAGATACGTTTACTGAGTAAAAAGCAAAGTGCAGACAGAATATAGCAAAATTTCTGTTTGTGGAAAACAAAGGATATGCATTTTACAGTTAGTTTGCCTATAACATGTCTTGAAAAATTCATGAAATTTGCTTCATGGCCTCATCCTAACCTCTGACTCCTCAGCTTCTCTTTGTATTTCTTATTGGTTTCCAACACTCCTCTCTGCTTAGCTTGGATTCCACAGGCACTCACTACAACTTGCCATCAGAGCCCTCCATTTGAAATGCCTTCCTTCCATTTGGCATTTTTGAAATCATTGTGACAAATCGCAATATTGGATTAATCTGTTTGTTTTCTGAAGTCTGCCCCTGGATTGCACAAGCCATTGTGTAGATTGATTCTATCACTTGTTTTGTTTTGAATTTCACGTGGGTGTTTAGTGTTGTTTCATAGTCTTTCCATTCACCCTACATTTTTTCCCTACATCATTCCTCACAACAGATATTCCAACTATTGCTCCATTATTTAAGCTCCAAGCTTATCATTGTCCTTTGCACTCTCAGCAGATAACATCACTAAGAAGCCAAGAATGAACTTCTTACATACCTCTCTAGAACAATTTAAAAATACTCTGTTTCAAGAGTCAACAAACTACATCCATTGTGTCAAATCCAGCCCTGGCTGTGAGCTGAAAATGTTTTTACATCTTTGAAGGACTGTGAAAATGAAGAATATTCAACAGACTATGTCTCACAAAACCTGGAATAGTTATTACCTGACCCTTCATAGAAAAAGTTGCTGAGCCCTGACCTAGATCATCACCCACCTTTGGTTCTTTTCTCTCTGATTCAGAGGAGCCCCTCTCTCCTCTCCACAGTTGACCTGGACACCTGTGATCTGATTCAATCTCCTGTCTCTTTCAGAATGTTCTCTTTGCCGTCTCTTCTCCATAGCGAACTGAAGAATGTTTTTTATATCGCTAGGTGTAGTTCATTTTCCCCAGATTGCCTGAGCCAATCAGGAAGTTTCTCTTGGGCCTTGGGCATATTCGTCTCATCCCTTTTGAATGTGAGTGCATGTTAGTCATTGGAGGCTATCTGATAGTACTTCCACGTAGGATTGTTGTTGTAATTTGTGATATAAAAGAATCTGAGACCCTGTGAAACCAGCTGGACCTGACCCTGACATGTGGTATAAGGTAGGGACCCAATGTTATCTTTTTCCGGATGAACAATCATTTGCCTGCTTTTAATTTTCTTTAATAATTTTATTTTTTTATATATTTTAAAAGATTTTGTTCATTGGGGGAAGGGAGGGAGAAAAAGATGGAAACATTGATGTATGAGAGAAACTTTGGTCACCTCTCGCACGCCCCCAAGTGGAGAACTGGCCTGCAACCCAGGCATGTGCCCTAACCGGAAATCGAGCCAGCAACCCTACAGTTTGCAGGCTGGTGCTCAATTCACTGAGCTACACCAGCCAGGGTAAAAGATTTTATTCATTTGTTTTTTGAGAGAGGGGAAGGGAGGGAGGAAGAGAAAGAGAAACGTTGATGTGTAAGAGAAACGGATCAGTTGCCTATCGCGCACACCCCAACAGGGGACTGCCGCAACCCAGGAATGTGCTCTGACCATCATCTAATTGGCAACCTTTTGCTTTGCCAGACGATGCCCAGCCGAGTCAAGCTGTTCAGGGTGTTGTGAGAGAAACCTGGTTCTTCTTGCTGACACAGTAAAGAATTATGCAAGCAGTTTATTGGTGATATGTTTTCTTGGAAGAGAACGGACACTGCTCAGATGGGAGAGAAAGGCATAGGTTTAGGGCAAAGCAAGATAAGGGCAGGGAAAAGCAAGGGCAGCCCAAAAGCCCCAGGCCCTTTGTTCTGAGGACTTTGGACCTCCATCTCCTCTGCTCCGTCTTTCTTGTAGTTTCTCCGCAGCATCTTTCTAAAATTGGTTTCTTTCCACTGTTAAACCTTTCCATGGCTTCCTAGTGCCTTCAGGTTATCTTCTGAAATACTTATTTTAACTTACTGCTCCAGTAGCTCTGATGTTTCAGGAATGCCGTTAATTCCTCCCCACTCGGTAGGCTCGTGGTGCTATCCCTGCTGGGGACACTCTTACCTCATTTTTTAGTCCACCCTTGAAATCCGGGCGCAAGTGCCGACTCCTCCAGTAAGACTTCTCTGATTATCTTCGCCCAACTACTGCAGTTGAGCCTCTCTTATGTATATTAAGTTCCTTCCTTCGACATTCTTGCCCCTACGCATGGCGATAAGCAGCGGGGCACAGGGAATAAACACGTGTTGACCTACTGGATTGAAACCCCCTAAAAGAGAGGCCCTGTGTCCCGTGTATATCTGGAGAGTCCATACCACAGAGGGAAAGCAGGTGCAAAGGCATAGAGGCGCAAAGGGACCTGCGACCAAGAGCTTCAAGGAATGCAGTTAGCTTGCGAAAGAGCCCCTTGCACGCTTGGAACGGCCTAAGAGGATGAGCGGCCATCGAGACGCTCCGACCTCCTAGAGTCCTAGAGAGGAAACGGAAGGGGCCCTTTCCTTACGCACCTGTCTGACAGTATCCGTGGCCCACTTCCGGTCTGCGGAGGGCACTGGGGAGGCTGGCGTGGGCACGGGTGCGGGGACTTGGGTGAGACCCGGGTTGTGCCCATAAGAATGGCGGTGGTCGGGGCTCTGGGCTGGGCTGTGGTGCAGTTTCGGGCTGCGGCGGAGGCGGCACTGACGCTGAGGAAGGCGCCTCTCCTTGGAGCTGCCTTCCGTGGCGCTAAGGCCTGGAGGGCAGGGACCCAGGGCTGGGGCGGGGGAGGGGGCGGGGGGCGGTGGGACCGGAGGACGCCCGTGTTCGGCTCAGGTAGGAGCGTTGCGGATCCCGCTGGGCCAGAGTCGGCCTAATGCTGGGTTCTTGTCTACGAAACCGAGACCTTGAACTAAAGCGGAACTCTGTAAAGTGGACGTAGTTATTACAGTAGGATACTCTTTTAATGAATAGCTATGGGACGCCGCCTATTTGTCAGATACGAGGAATAAAAGATGAGTGAGGACATTTCTTGTCTTCAGGGAATCTGGTAGGCAGAGACATTGGTAAACATTTGCGCTAGGTTAAATGTAACAGCTAGAAATCATGAAAGAACAATCGATGTAGGAGAGAAGATGAATACACATAAAGTGTAAAGTAGTTTTAAGAAGAGTAGATAAATACATAAATACCTAATAGAATATTGAGCAAAAACTGGATTTGCTTCCTGCCAGTTGTTCATTCTTTGCTCCATTTAGAGTGATCTCTTCCCCTAAAAGCCGAGCCCTTCACTCGCTTTGGACTTGCAGATCTGTCTCCCCAGCCTACGTCACCCACTTTGCCTGCATTCTCCAGTCTAGAGGAAGCCTCTTCTTTCTCAGGAGTACTTGAACCTACAATTATCTTTCTCTTTTCGGCTTCCCATATTTCTCATCTAAACTATATATTTTGGAATGTTGACCTTGGCCAGCCATCTCACCTCGACTTCTTCAGTTTTTCTGATCTGAAAACTAGGAGAAATAGTACTCACCATACAGAATTGTTGTAAGTATTAGATGAGAGTATGTGTTCACATGCTTTGTAAATGGTAAAGCCTACACAAATTAGAAATGGTATATATGTTGCTCTGTTGTCTTTAGGTTGAGCACACACCCAAGCCACCAGCAAGTCTACTTGGTTTATCTCCACAATATGTCTTAACTTTGCTTCTTTGCCACCATCCTGATATAAGTCCTATCATCTCCTGCTTGGACCACAGTAAGTGCTGCTTCCCTCTCCCCCACTAATCCTCGTCACACTGCAGGTAAAGCGGCCTTTGTAAAACATGTAGCTCTCTACTAAAACAAGAAATAAGAGTAAAGCCCATAATTCTTACTATGGCCCAGGCCCTGGATAATTTGGTTTCTCCCTGCTTCTGCTACTAATTCTTATATAGCTCTCCCCCTAATGCACTCTGCTGAAGCCACACTGCACTTTGGCTTGTTACTCAACATGCAGAGTAATTTCCAGCCTCAAAGCTTTTGCCTGGAACGCTCTTTGAAGGACTGGCTCATTCTCATTCTTCAGGTATCAGCCTAAGCGTCATCTCTTCAGAAAAGTGTTCTTGAAGTTGTCCCCCATTAGCAGAGAACTCTACTTATTTCCTTTCTAGAACTTACCCTCATTTATAATTTTAATTTATTTGCTTACATTTGTTCTTTTCTCTCTGCTGCACTAGTATATGAGTTTCAGGGGATAAGCACCTGGTTTGTCTTATTCTCTACTGTATTTCTGCTTTCTGTGGGCCTGGCATATGTATGTATTGTATGGCATATGTATGTATGTATGTATTGTATGTATTGAATGTTTCCTTTAGTTTTGGAAGAGTAGGCCCAGGTGACTGAACTAATTATTACCCATCTTATATCCTCTGATTGTAGTTTTATCTCCTTAATGGGATCCTGAGGTATTTCTGGGTATAAGCTAAATTTTGTATATTTTAAATTTACTCTCTGCTCATACTAAGTGGTTAGTACATACTGAATTGAACTGACGTGAGTTTCAGAATGTGTGTTTAGTCTTTTGAAAATGTCTCATAGAAGGTAATTCATATTTTCTCCAGCAGAATATTCATTGATATAGAGACAACTGGGATGGACTGATCTGTGTCTTACTTATGGTCATTGTCTGTCTGGTCTTCCCAACAGACCCTCAGTCTTCTGGGTGGGACTGCAAAGATGCTTAAAGAGCGTCCAGTGATGGCAGAAGATCCTCAGCAGCATCAGATGGGTGTTCCTGTGGTAAAACTGGAGAAAGAGTTGCCATGGGGAAGGGGAAGGGAGGACCCTAGTCCTGAGACATTCCGGCTGAGGTTTCGGCAGTTCCGCTACCAGGAGGCAGCTGGTCCCCAGGAAGCCCTCAGGGAACTCCAGGAGCTCTGTCGCCAGTGGCTACGGCCTGAATTGCACACCAAGGAGCAAATCTTGGAGCTGCTGGTGCTGGAGCAGTTCCTGACCATCCTGCCCCGGGAGTTCTACACCTGGATTCGGGAGCATGGCCCAGAGAGTGGCAAGGCCCTGGTGGCCATGATGGAGGACTTCACAGAGAGAGCACTGGAGGCCAAGGCGGTGGGTGAGAAGGGGGTCTCAGGTCTTGTTTTGTTGGTGCGGTGGGGGAAGATTTAAAGAATTGAAAGGTTTGGGGAACTATGAAGTGGGTTAGATGCAGAATCTCTGCGTCTATACTCCCAGAGGTACTTTTTGGAGGGCAGTGGAGTTTTCAGCAAGAAAAGCCATTCCCAAGGCTTCTTTCTTGGTCATCAGGGCAGAAGCCTGCCCATATGTCCCTTGTGAGTCTCAGATCAAAGAAGGCAGATGCGATAGATTCCAAGGTTCCTCCTAGACCCATTCCTCTTCGAACAGAGCTGCATGTGGGAGTGCAGGGAGTCCATTTTGTGAATATTCGCACTGAGAAGAGTTAGACAACTCTGTAATGGTGCTGTTTCCACATCTGGGACCTCAGCTCACATGGCTCACGTAGTGCTTCTGTCGTGGTATTCTGCTGATGCCAAGTAACTGCACTGCTGGTGCTTCCTTGGGACTCCGGCCATTCTCTGTGCCTCTCTGATACAGTAACATGATCATTGGCTGGGAAGGAAGAGAGCAACTTTTTCTCACCAGCTAATATATGGCAGAGTTTAGGCTTTGTAGTTTTTATTTTCGGCATCTGTAACTAGGGAGTTGTTTTTTTTTTTTCTAGTAGTGAAACCATATTTAGGCTGTTTTTGATGTTGTTCATGGTGGAATTTGATCTGTATTTGAGGCAGACAGAAGGGATCCTTGTAAAATGGTATGGACACATAAACATTGCTCAGAGCCTGAGAAGGGTAGTTTAGCTTCCTCTTCACCTTCTTACTGATGTCCTGGTGAAGAGCTGAGCCAGCTTGTCCTTCCTCTCTCCTGCAGCTGGAATGGTTCTTTTCTTGGCTCTCTTTTTAGGTTTTAGTTCAACTCCCTTCATAACCAGGCCTCATTTGAAATAGGTTTTTGGGCCTATTCTTAGGTTCCATGCCACGTGCAGGGAGAGCAGGAAGAGACAGCACTTTGCGGAAGCACTTGGGAACCTGGTGTCCACCTGGGGCCAGTGGAAGTCAAGCCTGAGTGGGGGATGCCCTGTGGGGAAGGAGTTCAAGGCCTAGAACAAGGCACTGAGGAGCACCTCAATCAGGACCCTGGTGCTGGGACACAGGCCTTCCAGGAGCAGGGTAAGATGCAAACAGGAAGTAAGGTTACAGGAAATCGTGCTTTGTGTCCTCTCCCTCCCTCTTTCCTTTACAAACCCAGCAGTTGATAAACTTAAGTTACCTGCAAGGTGTGTGTGTTTTGGGGGGGGGGTAGGGGGAGAATCCCCAGAATTTATTTATAAAAAGTTATTTATTCTTACATGTTTAAACTTTAGTCACATTCACAGTACTCTTCACTTGATCCAATACACCTATTAAGCCTTTTTTCCATGGCTCAGAACAGTTTTTGAACTTGTCGATTTTGTTGCCTTTTAGTGCTTCTGCCATTTTTTGTTTCACCTCTTCCACATCAGCAAAATGTTACCTTTAACGACTTTTTTCATCCAGGGAAACAAAGTTGCTTGGGGCGAGATCGGGTGAATAGGGAGGGTGGGACATGGGGGTCATACCACCTTTGCTCAAAAACTACTGAATACACAGTGGTGTGGGCAGGTGAGCTCGTAAATCACCCGTCATGAAATGGACAAACACGTTGAAAGAATCTTCAAAAAAGTTCACTGAAGCCGAACACAGCTTCCCACAACAATGCCAACTTGTACTCTGATAGAGATGGGTTCCTAGAACACTCACACATAGCTGGGGTAGCCTGTATTTTAAGGGGCCCACCCTCCAGAGATAATTCTGATTTTGGGGGGGGGTCTGCCTCATAATTCTGAGTTTTTCTGGCTACCTCCTTGACTTTAGTAGGAAACCAATGAAGTGAAATTGTTTTCTATACCTTGTCTCTTTAATTTCTTCAGGGTATATCGAAGATCATGCTCTCTTGTCATTTGTCTCCTTTCCCTCACATTCCTTCTTGAAACCATCAGGAAATATTTAGCTAACATGTAGAGATATTTTTAAATAGGCAGATCAACCATATCCCTAAAAGTAATGTGTTCCTTTATTCTATTACTGAATCTCAAAGGGAATTATTTCGAGAGTAGGGATCATGCATAGCTCTGAAGAGACAGGTGTGTTGGGTTGAGACCATCTTCCCAGCTGAGAACAGGGTAGGATACACACAAATGCCTGCCTGTCTGGAGTTTTCTTTTGGTTCCTGGATTTCTGTGTCAGACATTGGATACCTTTGAATGAGCTAACTGTAAGACAGCACTGATTCTGCTCATGCTTTTTTCCTCCTGCTTAGGTCTGCCAATTCTTCAGGCTGGTCCTGGCTTCCCCCCAGTGAACACCAGAGACCAAGAAATGGCAGTTGGTTTCCTTACAGCTGGGTCCCAGGTGAGCGGTGCCTCTGCCCTTTTGGTGCTCATGACATTGCTTTGAATGAGGTTCACTTTCCTCAAGATTTCTATGCACAACAGAGATCCATCCACAAAGTTGAATTATTCTACCTTTCTTGTTCTGATGGGCTTTGTTCTCTCCATTTCACTATCCTCAGTTGTTCATTTGAATTGAGTCTATGCCTTAGAGTCCTGGCATAAGGTTCAATTCACTTGTTTGTATTACTCTGAGTTTTTTTTATTGACCCAGTATTACTGTTTTAATAGTGGGGAGGAGGACATTGTTGATAGAAACACTGTTGACCTGATCTATGCTGTGACTGTTGGCCAGGAGATCAGTAACCCTTTGTGGCTAGCCTTTATGGATACTTCTGCTGCCGCTCTTCCTCTGGACCTCCCCTTCCCCCATGTTAGCAGGAGTGTAGCTGACTCTGGGTTGGGGACTCTCAGGAGTGCTGAGCAGAGTGGTCTGTCTGGTCCTTACACTGGCCACACAAGGAATTCTGGCCTTGCTTGCACTTCTTAGCCTACTGCAAGTCTGGGGTACTAGAGCAAAGATGGGCATTCTTGCCACACTGTAAGTCTCTTCCATGAGATTACCAGGGTGGTGAGGGATTTCCAGTGTGGCACCTTTCCAAAAGGGACGAGTCTTAAAGTGAACATTTCATTGCAGAAAGTTCATGGCAGAAAAAAAGATGTGAGTCAAGTCTGATCTAGTTAAAGCTAGTATTGAACAAGGTTTGAGGCTGCCAACATTCCCTGTTTTTGTTTTCTATAGATGGGGTTTGGAGAACAGCAGTGTGTTTTAATTTGATCAGACCCTCATCTTTCATAATAGTTCTTCATGGTGTTGTGAATGACAGTGCATTTATTTTAACATGGCATTAAGACAGGCTTGCCCAAATGTTGACTTATCTCTGATGGAAAATCAATTTGAGATAAGGGGTAAATAGCAGCTTTCAGGCTCCAGCAAGCTTAAGGATTAAGTAGAGAGGTGATTGGAAAGTGGAAATTGGATGCTATGTTTATTAGGTGCAGGCTAAGCATCTACAGCAGAGACTGAAAAATAAAGTGGCTTGAAGCACTTCATTACTCTTTGCCGAGAGGCAGGCATTTCTGCTCCCAAGGCCAGCTAGGGACCCTGGTTCCTTCCATCTTCTTGCTTTGTTCTCTATAATGTTGTCCCCTCCGGTCACTCTGCTTTTAGATTGCTCCTACTTTGGGATTATTTCTTTATCCATAGCAGTCTCCTGTTTTTCCAGGGGTTGGGACCATTTAAAGATATGACTCTGGCCTTCCCAGAAGAGGAGTGGAGGCATGTGACCCCAGCCCAGATAGACTGCTTTGGGGAATACGTGGAACCACAGGCCTGTGGAGTCTCACCTCCAGGTAAGACCATTTGCAGGTAAGAAACAGGCATTTTGGAAGCTACAACTTTGTCCCAGATTTCAGAATCTGGTGCTACTGTCAAAGGAAGGGGATTTCATGGCAGATGAATAAATGAGATCAAAGAGCATGGACCAAGGGTGTGAGAACTGGCTTGGTGCATTGCTGTGTCAGACAAGAAGGCGAGAGGCAAGAAAACACAAGGTAGTTATTCTGGTTGTGATGGGACAGGTTGGTTATTAGGATTCCTGAGCACCTGATCTGTGTACATGATTGAAGGGTACTGAGGGCTCGAGAGCAAGAGAAAAGCAGCAGAAGATGGAACCTCTGATCTCGTTCATTGCACACGTGTTTATCGAATCCCCTCTGCATGTAGGCCCCAGCTTAGCTTTGTGTTGGAGAGGACTAATGCACATGAAACCTTCGGAGTACATAGAGTAGACGTCTAGAGAGGGCATGAGAGTGCATGGTAGGGTTTTAGAGACAGGGAGGGTCAGTGTGGGCCTGTGTCATGGAGCAAGCAGAGCTGGGTTTGGCCTATTCCACGTAATGGCTAGGTTTTGCCCGAGATGAGAGCTGGGAGGACTTGGCCATCATGCACATGTAAAGAGCTCATGTGCAGGAAACATGAGCAGGAAAAGAGGTGGGAAGGGTTATCAGGGTGAAGGCCCTACTGGGAAAGCTAGCGGGGGGCACTGTGGGGGCTGGGGGATTCCCAGAGTGAAGAATAGTGTGGAAAATCTCTGTGGGCTGAATGAGGAGCACAGTGGAGACAGGAAAGGAAATGAGGTTGGCCCTGTCCTTTGTTTTCTCTAATTCTCTTTTTTTCCTCCTTTAATAACTTGTTTGTAAGTTATGTACTGACCACTCATACGTCCTGACCTCACCTGGCCTTTTTTCATTTTGATATATGTTGAGGACTGAGTAGGAGCATTATTGTACTTCCTTCAGGACCTGTGAGAACCCATGCTGGCTTCACCACTTACTGTGACCTTGGGCTTCTCCCTTGACCTTTTCAGGTCTCAGTTTTCTTAGTTGTAAAATGGGGTTATTCATATAACACTGTCTCTTGGAGCTATGAGGATTTAATGAGATAATAAATCTGAACATTTGGCAAGCATGGTAGCGTTAGATATTTTTATGAGTTGTATAAGTATTATTAAGTGATTTCTTTATGAGTCAGTGAGCATTCATTCACCCAAAAATATTTATTTGGCATTTGCTATGTGGCCAACAGTCCACATAGTAGTCACTGAAAAGTTAAAAATAAAGGTGCCTGCCTCCATGATTTTAACAGTCAGATGAAGACCCAAGTGCCTATAATAATGCTGACCAGGCACAAAAGGACAAATATTGTATGATCACACTTATATGTGATATCTATAATAGAATAGTCAAATTCGTAGAAATAGAAGGTAGACTCATGGTTACCTGGGACTTGGGGCAGGGGAGAATGGGGAGTTGCTTAATGGAGACAAAATTTCAGTTTTACAAGATGAATAGAATTCTAGAGATAAGTTATATAACAGTGTGAATGTACTTAAACTACTGAGCTGTACACTTAAAATGGTTTAAATGATTTAAAAAATCCTACAATATTCGTAGAGAAAAAAAGTTGACAAAATAAAAGCAACTCATGATATTAAAAAATAATAATAATGCTCATTATGGAGCAGTGTAAGGAGCACTAGAGAAAGGGGCTCGGGAGACCTGGGTCCAGTACAAGGTTGTTGCACCATGAGAGAGAGATGTGAGACTACTCGATGGCAGAGGATGTAGAAACCCTCAGAAGTAACTGTACAGTGCAGGGTCTCATGCGGCATGTCCCCAGTAGAGGTCCCATCATTCCAGTGTCTCAATCCCCATCAGTGATGTACCTCTGCCAGTGATGCCACTGTGTGGGGAAGGGTTCTGCCCTCTTGTTCCTAGCGGGTGTACACCATCCTGGCCTTTTTTGACTATTCCAGAGACTCTGGCTGTATGTTTGTCCTGTTAGCCACTCATTGCTTCAGAACAACCCTAGTACCCTAAGCGCTTATGTTGAGGCTAGGTGAGGTGAAGGTCTGCTTCCCAGACACACCATCTGCTGGCTGCTTCAACCTTCAGGTCTTCCTGACAGTCATTCCCCAGTAGTTGCAGCTCTGGCATTGATGGCTGTGTAGGTTAAGGCCTGAGAAAATAAACATTTTCAGGCCTCAGTTCTGTAGTATATAATACTTATTTGCCTTTCCTTAGGGTCCAATTAAGGTTCACACATTGCATTTAGATTTAATTTTACTATTCATAACACCTCAAAACTGGAAACTACCCAAGTGAACATCAGTGAAAATACTAAATAGGTTGGAATATATTCTTACACTGTAATACTTACACCAGTGAAAAAGAATGTAGTGTAACTATAGCTACTCACCACAATATGCGTGAATCTCACAAGAACAGTAATATTGAGCAGAAGCCAAAAACAATGTGGATCAATTATGTAAAGTTCAAGAACAGGCAAATGTGCTTTATGGTGATAAAAGTCTGGATAGTATGTTACCCTGAGGGCAGGATATAGTCAACGGGAGGGGATAGGAGAGGAATTTCTGGGTGCTGGTAATGTTTCTTAAACTGGATGCAGTTTATAGGGGTGTGTTCATTGTGAAAATTCTTTGAACTCTCCATTTGTTTTTTGTACACTTTCACTTTCATGGAAAGTTCATGAAACAAGAATACTCTCAGAGTTGATAGCTGTGTCCTTCGTATTTTAATCAAATCAGGAAGCATGCAGTGTCTCTTTTCTTTTTATCTTTTAATGATCTTGCCTATAAGGACTCTTTTTTCAATTTAAGTACCACTTGCCATTTCTCTCTTGCCTTCCTTACTTCCTATTACCTTTTCTCTTCCCTTTCCTCTTGTTCTCCTGTAACAATTGTTCTGTTAACGTAGAGAGAGTGTAAGAGGGATCAGAGGAGGACTTCTAGAAGGGACGAGGCATTTCAGTGGTGCTCACAGGCGCTCTGGTCTTCAAGAGGCTGCAGTAGAGGTGGTCTGGTGTAAGAATGTCAGTGACAGACTGGGTTCATTTGTTCATCCAGCAGTCGTTAGCGCCTTCTGTGAGTCAGGCATGTGCTGGGCTCTCCCAGTCCCGGATTAGTAAAACGAGGCTGGGTGTAAGGAGCAGCGTGAGTAGGGACAGTGGCCTGAGCAGGCGAATGTACGAGATGGAGAACTGCAAGTAGCTCATTGTTGCTGGAGTAGGTTTATAGTCACTGAGGAAGGCAAAATGTTTGGATGGATGTTAAGTAGCAGTTACAACAAGGTCATAGATAAATAAGTACAGAATAAAGTGCTAATTAAATATGTTTGTATTGAAGAGATCTGTAGTAAGAGAATAATCAAGGTGTGTTTCTAAGAAGTCATTGAGTGAGATTTTGAGGGAAATAAAAGAGTCTGAATTAGAAAGTTAAGTGGGAGAACATTAAAATTTGGTAGACTATTCTCTAAAAAGGCATGGAATTTGTCCTAGCTTGGGCTTCTACAGTAGATTATTAAAGATTGGGTGATTTAAACAACAGACATTTATTTCTCACAGTTCTGGAGGCCGGGAAGTCCAAGGTGCCAGCAGATTCTGTGTCTGATGTGGGCCTTCTTACTGGTTTGCAGACAACACCTTCTTGACTTGACCTGATATGGCAGAGAGAGGGGGGTGGGCAGTAGGGACAGACAGATCTGTGTCTCTTTTTCATAAGAGCACTAATCCCGTCATGAGGGGTCATGGCCACGTGACCTCTTTGTGTTTGTTCAGAGAGCGAGCTCAGGTTTCTCCCCACCGTCTGATAGCATCCTGCTGGGGGTTAGAGCTTCAACCTATGAATTTGGAGATGGGGCACAGACATTCAGTCCATGACAGAGATGGAAAGGAGTAAAGGAAAGTTTGGCTTTAGGGTCAAAGAAAGTAAAATGTATGTGGGTTGTTGGTTGAAGGAAAAAAGACGGAATTAGTTCTAACATAAATTTACTTCCTAGTTGTTACAGAATCATTTTGTGTCTCCTTTGTCTTGCAGGTATTGGGAGCAAGGAAAAGGAGGCCAAAATTCAGCAGGCAGAATTCAAAGGGGTGCTTGCTCAGGGAACACCAGAAAGGTTTGGGGAGGCTGCTCTCCAGAGCCCTGAGCTTGGGAGAACCTGTGAGCAGGAGCCTGGTAACTCTGTGGGAAACATGCCAGGACCGCCTCCTCCCCAGCATGGCATCCTACCCATGCCCACTGAACTCAAGACTCACAGCTCCTTCTGGAAGCCTTTTCAGTGCCCCGAGTGTGGTAAAGGCTTCAGTCGGAGCTCAAATCTTGTCAGACACCAGCGAACCCATGAAGAAGAAAAATCCTATGGCTGCGTTGAGTGTGGAAAAGGGTTTACTCTGAGAGAATACCTCATGAAGCACCAGAGAACCCACCTGGGAAAGAGACCCTATGTGTGCAGCGAGTGCTGGAAAACCTTCAGTCAGAGACACCACCTGGAGGTCCACCAGCGGAGTCACACAGGGGAGAAGCCCTATAAGTGTGGGGACTGTTGGAAAAGCTTCAGCCGGAGACAGCATCTCCAGGTGCATCGGAGAACTCACACTGGGGAAAAGCCCTACACCTGTGAGTGTGGCAAGAGCTTTAGCAGGAATGCTAACTTGGCTGTGCACCGGCGAGCCCACACGGGGGAGAAGCCATATGGGTGCCAGGTGTGCGGGAAACGGTTCAGTAAAGGGGAGCGGCTGGTCAGACACCAGAGGATCCACACCGGGGAGAAGCCCTACCACTGCCCCACCTGTGGGAGGAGCTTCAACCAGAGGTCCATTCTCAACCGGCACCAGAAAACTCAGCATCGCCAGGAGATCCCTGTGCAGTAAGGGTGCCCTGTGGAAATACATCTCTTTTGCTAATGGAACATGCTGGACAAGGTGGGACCTTGCAAGACCACCAAGTAGAGGGAGACCTCCCTGGAGGATGTAATTCATCTTTACTCACTGCGGGGTTATGGGTTGCAGAAAGACACCTTGACCCATTTGCTTTCCATTTGTTCAAAAGGAAAAAGGTCAAGGCCTGGTTCATTTTGAGTTCCTAGAGAACACAGCCTCTCTCCCATCTCTTACGTAGGTCGTGCTAACAGTTTTTCTTACTGTTTTGGGGGGGGAAAGATATCCTGAGGTTTGGTTCACATGAGGTTTTTCTCCTTCAGTTGGATGTTTGTATCCATCTCCTGAGCAAGACTGGTGGTCAAGGCAACATTTTGTCCAGTGTTGGCAGCTTAAACCTAATCTTTCTGAGATTTGTATCTTGCCTGTCAGGATACATACTCTGTCTTCCTTCTTCCCCCTTACTCGTCCATTTAATAAGTATTTATTGAACACCTACTATATGCTTGGCCCTGGGAATACAGTGGTTAATGAGACAGATGAGACCTTGTTCTCCTGGAGCTGTGATTTAGCACTGGAAGCAGCCACACAAAACCATTGAATAATTGTGTTCTTACTTATGTTTGTGGTGAGTGGTATGTGAGAAGGTACTCTTGTGCTCACTCATTCTGCCCAGTCTGCTTGGGTGCTGTCTTTTTACCTCCACAGGTGGGATCACTCAGGCAGCCTCATTTATTTTACTTTATTTGTAGCCCCCTGTGTAACATCCTGCCTTCATCTGTAAAGTTTCCCCATTCCATTCCTTGTACTTTAGCAGCTGTCCACATATCTATTAGGAAATTAATATTTTGCTATTGATCACTGAATAAAGATGTGAATATTTTAAAAAAGCATTCAGTTCTGTATAAAAATCTAGTTAGTCTGAAAGATGGACTAGTATTAATACTCTATATTTGATGGCACTGTACAGTATATAAAATGCTTTTCTTTGTGTTCTCACTTCATTAATTCCATACATATTTATTCATGTCCAGCATTGTGCAAGAACTCTTTTAGGTGCTCGAGATATATCAGTGGATAAAATGGGAAAATCCTTGACCTTGTGAAGCTTATATTCTAGTGAATGTATTTGATCTTCAGAACCACCCAACATGGAACCCGTGGATGTTCCCATGAACCTTGTGAACCTGGGATCTGAGCCTGTGTCTTGGTCCTGTCAGCTTCTTGCCCTGAAGTGCATTTGCCACCTACCTCTTGTTACTGAGTAATCTCTGTCCTCGATGCATCTAGATCCTTGTCTTCTGAGGTGCTTGGGGTCCCGAGTGCCAACTGGAGATGTTGAGATGGTAGCAGTCTGTTTCATGAGAGTGCCAATTTAGGAAAAATAAAGATGTTTATAGGCATTTAAAAAAATGCATTTCTTTAAAAATGAAAAGATGCAGTATTTGTAACTTCTTAAAATTTTTTATTATTTTGCCATCACTAAAGGGTTTCCTTCCTGTCTGAAATTCCGGAGACTGAAATTTGCACGGACCGCACTGCAGTGTTGTGATTCTGTGCCTCTGAATGCTGGCTGCTGAGAAAGTTAGTCTTTTGGTGTGATTTGTCTCATGATGCCTCTGAATATTCTTTTACTGAGATTTTTCCCCCCCATTTTCTGTTGTAAAAAAGATAAACAATGATTTCAACACAAAGAGTTGCATTACTCAGTCTGTTTTGAAACATTATTTTATCCATTTATTTGGAGATAGCCATGCTATTTAATTTTGATTTAGCTAATGACCTTCTGGACCATCAGCTGTCCCCACAGGGCTGTACTAAGCAGGATGTATGTGAGACATCTACTGTCTGAGGTACTGGACTTTTCAGCAACATTGAGGTCCAGATGCAAAATCAACTTGTTTTTCCCCACTTCCCATACAAGCCAGGCAAAGCTTAATGCTGGCCACCTTGCAACCAAACCCAGTGGAAGGCTTTTCCCAAACCTCTGGCTTCAGGTCTATAGGACATGGGGGCTGACCTGGCCTGAGTTTGGCCTCCTCTGAGAAGTCCATATTCCAAAGCTGGATGGGAGCATGGGGCCACCAGGGGCGGTGAGTTGCTCATCAACGCTCTTTTCTGTTTACCTGAATTAAATTGTGGATTCTCTTTGATCATACACTTAGCCAGATAGGTCTCTGGGTTTTTAGCCAGTTGAAATCTCTTGAGGTAAGCTTCAATAAAGTCAGGCCTTGCTATCTTTCCCACTTGGGCTCCACTGTGGGCTAAGAGGCCAAAGCTTATGGACAATGCTTCAAAAATGGCTCAAAAGAGAATGTTCCCAAGTAATGGGTAGTAACCTTATTTTTATACCTATTCAAATGTCAAATATTTTATTTTCTGTATTTTTCCATTTAGAGAGATTTTTAGAATAGAAAATTTCAAACATGTATCAGTGAATCCTCATGTATTCACCATCCTACTTTAACCATTATAAACTCATAGTCAATATTGCTTTATCCCTACCCCCTCTCAGTCTTCCTCCCCCACTGAAGAACTTTGAAGTAAATCCCAAATATTTATAAATATTTTAGTGTGTACCTCTAAAGAACAAGGTCTCTAAAAGAATAACCATAATACTATTATACCTAAAAGTTAATAATTCCTAAATTCCTGATTATTGTTTTTAAAAAACCCACATACTCTTTTAGAAGCTTTAAGACCCAAGATTCATAATTTTAATTCAAGTCTTTATTTTCTAAGTCTAATAATATATAGCTTCTATTCCCCCCGCCCCTTGAAATTCATTCACTGAAACAACTGGATTATTTATCTTGTAGAGTTTCTTACATTCTGAACTTTGTTGTTTGCATACCCATGGCATTGTTTAATACAGTTCTCTGACCTCTGTATCAACTAAAAACAAGGTTTAGCGATGTAATCAGATTCATATTCCACACTTTGCTAGAACATGTAGATGATGGCATGTCTGGTGGTTTCTTGTTACATAATATCAGGAGCTTAGATCCACTTATTTCATTAACTCTATAAATGATTCTTCATTTATTAGTTAGAAAATGCTTCTATAAGAAACTTCCCCTCATTACCTTAGGTTGATTACTCTTAGATTCAGTTCATAGAGAAAAGGAAAACATTGAATCTTTCTTCCCTTAACCTGTTTTCACAATAATGATCTGGCTGCTTTGCTTCCTGTGAAAGTGATCAATTACTTTTTTTTTTTTTTAAAGATTTTATTTATTTATTTTTAGAGAAGGAAGGGAGGGGGGGAGAGAGAGAGAGAGAGAGAAAGAAACATCAGTGTGCAGTTGCTGGGGGACATGGCCTGCAACCTGGGCATGTGCCCTGACTGGGAATCGAACCTGCGATGCCTGGTTCGCAGCCCGCGCTCAATCCACTGAGCTACACCAGCCAGGGCTTCAATTACTTTTTAAAAATCAAAATGAATTTATGGATATAAGTCAATTCACTGCAGTCATTCTTTATGATGCTAAAATCATTTCATCTCTGCCCAGTGGGAGCCTCTTTTAACTCCAGATTAACTTGGCTCCAGATTCTTTTTGACACAACCCTAATCATCTTCGACAGTGTGTTTTCTGGTTGAACAAGATGTTACAAGATCAACTTGTACATTTCCTGCCCCTTTGAGAGTGAAGGGAAGTGATATGTCAGGACAATGGTGTAATGTGGGATTCTAGGGTCACCTTATTTACAGGCCTTGATTGGGTGTCCGCAGCTCCTCACTTGAGAGGGGTGCTGTGTGCAGGGCCTGGCTGTGTGTGCCTTGCTACTGCAAGGGTGAGGAAGGGTGTCACCTCCAGGGTATGATCTTACCCTACAGGGTAACCCTGTAGGGTTAGTGGAAGCGGTCTGGTTTCCTCACCCAGGTGTCTGGGTAACTAAGGGAAGCATAGCCTTGGAGGGGCCTGATTAGTAGTAGTGTTCTCACAGCCTTGAGGCTGGGCCCGATAAACTGTTCCCACAACGTGAAGTGGGCACCCATGTGCAGAATAATGTTATGTAATTTTCTGGCATTTTTCTGGCTGTGTTCACCTCTAACACTTAGACAAGTGGAGGCTTCTCACTAGACAGGGCCTTTATTCATGCCCACCCATGAATAAAAGCATGCCAGACATCCCAATAGCTCTGTGAATATTTTTCTGTCGGCACGAATACCATGAACTTTCCCGGCCTTAAACGGTCACAACACAGACCCCTTTTCATCTCCTGGGTGGTGGCAGAGCCAGGTAACTTTCTGCCCAAGGTTTGTCCTGGGGAGCTATTGTATTCAAATTATTTTGAATGTTATCTTCAGGCTGATTAACACTTAATACTTTCAGTTCTCGTTTTATCCCAGCCCAGGGGCAAGTACGAAAACCTTTGTTTCTTAAAAAAATAAGCTGGTTCCCAGTTGATCTCTCTCTGCCCTGTAACCCCAGTTGACTTTCCCCACTTCGGCAGTAGGGAAAATAACTGGCGGAGCATGCTTCTTTAGAGTCTACTTGCTCTTTTAAACACCATGGTTTCTGAGCCTCGGCACTGTTAACATTCTGTGCCAGATAATTCCTTTTTTTGAGGCAATCCTGGCTGTTTGTGCATCTTCGTTTAGTAGCATCCCTGGCCTCAATCTACTAGATGCCAGTAGCATCCCTTATTTGTCGCAATTAAAGAGGTTTCCAGACATTGCCAAGTGTCCCAGGAGGGGCAAAATGGACCCAACTGAGAAATACTGCTCTTAGCCTTCAGGATAATAGCTAAAGCAAATTAGGTGGTTTAACTATTGAAAGAAATGACTATCCTACCAAGGATGAGAGATTTCCTGCCAAGCCTAAAATCCCAACCTAACTTTCTAGAAAACAAAGGAGTTTTATTAGAAATCACTTGGGTTAAATGTAGTATTGCCAAGCAGAGCCAAGAGCTATTGAAGTAGAATCTCGGGGTAGGGGCTTTGTAACGAGCACCCCAAATGGTTCCTGTGCAGGCAACTTGGCTCCTTGCTGTGGGTCCCTTTCAGGGGAGCGCCTGCCATGGAAGCTGTACATCACAAAGAGCTTTTGATTGGGTCTAGACTCACCTTTTTCAGTAAATTGCAAATTTGTAGCGGGGACAATTTAAGCTCAGTGCAGCCAGTTTCAATCTTCTTTTACTCCATTATATGGTCTTCAAGGTACACAGCAGACAGTTAATATTAGAATAAATGAATGCCTGGATTTCTACTATTTTAGCCAGAAAGCTTTCAAGCAGGCGCCTTAGGAGGAAGGAGCACAGCATCAAGTTACCTCCTAGTGGCTCTCCCAGTCTGGCAGTTACCTTAAGCCGTCGTGCCACCAATTACTGTTGCTCAAGTTCACTTAGAAAGTTGTATAAGTTCTTTATACATTTTGGATATTAACTCCCTATCAGATGTATCATTGGCGAATATGTTCTCCCATTCAGTAGGTTGTCTTTTCATTTTTTTGATGGTTTCCTTTGCTGTGCAAAATCTTCTTAGTTTGATGCAGTCTCACTTGTTTATTTTTTCTTTTGTTTCCTTTGTCCTAAGAGATATATCAGAAAAAATATTGCTGTGAGTAATGTCTGAGATTTTACTGTCTATGTTTTCCTGTAGGATTTGAATGATTTCACATCCTACATTTAAGTCTAATCCATTTTGAGCTTATTCTTGTGTATAGTGTAAGAAAATGGCCTAGTTTTATTTTTTTACATGTATCTGTTCAATTTTCCCAACATCATTTATTGAATAGACTGTTCTCTCCCATTATATGTTTTTGCCTCTTTGTCAAATATTAATTGACCATAAGCCATGGGTTTATTTCTGAGATCTCTGTTCTGTTCCAGTGGTCTATATGTCCATTCTTAGACCAGTACCATGTCATTTTGATATTAGG
The DNA here is from genome assembly GCA_004024845.1 of Tonatia bakeri. Lineage (NCBI taxonomy): Eukaryota > Metazoa > Chordata > Mammalia > Chiroptera > Phyllostomidae > Tonatia > Tonatia bakeri. The sequence continues at coordinate 27,323 of PVIA01000550.1, read as the reverse complement.
TAGCATGATATCTCCAACTTTGTTCTTTGTCAGGATTGCTGAGGCTATTCAAATTCTTTTGTGGATCCATATACATTTTTGGAATTTCCAGTTCTATGCAATATGCCATTGGAATCTTGATGGGAATTGCATTGAATCTATAGATTGCTTTGGGTAGTATGGACATTTTAATGATGTTAGTTCTTCCTATCCATGAACATGGTATATGTTTCTACTTATTATATACCATGAATATGGTACATGTTTGCACTTATTTGTATCTTTCTTAATTTCTTTCTTCAGTGTAATTTTTCAAGTACAGGTCTTTTTCCTTCTTGTTTAAATTTTATTTCTAGGTATCTTTTTTTGCAATTATAAATGAGATTGTTTTCTTAGTTTCTCTTATGTTTATTATTGGTGTATAAAAATGAAACTGATTTCTGGGTATTTATTTTGTGTCTGCTACTTTACTGAATTTATTTATCAGATCTAGTAGTTTTTTGGTGGAGACTTAGGGTTTCCTGTATACAGTATCATGCCATCTGTAAATAATGACAATTTTACTTCTTCCTTGCCAATTTGGATATCTTATATTATCTCCTCTTCTCTGATAGCTGTGACTAGAGCTTCCAGTACTATGTTGAATAAGAGTGGTGAAAGTGGACATCCTATTTTGTATCTGATCTTAAGAGAAACTCTTTTAGATTTTTCCTGTTGAGTATGATGTTGGCTGTGAATTTGTCATATATAGCCTTTGTTATGTTGAGGTATGTTCCCTCTATTTCCACTTTGCTGAGAGTTTTTATCATAAATGAGTGCTGGATTTTATTAAATGCATTTTTAGCATCTATTGATATGATCATGTGATTTTTACCTTCCATTTTGTTTATGTGGTGTATCATATTTATTGATTTGCAAATATCCTACCAACTTTGCATCCAAGGAATAAATCCCACTTGATCATGATATATGATCTTTTTGATGTATTGCTTAGTCAGTTTGCCTATGTTTTCTTGGAGAGTTTTGCATCTATGTTCATCAAGTATACTGGCCTATAATTTTCTTTCTTTTTAGTGTCTCTAGATGGTTTTGGCATTAGGATAATGATGGCCTCATAAAATGAGCTTGGAAGTCTTTCCTTCTCTTGAGCTTTTTGTGAAAGTTAAAGAAGGATCAGTGTTAATTCTTTGAATGGTTGGTAAAATTCTCCTGTGAAGCCATTCAGTCCAAGACTTTTGTTTGCTGGAGTTTTTTGATTACTGCTTCAGTTTCATTATTGTAGTCAGTTTATTTAGATTTTCTGATTCCTCCTGATTCAGTTTTGGAAGGTTATCTGCTTCTAGGTATTTATCTGTTTCATCCAGGTTGTACAATTTTTTTGCCATATAGTTGTTTGTAATATTTTCTTATAATCCTTTGTATTTCTTTGGTGTCACCTGTTACTTCTCTTTCATTTCTCTTTTTTCTTGATGAGTCTGGTTAAAGGCTTGTCAATCTTGTTTATCTTTTCAGAGAACCAGCTCTTAGTTTCATTGATATTTTTGTATTTTTTAGTCTCTTTGTCATTTATTTCTGCTTTAATCTTTATATTTTTTCCCTTCTAATCAATCTGGTCTTTGTCATTATTTTTCTAGTTCTTTTATCCAATTTATTTTTAATTTACAAGTTCATGTGTAATGAAGCCCATTTGCAAATTTATTTTTTCCATACTGGCCTAGAAACCTTAGTTTTATTTTTTTTAATTATATTGTTGGTGTGACATTGGTTAATAAGATTAAGTTTGAGTATACAATTCTATGATATATCATCTGTATATTGTATTGTGTACCTATGACCTAAAGTCAAATCTTCTTCTGTCTCCATATATTTCACCCTCTTTACCCTTTACTATCCTCCCCCTTCCCACTGGTCAGAGGAAGACTTTTAAACTATGACGCAAAATACAAAGGCGATTTAAAAAAGATTGATTAATTCATATATAAAAAGTTTTAAAAACTTATGAATAGCAAAAATAATTAGCAGAGAACCCAAGATGGTTGAAGAGTAAGTGGAAGCTACACTAACCTCCTCACAGGACCGAATTGGAATTACAATTAATTGTAAAGATTTTTCATTAATTATAAGGTTGGAGAGAAGCCTTATAATCAAGGACAAGTGGAAAAAAGACACGTCACCATGACATGACTGGTAGGGAGTGTCGGGGCACAAGAGGGCTGGCTCTGTTCCTACAGGCAGCAGCTAAAGTTCTGGAAGGATATTTCAGTGGGGCTTGGGTGGGGGGTTCACCCTGAGAAGGTGACCCCATAAGGTCTAAACCCCAAGCTGGGCTCTACAGCCTAGAGCACCAGAACCAGGGAAGAAACCTAAATAACATCTGATTGTGAAAAGCAGTGGGGTTTCTGTCCACTGGGATGTAGAAAGCCTCTTAAAATGCCAACACACAAAATTTTGTTTTCAGCCGTTTACCCTGGGCTCTGGCAGAGCAAGAACAGAGTGGACTAGAGACACATAAAGAGAATCTGGTGTTGGTGGCTTTAGGGAGAGAGCTGAAGGAACAAGCTGCCAGGATCTCTATGCTGAGTCATTTCCTCATACTTTAGAAGCCACCTTTCTCAGGCAGAAGACGCCCCTCTGAGCAGAATCAGCCTGTGGCAAAGCAGTAGCCTCATCCACAGGAATTTTTTACATTCCACCCAGTGGAGCTTAAGCCAGGCTGCCAAGTATAACTGGAAGCTATGCTTTTTTGGAGAGTCCCAAAAAAGTTGGACCCAAAGAGGACCACATTAAGACACATCATAATTAAAATACCAAAGTTTAAAGATAGAGAATCTTAAAAGCAACAAGAGAAAAGCACTCATTTGCCTACAAAGGAGTTCCCATAAGACTGTCAGCTGATTTCTCAAAAGAACTTTGCAGGCAAGAAGTATTCAAAGTGATGAAAAGCAAGGACCTACAACCTAGATTACTCTATCCAGCAAAGCTATTATTTAGAATGGAAAGGCAGATAAAATGCTTCCCAGACAAGGGTAAAGCTAAAGGAGTTCATCATTACCAAGTCATTGTTACATGAAATGTTCAAGTCATTATTACATGACAAGGTAAAACTAAAGGAGTTTATCATCGCCAAGTCATTACTACGTGAAATGTTTAAAGAAGATTAAAACTATGAACACTAAAATGGCAACAAATTCACAACTATCAACAACCTAATCTAAAAAAACAAACTAAGCAAACAACTAGAACAGGAACAGAATCATAGATATGGAGATCATTAGGAGGGCTATCAGCTGGGAGGAGTAAGGGGGAGGTTGGGGGGAAAGGTACAGGGAATAAGAAGCATAATTGGTAGACACAAAATAGACAGGAGGATGTTAAGAATAGTATAGGAAATGGAGAAGCCAAAGAACTTATATGCGCAACCCATGGACATGAACTAAAGTGGGATAGCTGGAGGGAATGGGGTTACTGGGTGGGGGAGGCAAAGGGGGAAAATTGGGACAACTCTAATAGCAAATAAATAAAATATATTTTAAAAAAGAGGAAGAAAAACAGGAAAATAGTTATAAAATAAAATAGCAATAAATATGTGCCTAACAATAATCACCTTAAATGTAAATGGCTTAAATACTCCAACCAAAAGACATAGGGTAGCTGAATGGATAAAAAAACAAGACCCACATATATGCTGCCTCCAAGAGACTCACCTTAAATTGGAAGATACACACACACTAAAAGTAAAGGGATAGAAAATGATATTTCATGCAAATGGAAAGGAAAAAAGCTGGTGTAGCAATACTTACATCTGATAAAATAGACTTTAAAACCAAGGCTATAGTAAGAGGCAAAGAAGGACACTACATAATGATAAAGGGAACAATCCAACAAGAAGATACAAACTTACTAAATGTTTATGTACCCAACAGAGGAGCACCTAAATATGTAAAACAAATCTTGATGGGTATATATAGAGAGATCACCAGAAATACAGTCACAGTAAGGGGTTTTAACACCCCATGACTTCAGTGAATAGATCTTTCAGACAGAAAATCAATAAGGACAAAGTGGCCTTAAATGACACATTAGATCAAATGAATTTATTCTTTTTTTTTCTTAATTTTTTTTTTTTTTACAAACCCTTGTGTCAAGGGCTGACTTTCAATAGATCACAGCAAGGGAGCTGCTCTGCTACGTACATATGAAACCTCAACCCAGAAGCAGGTCATCTATGAATGGTTTAGCGCCAGGTTCCCCATGAATGTGCCGTGCATAACAGGTGAGGGGGTGGTCTCCTTTCCAGCCAGGCCCTGTTTCCTGTGACAAATGAATTTGATATTTTCAGATCATTTCACCCCAAAGCAGCAGGATATACATACTTTTCAAGTGCACATGGAATGCTTTCTAGGATAGACTAGATGGTAGGACACAAAACAAGTCTCAATAAATTTAAGAAGACTAAAATCACATCAAGCACTTTCTCTGACCACAGTGCTATGAAACTTGAAGTCAATCACAAGAAGAAAACTGAAAAACACACAAAGACGTGGAAGCTAAATAACATGTTATTAAACAATGAATGGGTCAACAATGAGGAAGAAATCTCATTGGAAGGAGGAAAGGAAGAAATCAAAAGATACTTTGAAACAAATGAAAGTGAGAACACAATAACCCCAAATCTGTGGGACACAGGGAAAGCAATTCTAACAGAGAAACTCATCATACAGGGCTATCTCAAAAAACAAGAAAAAGCTCAAATAAACAATTTAACTTTACATGTAAAGAAACTTGAAAAGGAACAACAAGCAAAGCCCAAAGTGAGTAGAAGGAAGGAAATAATAAATATCAGAGCAGGAATAAATAAAATAATGTCTGAAATATGACAGAAAAGATCAATGAATCCAAGAGCTGGTTTTTGAAAAGATAAACAAGATTGATAAATCTTTACAAGACTCATTAACAAAGAAAAAGAGAACTCAACAAATAAAATAAAAAATGAAAGAGGAGAAATAACAATAGACACCAAAGAAATACAAATAATTGTTTACTTTCATTATTTTTTATATGGATTTCCAATTTCTTGCTCTTTCTCTTCTCTTTCTGGCAGCCCTATGATGTGAATGTTGGAACATGTAAGTTGTCCCAGAAGTAGCTTACACTATCCTTATCTTTTTTTTCTCTTGTTCTGATTGGTTTTTTTTTTTGTTTCCTTATGTTCCACATCATTGAATTAATTGTTTGCTTCATCCACTCTACTGTTGTTTCTGTGTAAATTGTTCTTTATTTCAATTAGTGAATCCTTCATTTCTGATGGGATCTTTTTTATGCTGTGGTCCTCACTAAGTTTCTTGAGCATCCTTATAATCAGTGTTTTGAACTCTGCATCTGATAGATTGCTTATCTCTATTTTGTTTAGTTCTTTTTCTGGAGTTTTGATCTGTTCTTTCATTTGGGCCATGTTTCTTTGTGTCCTCATTTTGGCAGCCTCCCTGTGTTTGTTTCTATGTATTAGGTAGAGCTGCCATGACTCCCTGTCTTGTTACTGTGGACTAATGTAATAAGTATCATGTAGGGTCCAGTGGCACAGCCTCCCCTATTGCCCAAGCTGAGTACTTGAGGTGCACCCTACATGTGAGCTGAGTACACCCTCTTCTTATAGTTGAGCCTTAATTGCTGTTGGCAGGTCAGTGGCAGGGATTTACCCAGGTCATTCAGTGGCAAGGATTGGCTGTGAACACTGACCTCCAACCTCCACTCTTTGTGGAGGATCAGCTGTGTAGGGGTAGGGTGGTGGTGCTTCAACATGGTCTGTAGCTGTCCACTGTGTGTATCAGTTCTGGGGTATCCCAGCTATGCAGACAAAAGTCAGCTCCCACCTGTGTTCTTCCCAGGGCCACCCTGAATGAGCTATTAGGCAATCTGAAAAGGCTGATGCTTGTGCTGGGCTTGGAGGTTCTCAGACAAAGCCAAGCTGTGCTCTAGGCTGGCTGCTGCTAGTACCAGGCCTGGGTTTACTTAGCAAGAGGTATGGGGGCTGGGGGATCACTGAGAGTGGCTGTTGCTTGTTTGAGATGATTTAGAAAGTTGTGAAGCATGAGCTAAGAGTAGTCATTCATATGGAAAAGTCACTGTTAACAGCTTGGGTGGGCCCATCAGTTGGGTGGGATGGAGTCTCAGGGCATCTCCAAGGTGGGGCAAACTGTATTAGCCAGGTTGATGGAGTCTCAGATATGGCATCCTCCTGGTGGCTCTGTGGCTTTCTGAGGTTGCGGGGGGGTTGCAGTTTGGAAATGGGACAATGGCCTCAGCCTGACTTTCCATATGAGAGAAAGCTGTCCTCCAGCTCTGGCCTTCATGCCATACACTTCAGTTCTCCCTGTATTCCACTGGTGCCTTTCAAGCTGCTACCCTGGTGCTGGAGCTCAGAGGGAGTGAGCCTGAATAAGTCCTTGTGTGTGGGTTATTTAAGTGGAACTGCTTGGGACTCTAAAAGTTTCTTCCACTGATTCAACCAATGCTGGTTTTTAGAGCCAAAAGTTATGGGGAATTATTTTGTGACACTGGAACCCTGGGCTGGGGCTCTGGTGTGGGGCTAGGACTCCTCACTCCTGAGGTATTCCTCCTGAATTTTTATCCACCACCTGTGGGTGTGGGACCATCCCATTCCTACCAGTCTGGATGGGTGTTTTTTCTTTAATTCTGTAGTTGTCAGACTTTCATTCTACTTGATTTCTGATGGTTCTGAATGATAGGTGTTCTGTAATTTAGTTATAATTTTGATGTGGTTGTGTGAGGAGATGAGCTGTGTTTACCTATACCACCATCTTGGTCAGAAGTATTTGTAAGGAAGTATTATGAACAACTACCGTATTTTTGGACTATAAGACACCCCCCCCCCAATTTGGGAGGAATAATGGTTGTTAATGCTGCTATTGAGTTTTGTTTACATTTATATTGGTGAAATATTATGTTATTTATGTTACTAAATATTTTACCACATTTTTTGCTTCAAATTTTTTCCCTATTTTCTTCCTCTAAAACCTAGATGTGTCTTATGATCTGAAAAATACAGTATATGCCAACAAACTGGACAACCTGGATAAAATGGATAAATACTAGAAACATACAGTCTTCCAAAACTAAATCAAGAAGAATCATAGAATCTGAATAGGCAGATTACACCTAGTGAAATTGAAACAGTAATCAAAAAACTTCCAACAAGCAGAAATCCTGGACCAGATGTCTTCACAGGTGAATTTTGCCAAATATTCTGAAAAGAACTAACACCTATCCTTTTCAAGCTATTTCAAAAAATTCAAGAGGAGGGAAGACTCCCAAGTTCATTTTGCAAGGCCAGATTATCCTAATACCAAAACCAGATAAAAACATAGAAAGAAAATTATAAGCCAATATTCCTCATAAATATATGCTACAATCCTCAATAAGACATTAGCAAACTGAATACAGCAATATATCAAAAAGGTCATACACCGTGGTCAACTGGGATTTATTCTGGGAACGCAAGGTTGGTACAACATTCGCAAATCAATAAATGTGATTCACTACATGAACAAAATGAAGGATAAAAACCATATAATCATACCAATAGATGATGAAAAAAGCATTTGATAAAATCCAGCACCCATTTATGACTAAAACTCAGCAATATAGGAACAGAAGGAACATACCTCAACATAATAAAGGCCATATATCACAAACCCACTGCTATCATCATATTCAATGGCAAAAACTACAAGCATCTCCCTTAAGATCAGGAACAAGACAGAGATGTCTGCTTTCACCTCTCTTATTCAATGTATACTGGAAGTCCTAGCCATAGCAATCAGACAAAAAGAAGTAAAAGGCAACCAAATTGAAAGAAAATGAAAATGGTCTTTATTTTCAGTTGACATGATATGGTAATAGAGAACCCTAAAGTCTCTACCCAGAAACTACTAGAATTGATAAATTAATTCAGCAAAGTAGCAAGATACAAAATTAATATCCAGAAATCCATTGCATTTTATATGCCAATAATGAACTAACAGAAGGAAATTAAAACAATCCCATTCTCAGTTGCTTCAAAAAGAATAAAATGCCTAGGAATAAATCTAAGCAAGGATGTAAAAGACCTACACTCAGAAAATTATAAGACACTGAAGAAAGAAATTGAAGAAGATACAGGTCAGTGGGAGCATATGCTATATTCATAGATAGAAAGAATTAACATCATTAAAATGTCCATGCTACCCAAAGCAGTCTATAAATTCAATGCAATTCTTATTAAGATTTCCATGACCTATTTCACAGAACTCAGACAAATATTTCAAAAATTTATATGCAACTACAAAATGCCCTGCATTGCAACAGCAATCCTGAAAAACAAGAACAAAATTGGAGGAATCAGGCTACCTAGTATCAAATTATAATATAAGGCCATAGTAATCAAAACAGCATGGTTCTGGCATAAAAACAGACACAGGGATCAGTGGAATGCAATATAGAGCCCAGTAATAAACCCATGCCTTTATAGACAATTAATATTCAACAGAATATTCCTATGTCATTTTCACCATGTGCAAATATATGTGATAGTATTTCACAGAATACTTTCAACTCATCAGCCTTTGGACCTATCATTTGCCTTTGTGGCCTCTACAGGAACTTTCAACCATGTCACTCCTCTTGCCCCAAATTAGACACCATTTTTTCCAAAATCTGCTGGTTTTAGGGCATTGCTTTTGTGAGCATCTTTGGTAATTAATTTATGTTCTGATTAATGCATATAGCAGATATCCCTGTGGGCATTAAATCTCACAATGTTCTAAAATGATTTATGTCACAATTTGTGATTTACTTGATACTCGGACCTCTTCAACTGAGCAAAACTGATGGTTAAATAAATCAAATATGGAGGGGTAATGAGGTAAAAGGGAAAACTTAGTCTAATATTAAAATTGTTACAGATGAAGTAACAGAAGTATTGTTAAATATTGGGAATTGGTCTTCACAAGGCAAATGAGGCAGGGTTGAAAGCCCAGGTGGGGTGTGTGTGTGTGTGTGTTTCATTTAGCTGATATGCTGGGAATTAGGCACCCAGAAAGCATCAGTTCAATACCTCTAGTGTGCGACACAGCTTGTGTACCACCCAGGCACTGTGGGTATACACCTGGAAGCTCCCCCAACACCGGGCCCTAAGAACCCTTGCAGGAAATCCAATATTCCCACATCCAATATTTCATGTACTGTTAGGTCAGCAGCAGCTGTTATACCTGGAGATCGACAACATTCCAGTACGCTCACCATTCCTAGCTTCTCTGCCCTCCCCCACTCCAAATGTGCCCAGATACCTCTCAGGTAAATTTCACCTGGCTCTGATTACACCTCTGCTTTGAAGTACTTCATACTTCAGGAAACTCAAAGGAGCAGTAAGGCAGGTAACTAGATCATGGGGTTTGATCCTAGAAGATCATTCTCATAGGATAGTGGCATGTGACTCAAAAGATTCAATATAGTAGATTTAGATGGCATCCACTTCTGTTGTCTTGTAACTTTCCCCTACTCTCCATGATACTGCAGAGGATATTGCAGCCTTTGGGTGGCACTCAATACTCAATAAAACCAGCTCTATAAGCTTGCTGATGTTTTTACAGCTTTGCTAGTGGTGGAGTTGGCAAGTTTCTGTCGTAATGCTCAAGTGAAAACTACCCTTGGGATATTTTAGATCAAGATTTTGTCCTTCATGCTATTAGATTAATTAAACAAGGAGGTCATTAGACTGAAGTGGTTCTAATTTCAAGAAGGATTGTTCTGTTGTATGGAACACTGTGGCTTCATCAGAACTTTCACTCAAACATTTGAACAGTTTTCCCTCACCAGCCCAAAGCACATACAAGATGGCCCTACAAGTGAACAGCAAGGCATGGTCTTCACAGCAAAGTGCTGTTTTGTCACTTTAAGGTGGGAGCCCTAACACTTGAATGTCTTTGACAGTACAGGATAATTACATCCTGATCTCTCACTAGAAAAAGACTGATTTTGAAGTGTTTTGGGTTTTTTTTATTATAAATTCATTCACTGTTATGATTCAGTACTCAGCACAATGTCCAGCTTAATAAGTGTGCTTAGTAGAGATTTCTTTAATGAATCAGTGCTTTTTATTGTAGTCACCTAGTATCGCCTCCTCTGCTTGGGGCTCCTTCCCTAATTTTCCTGGTTGCCATTGCTCTACTCCATTTTCATGTCCCCATGTTGGGGAGGCAGATGAAGCACTTTCCTTTCTGCATCCCAAGAGTGCAGTTTTATGGAAAATGCTTGAATTGTGACTCGAGGTTGCGCTTACCTGAGCTGGGAGTGTTGACAGTTGCAGAGGGTTCAATAGCTCTTTAACCGAACCATATCTGTAAGTTGTTCTGAAAGGTGACATTAAATTTATCTTTAACAATATCCTTTAACAATGAACTCATAGCTCTTTGTTCTGCATACTGTAGAGGAGGACTCAGAGAGTGTTGAGAGCCTTGATGGGGAGAACACTGAAATAATGGAGGAGAGTTTGGGAAAGAGCACAACCTCTGTGACTGAGAATCAGTCCCAATCCCGAAGCTGGGTTCAACAGAAGACTGGATTGGATTCTAGATAGTTTATAATCTCTATTAAAAAAAAAAAAAAACTTCCCTTTTGCTTTCTTTTGAATTAGGAATTGTTTTCTCTTATTTTACCATGGCTTTTTAGTGAAATATCTTAGGTTATAATTCTTTTGTGCTTGATAAAGAAAAGGAATGTTCTGACTTATTGAAGGAAAAGAAGGATTTATTCTGCCAAGTTTGTAAGGGTAGCTGAGCTTCTGAACTTTTTACAGTTGACTGGTGTGCAGGAAAAGGAAGAGAACATTCCTGTTCATTTACCTGTCAGCAAGCAACTTCTGGGACAGAATGAGAGTCAGTCTGAAAGGTATTTGCCATAATAGAAAAGTTTCCTTATTCTATGCCCTTCCTTAGAAGAGAGTCTTTAGAGCCAGAAAGCCTTCTCAAAATCTACCAATGAGCAAGGTCAGTTGAAGGTCTTTCATGTTTATTTATTGCAGCTACACTTCTTTCTCTCGTTCATTTTTTTTTTTTACCTTGGATCCCAAACATTTTATTATTCACCATTATAGCAAATGTACATAAAGGAAGACCTCCATGTTTACACCAAATTTTCTTCACATAAATTTTTCATGTTTGAGGTGAGATTTTGTTGCTTTTATTGTCAGAGATCCAGAGAAGCCTGAATTCTGCCCTGACAATCATCCCAACTCCTGAGAGCTCCCAAGGAAACAATGTGCACAAAGAACAATAGCAAACTTTGAGAACAATAACAAACTACCACTTTGTTAGTAACTGAGCTACACCCAATAACCTCCATCATGGGCTCACTGGTGAAAAGTGAACTAGAAAATAGTCTAGGCCTACCTTGCTTCCCTCTCTCCGCCCCATGTCTGAATCGAGGACCTGTATGTGCAGGCATTGTGTGGAGAGGGGGGAACTGGCCCCCAAGTGAAGATTCCAACCAGACTCGAATAGAAGAGGAGTAATCAAGGCCAGTCTGGAAGGAAGGAAGGCTTGTATCTGGGTGCTGACCCTTCAGGGCACACTGCCCTTCATAAGATATGAGCCAGTGAACTCCTTGGGCTATGAACAACCAGATTGGTAACTCTTCTTCCTTGGAGGGCCATGGGGAGATATAAAAGGTATTGGTTAAGGCAAAATCATGGGGAGAAAGGCAGTAAGTGTTCTTTCTCCAGTGTTTGCCATCAATGTCATTATCATTTTCATCATAATCTATAGCAGCATACTTTTATTGAGTCATTGTTTTAAATCAAGCTCTATGATAGAGTCTCCTTAGATGGGTTCATTAAGATGAACAGGACCTTTTCTAAATTTAGAAGCAACCCAACAATCCTGTTTCGGGGTAAACACACAAATCATGCAAAGCAGAGTATGAAAACGGTTGTAATGGAATTTGAATTATATGGAATTCCAGAGGACAGAAATTCTTTTATCTGGGAAGACTTGAGGTGGCTTCATGAAGGGCATCCTATTTTATTGGGCCCAACAAGAAATTTGAGAGAAATGGGAAAAATAGGTCTGCTGGAACAGCATGTGTAAGGACTAAAAAAGTGTGATGTGTTTGGTAGACTGGTGAATTTCAAATGGACTGAAGTCAAATGGCTAGTAATTGGAGGGGCCAGAGTAGAAACTAGTTGTTGCAGCTTTCTGTGTAATGCTCTTTCCAACTCTACTATACCTTGTGCAACATAGGACATTATTCGTTTGGACAGGAAGCCAAATACAACTTCTGTAGCCATAAACTTGTTTATGAGGCTTTTCCCCTTTGTGTCCTTCTCCAGGTCAGCTTGTAGAGAAAACCAGATTCATTAAGATTATCATGGCCCATTCTCTTCCTGTTTTTCATACCCAGAGAATCAACTCTAAGTTCAGCCTCTTTTCTCTTGTTATCATGTGGATGGGAGACCTTTCTTTTCTAAGGAAAAAGAGAAAACAATTGAGACAGTGTGGGGTCTGCTTGGTTGCTCAGATGAGACTGTCACTACAGGCATTCCTGATATAAGTGTCTATAGCTATGGAACTCCATCCACCTAGCAGGGTCCATGGCCAAGAGTGGGACAGTTTCAGGGAGAATGATCAATCTGTGCCCAGAGCTGGGTTCAACCCAGAATGTGGGGATGTTGTCTAAGAAGTGGGGGTGGAGTGGAGGAGTTTGGAAATTGGGATGAATAATGGTTAAGGATTTGAGGAATGTGAGGGTGAGTAGGGGCTTTCAGGGGGCATCCCTTTGGCAAAGGCATCAGCACAGGTCACAGACTTCTGTGAATTGAACTTTTTCATGTGGAGTATATGGCCTTTTCAGCCTTCTTCAGAAGGTCTGTGGATAAAGCTAATTTGCATGTTTATGCAGTTCTGTCTTTAGAGGAGAATTTATCCACACAGGGGCCAAGGAATTTTGGACTTGCAGATTACTTAGGGAACCATGGCCATGCTGACGACCCAGGATAATGAGGTCTGTGTTCCTCCTGCTCTCTGTGTGTGCAGCCTGTCCCTGGGATTCATCCTCCTCTTCCTAGCACAGAGATCCTGAAGGGGAAATCTGCTGTTACAGCCCACAGGATAAAGACTTCACACTGAACATTTTCCTCAGAGCTCTCTTTGTGTCCTTGTTTCTCAGGCAGTAGATAAAGGGGTTCAGCATGGGGGTGACCACTATATACATCACTGAAGCCAGCGAATCCTTGTCAGCTGAATGGGAAGATGAGGGATTCATGTAGGCCCCTGTGATGGTCCCATAGAAGAGAATGGCTACAGTGAGATAGGAGCCACAGGTGGAAAAGAACTTTTGTTTGCCCCAGGCAGATGGGACCTTGAGCACAGCAGATACAAGGAGATAAGAATGCCAAGGAAGGGGATGAGGATGATCAAGTCCCCCACCAGCAGAATCATAAGCTAGTTGAGTTGGATGTTGGAACAGGAGAGCTGGAGCAGGGGAGGAGGGTCACAAAAGAAGTAAGGGAAGCTGTTGCTGTCACAGAACCCCAGCCAAGCCATGAGGAGGGTATGTAGTTGGGAGTGGATGTTGGAAATGAGCCAGGAGCTTCCTAGCATCGGGGTACGGATTTGCAGACTCATCACACTGGAGTAGTGCAGGGGGTGGCAGATGGCCACAAAGTGGTTATAAGCCTTTGATGTCAGGGGGAAGTTGTCCATGTTGGCAAGCAAACTGCAAAAGTAGATCTGTGTTAGGCAACCACCACAGGAAATGGACTGAGTCCACATCTGGGTATTCACAAGTATCTTGGGTACTGTGGCAGAGAAGAAGCAGAAATCCACCAGGGAGAGGCTGCTGAGGAAGAAGTACATAGGCATGTGGAGGTGGGATTTTGAGCCAATGGCATGATGATGAGCAAGTTCCCTGCTGTCCCGATGAGGTACCTGACCAGGAAGGGCCTGAAGATCAGCCTCGCTCTTGGGTCAGCTGGTGAGCCCTAGGAGGATGAACTCAGAGGCACTCGTGCCTCTCTCGTGCGGTTTTCTCTCTCCATGGTCAATTAGTCCTGCTGGGAGATCCAGACCCGGCACTGGTTATAGAGAGGGTATAGGTGCCCATGCCTCCTTCCCTCAAACAGTACCTCAACTTACGATTGGCCACATGTTAATGTTCATTGGTACAAACCCCAAAGAAGGCTCTCCATCTATCAAAGGAAAGTCCTATAGCTACAACAGACCTCAAAGTCAGGGTTTTTTAAAAATTATTTTACCACCAAAATGCTACTGATCCTGAACCCCACAAAACCTCGTCTCTGTCCCTCCAAGGAGAATCCTTGTGACATGGGGTCAGGTACTTGTTAGTGGTAACAATGAAGGTGCTGCTGAGGGTGTTTTAATTCCTTGAATTTCAATTATACTCTCATTCTTTGATATGAGCAACTAATGTCTCAATATTAAGTAAAAAGCTATGGAAATATAGTTTCTCCCTAATGCTGATAATATTGCCACCTGGAAGACATTTCTCTACAGAATTCTGGAACCACAGTGACACATATATAGATCCATAGGGTACTATTTGTATATACCCTTCTTTCCCTTGAATATTTTGCTTCCTCACCCACAAAGAGCCAAGGGCTCAGGGTGCTCCAGCTGCCACTTGTCACTGACTCTGGGCCACCCTGGTCCTGGTGATGATGCTGTGGGATGGAGCAAGTCAGGGTGAATCTGGTCAGAAGAGCCAGCTCAGCTAGCCCTTCTGTCTGGGCATACTCGGGAAAGGACTTGCCTCTGGAGGGTAAGAGTTGCCCCTGCATGTAACAAAGAGAACTCACAGGTATAACATTTCCCAAGGTTAACAGTTAGCAGCAGGGCAACATAGGGACCCCACTAAACTGGAGTTCAAAATATTTCAGTGCAAGCTCAGATACAATTTCATTAGATATAATTATTTTTCACTGGTTTGCAAGACATAGTTGGGATTTGGGTCCTAAGAGAATATATAAATCAATAGTGTCATAGGTAAACACATTGCTTGACTCCTCCCACAATCACATCAAAATTACAACTAAACTACAGAATAACCATCATTCAGAAACCACTGAAGTTGGTCCGAATAGAAGTCCTACAATTAGGGAATTAAAGAAGAAGCTGCATTGAGACAGGTGGGGAAGCAGAGATGTAGATCAGGCTGGTCTCACACTCACGCATGGTGGACAAAGATAAGGAAAAGTATCTCAACTGTGGGTTTCCCCCCTGAGGAGTGAGGGGTCCCAGCACTACACTAGGCCCCTCAGCCCAGGGTTCCAGAGCTAGGAAGAGAAGTTCCATTACTTCTGGCTGTAAAAATAAGGGAATTAAGGCTGAGGGAGACAGAAGGCTTCTGGAGTCTCAGGCAGTGTCTCTTAAAGGGCTCACACATGGACTAATTCATACTCCCTCTGAGCTCCAGCATAGAGGCAGCAGCTTGAGTGGTACCAGAGACATACAGGGAGGAACTGAACTGTCCAGCATTGTGGAGAGAGCTGTGGGATGGGCAACTTTATCCCAGACAGAAGTGCTGGCAGAGGACATTGTTCCTTTGATAGCCCTCCCCCACAGAGCCTGTAGGCAGGTGCCACATCTGAGACTTCATCATCGTGGCTCACACTGTTTGCCCCACCCTGGTGATTCTCTGAGGCCTCACCCTACTCAACACTTTCGGGCACACCCAAGCTGTTTCCAGTGGCTTTCTCATATGAATGGCCTGTTTTGGCTCATGTTTTTTATTTTCCTAAAATCTCTCAACAAGCAGCACCTGGCCTTGGCGAGCCTTGTACCTTTCACTAACTGGCTGAAGCCCAGGCACTAAGAAGAAGCCAGCCATGTAGTTTAGAGCTTGGCCTTACCTGGGCACCTCCAAGCTTAGTGCAAGTAGCAGCCACCTGCAGATTGCTTTGTAGCTCATGCCAAGCGGCCCCAGGCAGAACACAGATAGAGGCTGACCTTGGCCTGTACCTCCTTGGAGGCCCTAAGGCTAGCACACCCAGTGGACAGCTTCAAACTACATTGAAGCACAACCACCCAACCACCTCCACAAGTGACACATTCAAGGGGAAGACTCAGTGAACACTAGAGCCCAGCTGGAGTAAGTCCTGCTCTGTGGGGTGGGTCCCAGCACACCTGATCCTCTACAGTAGTCAGGGGTCAGTGATAAAAGTTGTAGCCACTCCTTGCACCTGATTGGCCTGGGGGTAAATCTCTTCCATTTATGGGCCAACAGCAATCAAGTCCCAACTACAACAGGAAAGATACACAGCCAACATGGGTGTGGGGGGAGATTAAATCTGGAATGCCCAGCTCAGATGAATGGGGAGGCTGTACCACTGAACCCTGCAGGACACCTACTACATTAGTCCACTCTACCAACCTGAGAGATATAGCAACTCCACTTAATACATTGGAACAAACACAGGGAGGTTGCCAAAATGAGAAGACAAAGAAACATGCCCCAAGTGAAAGAATAGATCAAAACTCCAGAAAGGGAACTAAACAAAATGGAGACAAGCAATCTACTAGATGCTGAGTTCAAAACACTGGCTATAAAGATGCTCAATAAACTTAGTGAGAACCTCAACAGCATAAAAAAGAACCAGTCAGAAATGAAGGCTACACGAGCTGAAATAAAGAATAATTGACAGGGGATCAACAGTAGAGTGGACAAAACTGAGAATAAAATCAGTGACTGGAATGGAAAGAAGCAAAAATACCACCAGACCAGGAAAAAGAAAAAGGAATAAAAAAAGATGAGGATATCATGGGGGTGCCAGAAGGTTATGAAAGAAAGCAAGAAATTGAAAACCTATTTTTAAAAAATAATGACAGAAAACTTCTCTAACTTGGTGAAGGAAATAGACATACAAGTCAGGGAAATGCAGAGAATCCCAAACAAGAGGAACCCAAAGAGGTCCACATCAAAACATATCATAATTAAAATGCAAAATGTTAAAGACGAAGAGAGAATCTTAAAAGCAGCAAGAGAAAAGCAGTTATCTATAAGAGAGCTCCCATAAGACCGAGCTGATTTCTCAACAGAAACTTTGTAGACCAGAAGGGATTGGCAAAAGATATTCAAAGTATGAAAAGCTATACTGCAAAAGCTAACCTACAACCAAGATTACTCTACCCAACAAAACTATTATTTAGAGTCAAGGGACAGATGTAGAGCTTTCCAGACCAGAAAAAGCTAAAGGAATTCATCACCACCATACCAGTATTATGTGAAATGTTAAGGGGTCATTTTTAAGAAGAAGAAAAAAAGGAAAATATGAACAATGAAATGGCAATAAATGCATACCTATCAAAAATTGAATCTAGAAAACAAAATAAATGAACAAACAGAACAGAAACAGATTCATAGGCCGGGCACGGTGGCGTGCGCCTGTAGTCCCAGCTACTTGGGAGGCTGAGGCAGGAGGATCGCTTGAGCCCAGGAGTTCTGGGCTGCAGTGCGCTATGCCGATCGGGTGTCCGCACTAAGTTCGGCATCAATATGGTGACCTCCCGGGAGCGGGAGCGGAGGGCCACCAGGTTGCCTAAGGAGGGGTGAACCAGCCCAGGTCGGAAACGGAGCAGGTCAAAACTCCCGTGCTGATCAGACTCATAGATGTAGAGAATGTTTTTGATGGTCACCAAATGGGAAAGGGATTGAGAGGATGGGTGAAAAAGGTGAAGTTATTAAGAATTACATATTGATATATTATAAAATAGTCATGGGGATATAATGTATAGCACAGGGAATATAGTTAATAATATTCTGATAACTATATATGGTGTCAGATGGGTGTGAGATTAATTGGTATGATCACTTAGTAGGTTATATAATGTCCAGTATCTGGGGAGTACTCCTGAAATTAATATAAAAATGTATGTCAACTGTAATTGAAAATAAAAATGATAGATAAACAAAAATAAAGTGCAAGCTTATAGTTTAAAAAAGAGATAGTATTAATTAGAAAGAGAAGGGAGTGAAAGAAAACTGGAGTTAGTGTGCTGACAGCACACTGAAACTGGGGGAGAGAGGGGGACAGCTGGAGTCAATCAGTCTGGAAAAGCTGTGGCCAGTCTGGGAACTGGGCAGACTCTGATCAGGGGGAAACTGTCTTAGGAGGCCGACTTTGCTCATACTGTCACTTTGCTGAGGTAGAGCCTGCTTGGAGCAAAGGAACTTGCCAGTGCAACTGGGGGTGGTATGAGGGGATGGAGACTTCGGCTATGCAGCAAGTTCCAACTGAGATCTTTGCCTATGTCAAAAGCTATTCCTTAGCATAGAAGATAAATGGCTCATTCTGAATTAATGCTTTACTGATTTGAGTTTTTTAAGGATTCAAGTGTTTGGTGTTACAGAGGCAGAAATCTTTGGATAAACGACAAGTGTAAGGTAGAAGAAACACAGGAGCCTAAGAGGAGGGAAATCTATTGAGTGGAAAGTAAATATAAAGGAAACCACTTAAAATGGTTGAGATCTTCATTTGATCAGTTCTGACTAAAGAACTCTATATTGGGTGATGTAAGAGAAAAGAGAACAATAAAGGACATTGTTCTCATTCCTAAGATGCTGCTAGTAAAATGTAAAACTTTCACAAAGGAAACAGCCCTTAGACTAGGGAGCTGACATTTAGTGAGCACTTACTGTGTGTCATATATAGGACTAGGCAAGTGCATATATTTAATTTAATCCTCCACAACCTATATAAGATAGGCATTATTATTCTTATTTTACAGGTGAATAAACTGAGGCAGGGAGGGTTTAAATAATTTCCCTGAAGATATCAGGATTTGATTCCAGGTCAGTCTGATTTCGGTACAGTGCTCCTTTAATTTCTCTGCTCTGACCAAAGTGCGACTGGGTAAACTTAAACTTGGGGCATCTGAGTAAATGGATCAGGGATTTCTGGAGTGGCCAATGTTGGGACAGGAGAAAGGGACTGTAGAGCAGGGACATGGTGTAAGAGGATCATCTGTACTGGGGAGAGAGGACTTGTTTGTATGGCTGCATGTAGGTTCCAAGGCTGACCAAAGCTTGTGAACGAGAGCTGCAGTGTGTGTAGTCCAAAAGCTCTGTCTCTGTCTTGATTATATTCCTTTGAAACTGGGGCAACTCCATCTTTTCTTTTCCTTCCAACCCTCTCACTTCCCCAGAGATACGGGAGAAGAAAACTTTCTTGTTACTGTTTCCCACTTGTGAGGAAAGTACCCTCCCCAAATACTCCTTTTCAAAAAGACCAAAGCTAAGAGAGCCTAACTTAAAACCAAAAAGACTTTCCCCCTTGCTTCTGGATCTTTTCTGTCAGCAGGCAGACATCTCCCAGTTTAAAAAATCTACCCTTCACCCACATTGCTCTCTAGCTGTTAGCTCATTTCTCTATTCCCTCTTTCCACAAAGGTCCTCCAAATGTGGTCAGGACTCATTCTCCAGTTCCCCTCTTCCCACTTTCTCCTGAAGCCCCTTTACAGGCTTCTCCACCAAGTCATGCCACTTTCTTTGTCAAGGCTGCCTTTGCTGTATCTGAGGTTAGCTCTCAGGCTCCATTTTACTGGAACCAACACGCCAGAGTTGGCATTATTGGGCACTTCCTCTGTCTTCAAACATATCCTTCACTTGGTTTTGAGCAGTGTTTTCTCGGCACCTCTCCTACCTTACTGGTTACTTGCTTGTCCTCTGTGCATCCTCACTCTTCTGATCTCTGGCTGTTGAGATGCCCTCGATTGGCACTCATTTCTTAAGTGGTTTCGTTACTCCCAAAGCTTAAAATACCATCCACAACTCTATCTCCAGTTTGGGACTTTTCCCTTGAACTTCTAACTGCCTACTCCCTCTATGCCCTTTGAGATGTCTAACAGGTATCTCAAACTTGTCCAAAACTGTCCTGCTGATCTTCCCATACTCAAACCTGCTGCTTCCTCAGTCATCCCCATTTTATACTAATTGCTCAAGCAAAAACCTCCTCTTTTTAAAGATTTTATTTATTTATTTATTTAGAGAAAGGGAGGAAGAAAGAGAGAGAGAGAAACATCGATGCAAGACAGAACAATTTATCATTTGCCTTTTGTATGCGCCCCAACTGGGGGCTGAACCTGCAACTCAGGCATATGCCCTGACCAGGAATTGAACTGGTGACCTTTTGCTTTGCTGATTGATGCCCAAACAACTAAGCCACACCAGTCAGGGACTTAACTCCTTAAAAAAAAAACTGTCCTCATGCAGTATATTGGTGAATTTTATCCTCTATACTTTTGAAATATACCCAGAATGAGACCCCTTTCTCTCTGTGTTGACTGCTATATTTATGGCCCAAGCAATCATTAGTTAGCTCCAGATTATTGCAATGATCTCTTAAGTGGGTCCCTGTTTATATCCTTGACCTGCCCCCAACAGTTTTCTACATAGCAACTAGAGTGAACATTAAGAAATGTAAGTCACACCATGTTACTTCTCTGTCCAAAATCCTCTGATAGCTTCTCATCTCACTCAGAAGAAAACTCAAAGTCCTTGTTAAATTCTATAGGTGAATGCATGACTCAGACCTCTGCCCTCTCCCTCATCTCACCTCCTTCTATTGCCCCCTCACTTCTGTATGTTGACCACAGTTGACCATGTTGATGTAGTCCCTTTATTTACTTTTGTTCTTATTTCCCTTGCCTTTGGAGTCAAATTTACAAAAACCCCTCAGGATCAATGTTCATAAGTTGAGTGTCTATGTTTTCTTTTATGTATTTTATTGTTTCACATATTGGATTCCAGTCTTTAATCCATTTTAAGCCAATTTTTGTGTATGGCATAAGATACCAGTCTAGTTTCATTGTTTTGCATGTAGCTGTTCAATTTTACCAACCTCATTTATTGAAGACACTTTCCTTTCTCCATTGTATATTCTTGGCTTCTTTGTCAAAAATAGTTGTCCTTATATGCGTGGGTTTATTTCTAGGCTCTAAATTCTGTTCCATTGGCCTGTGTGTCTGTTTTTCAGTTGTGTAGCATATTGTTTAGATAACTAGAGCTTTGTAGTATAGTTTGAGGTTAGGGATTGACTTCCACAGCTGAGATATCCATCCCATTTCTTAACTGCCGCATCCTGGGTGTTGGACTTGCCATTCCATGTCTCTGTAGCAACTACCAGTTTCAACATAATTTCTTCTTTGTATCCTTAGTTATAGGACTTCTGTTCAGCTAGTCTTCAGGTCATTCTCAATGATGGTTGTTCTGTAATTTGGTTATAATTTTGATGTGGTCATGGGAGAAGGGAAGCACAGAATTTCCTACTTTGCTATCTTGTCTGGATGCTCCCTCTTCTAAGACGTTCTTACATCATCCTTTGTATATCGTGGTGTCTGTTGTAACTTCTTTTTCATTTCTGATTTTATTTGTTTGAGTCTTCTCATTTTTTTCTTTAGTGAGTCTAGCTAGAGATTTGCCAGTTTTGTTTATCTCTCAATCAGCTTTTTATTTCATTAACTTTTTCTATCATCTTTTTGTTCCCTGTTTCATTTATATCTGATTTTTATTATTTCCTTTCTTTTACTGACTTTGGAGTTCATTTTTTATTTTTCTAGTTCTTTAAATTGTAATGTTAGACTATTTACTGAAAGTTTTCTTGTTTCTTGAGGTAAACCTACAATGCTATAAACTTCCCTCTTAGTAACATTTTTTCCTTTTCACTTTTTGTTTATTGTGTGTGGTGGGGGGTGGGGGAGAATGGAGACTCTTAGTACCATTTTGCTCTGTCCCCCAAATTTTGATATATTGTATTTTGATTTTCATCTGTCTTTCTCTTTTTAAAAAGATTGTATTTTATTTTTTATTCTTTTTTATTTTTTAATTTTTTGTTGAAGTACAGTTGTCTCCATTCCCCACCCCCCACCACCACTTCTCCTCACCCCATCCATTCCCACTTCCCACCCTTGATCCTACCCCCCTTTGGTTTTGTCCATGTGTCCTTTATACATGTTCCTGAAAACCCTTCCCTTTTTCTTCCCCATTATTCCCTCCCACCTCCCCTCTGGTTACTGTCAGTTTGTTCTTAATTTCAATGTCTCTCGTTATATTTTGCTTGCTTGTTCAATGTTTTGTTGATTAGGTTCCATTTATAGGTGAGATCATATGGTATTTGTCCCTCACCACCTGGCTTATTTCACTTAGCATAATGCTCTCCAGTTCCACTCATGCTGTCACAAAAGGTCAGAGCTCCTTCTTTCTTTCTGATTTTAAAATCGTTATTCTATTACAGTTATCCCAATCTCTATATAATCTTTTTCTTTATTGTCAGTAATTAGAATTCTTTATTTTTATTTTGTTATTTCTTGTTTTCTATCTCTATATAATCTTTTGATTTCTTATATTTTTTGTTCTTTGACCTAGTAGTTGTTCAGTAGTATGTCACTTAATCTTCACCTATTTGTCATTTTTCCAGCTTCCTTATTATACTTAATTTCCAGTTTCATATTGTTATGGTAGAAAATATGCTTGGTATTATTTCAATCTTCTTAAATTTATTGAGACTAGTTCTGTGCCCAACTCATGGTCTGTCATTGAGAAAGTTCTATGTACACTTGAAAAGATGTGTATTCTGTCATCTTGGGATGGAAAGTTCTATAAATATTAATTAAGGGTATGTGTTCCAGTGTGTTATTTGAAACCAGTATTTCCTTATTGACTTTCTGTCTGGATGATTTATCCATTGCTATAAGTGGGGTATTCAAGTCACCTACTATAGATATATTTTTGCTATTTTCTCCCTTTACATTTGTTAGTAATTGTTTATATATTTTTGTGCTCTCACTTTGGATGGCTATATAGTGATAAATGATATGTCTTCTTGATGAATTGTCCCTTTTATCATTATAAAATGTCCATCTTTGTCTCTTATTATGTTTTCTGTCTTAAATCTATTTTGTCTGTTAGAAGTACCTACTTTTCTGTGGATGTCATATTCATGGAATATCATCTTCCACCCTTTTACTTTAGGTCTATTTATCTTTGTATCTGAGATGTATCTCCTGAAGGCAGCATATAGTTGGTTTTTGGTTTTTAATCCACCTCGCTACTCTCTGTGAAAAAGAGCCATTTAAACATCAAGATGATGGAAAAAGGTAAAAAGCCCCCACTCAGCAAACTCTCAACATTTTTATTATTTTTTCAACTAAATCTTGAATGTATATCTCTTCTTCTTGCTAAGAGAAAATACATTCTGACTGGTGTGAGGTGATATCTCATTATGGTTTTAACTTGCTTTTCTCTGATGATTAGTAACATTGAGCATTTTTTTGTATGTCTATTGGCCATCTGTATGTCCTCTTTGGAGAAGTGTCTATTCAGGTCCTTTGCCCATGTTTTAATTGGATTACTTGTTTTTTTTTGGCATTGAGTTTTGTAAGTTCTTTATTAATTTTGGATATTAACCCCTTATTAGATATGTTGGTGAATATATTCTCCCATTCTGTTGGTTGCCTTTTTATTTTGTTGATGGTTTCCTTTGCTATGCAAAATTTCTTAGTTTTTATTGCAATTTGTTTATTTTTTCTTTTCTTTCCATTGCCTGAGGAGATATATTAGAAAAAAAGATGGCTATGAACAATGTCCAAGATTTTACTGCCTATGTTTTTTTCTAGGATTTTTATGGTTTTGGGCCTAGCATTTAAGTCTTTAATTAATTTTGAATTTATTCTTATGTGTGGTGTCAGAAGGTGGTCTAGTTTAATTTTTCTGTATGTATCTGTCCAATTTCCCCAACACCATTTATTGAATAAACTATCTTTAGCCCATTGTATGTGCTTGCTTCCTTTGTCAAATATGAATTGACTATAGTGGTGTGGGTTTATTTCTGGGTTCTCTATTTTGTTCCGTTGATCCCTGTGTCTGTTTTTATGCTTGTACCAAGTTGTTTTGTTTACTATGGCCTTATAGTATAGTTCGATGTTAGGTAGTGTGATTCCTCCAACTTTGTTCTTCTTTCTCAAGATCTGTTGCTATTCAGAGACTTTTGTGGTTCCATGAAAATTTTTGAAATATTTGTTCTAGTTCTGTGAAATATGTCTTTGGAATCCTGATAGGAATTGTGTTGAATTTATGGATTGCTTTGGGTAGTATGGACAAACAAGTGCTGACAAGGATGTGAAAAAAGAGAAATTCTTTTGCTCTGTTGGTGGGAATGCAGATTGGAGCAACCACTGTAGAAAGCAGTATGAGTTACCTCAAAAAATTTAAAATGGAACTTCCTTATGACCCAGGGATTCCACTTCTGGGAATTTATCCCAAGGAACCCAAAACACTAATTCAAAAGAATATAAGCACCCCTATGTTTACTGCAGCATGACTTACAATAACTAAGATTTAGAAGCAGCCCAAATGTCCATTAGTAGAAGAGTGGATAGAACAACTATGGTATATTTACTCAATGCAATACTACTCGGCCATAAAAGACAAGAAAATTTTACCCTTAGTGATAGCATCAGTGGACCTGGAGAACATTATGCTAAGTGAAATAAGCCAGCTAGAGAAAAACTAATACCCTATGACTTCACTCATATGTAGAATGTAATGAACAAACTGAATTAACAAACAAAATAGAGACAGACTCATAGAGCAGGCTGACAGCTTAGGGTGGGGTGGTTTGGGAGTGGAAGGATTCAGCAGAAAAGAAAAAGAACTGATGGGCATGCACAACAATGTGGTGATCATCAGGAGGGGAGGAGTGGAGTATAAGGGGACTAAAGGGTAAGGTAAAAAATACTATAAAAAGATAAATCAATAAAAATAAAAATATATATCACACTATTTTGGGTTACTCTATAATTCTTGTCCTCATCCACTAGCTAAGATATTTATGAGTTCACATGAGTGAACATTTCTAATGACCCTGCTAAACATCAGATATCTGGCTAAACAATATTATATGTTCTCTTCAGTCATAGCTACCATATGCCTGACTTTTAGATCTAGACTCCAAGCCACGTCAGATCACAGGTCAAGGTCTGGTCTGGTCTGGGCTCCTTTGGGAAGGAAAGAGATAATTATCAAATTTCATTTTATAGATTAGATAACTGAGGCTAAAGGCTGTTGATATTATTCATACAAGGCCTGCCTATCAATCCCATCCTGTGGTTCCCTACTAGCCAGCTGTCTACATAAAAGAGAGCATATATGGCCCTGGAGTCCACAGAATGTTCAGGGGCCACCTGGGACAGGTGCCCAACCATACCCTTTCCTTGTCCCCCTCTAACTCTGGCATATTCTCACAGGTTTTTAACCACTGTGTTTGCACAAAGTCAAAATCCCAGAAATGTTACCACTCTACAACCACTAGGACGACTATTCAAAAATAGTAAGTGTTAGTAAGAATGTGAATGCATTGAAAGCCTTATATATTGCTGGTGGTAATGTAAAATGGTGTAGCTGCTGTGGAAAACATTTGGCAGTTTCTCAACAAGTTAAGAATAGAACTACCATATAACCCAGCAATTTCACTCCTGGGTATATACCTAGGAGAACTGAAAACATTTTCCAAAATGTTTTGGAAAATTTGGAGTATTTTCTCCTAGGTATACCCAGGTGTACACTTGTACCAGCATGTACAAAGCACCATTTTTTCCCAGTAGCCAAAACGTGGAAACACTGAAAACCACTGGATTAATAGATAAGCAAATTGTGGTATATGAATACAGTATAATAGTATTCAGTCATAAAGGGAATGAAATACTGTATACATGCTACAATAAGAATGAACCTTGAAAATTTACCCAAAAAGAAAGAAAGCAGGTATAAAAGGCCACATATACATAATTACATTTATATAAAATATCTTGAAGAGGTAAATTAATAAAGCCAGTATGTACATTTGTAGTAGCCAGGAGCTCAGGAGAGACAAAAACATAGAGACATTGCTCGATGTGCACAGGGCTTTATTTTTGGTGCAATGGAAATGTTTTGGAACTGGATACAGGTCATGGTTATGCAACATTGTGAATGTACTAAAAGATAATGAACTGTTTATTCTAAAATGACTAATTTTGTATTAGGTGGATTCTACCTCAGTCAGTTAAAAAAATACCAGAAATGTACCCTAGTAAGTGCAATACAGATCACAATGGGGCCTGCCAAGCCCAGTGTCTATTTCCAGACCACCTGCCCCACCTTCAGCACCCTGCTGACTGGTCCAGGACTGAGCCTTGGGCCTAGAAGCAGAAGATCCCCAGCTGTGCCTATGAAGTGATTACTTCCTTATTAGCAGTAACAAAGGTTGGTATGTTCTGACACTGTACTTTGCAACCAAGAAATGGTAAACACACTCAACAACAATAATAATGGTAAGCTAAGCCATTCTTGCAGCCTGAGATAACCTCTCTCCTCTTCTGTCCATGGTAGTATAAGCAGAGTTTCACCTCCCCTGGGAAGCACACCCACCACTGTGGTTGGCTTCAGATCTGACTTATCTCTGCTTTCCTCAAGCTCTCAATGCTTTTGGGCAGATCTGCCTGCAGTGAAGCACCCTGCCCACGTCCTCTGTGTAAGTGGTATTTGTGATAGCCTTGTTTACATGTTGTTCCCATGGCCCATCATAGCACTGGGCAGAGTGAAGGCCCAATTCAGACTGATAGATAGGGCCCTATGGTTCTGGAGACAGCCATGTGATTGCTTCAAATATGCTAAAGAGCAGATGACAGGTAGTGGGTGGGGGGAGGTTAGGAGGTGGAGGAATTGAGCAAAAGGAAAAAGCACTCATGAACATGGACAACAGTGTGGTGATTGCTAGGGGAGGGGGAATAAGGGAACTAAGTGGTAATGGAAAAAATATAATAAAGATTAAATTTAAAAATATATGCTGGAGTTCAGGAGCAGGCTGAACTTGGCTGACCCCTGGCAAAAGTTACTGGGATTGGCAGGTCCCAGGGCAACATGTCTCTTTGGGAACCCTTTGGAACTGCATGGAGAATGATCAGTGTTTGTTTATTTTCTGGGGTGACTGTTCATTGCTTTTATCTGATTATCAAAGGAACCCATGTTCTGACTAA
Organism: Tonatia bakeri; assembly: GCA_004024845.1. Lineage (NCBI taxonomy): Eukaryota > Metazoa > Chordata > Mammalia > Chiroptera > Phyllostomidae > Tonatia > Tonatia bakeri. Next base: position 267 of record PVIA01000550.1, on the reverse strand, counting down.
AGGTCAACAACTTTAACTCATGAACTTAGGTGCTCCCAGCTGAATGAATTGCTGACCCTCCCCTCCCCGCTTCCCCTTCCTGCCCTTAAATCTGGTCAGTTCACAAAGCTTCATAGGGAGAAAACTATTTAATGTTTTCAGTGATTTTCAAACTATTCACCAGGGAATCCACAAGCAGAATTTCTCACCAAAAGCATGTAATGATATTCTTTCCACTTACATAAAAACTTAAGTTAACTGGTGGGATTTTCCTTATTTAAGAAAAAT
>PVIA01000549.1:90246-416912 GCA_004024845.1 Tonatia bakeri | reverse complement strand
CCCCCCCGGCCTTCCTACTTCCTTGCCACCCACTGGCTCTGCCCTCCTCGAGAACCTGGTTGTTGTGACACATCGTAAACACAGACACTGCCTTCTAGGTTCCCCAGCATCCTTCTACCCATGCTGGCTTCTAGAGCTTTAAGTCTTGGACTTGAATCCCAACTAAGAGGTCATGTGACAGCTGTGTGGCCCTGACGTACTTCCCTTCCCTGTGCCTCCGCGTCCTCATCTCCAGGGATGCTGTGTCTATTAAATGAGCTGATGCCTGTTCAAGTGTGGGGCACAGCGCCTGGTGCACAGAGCGTGCTTGGTAAGGAGTTCCAAACGATGAGGACGGAACAGGCTTTTCCTCTCCCGGCTTTCCCCGAGCTTTTCCTGAAGTGCCATCTCTACCTGGCACTTCCCTTCTCAATTCTCCCCCCCCAACCCCACCCCCATACAGTCCTCATCCCTCTCTGGGCTCCCCCCCTCACTTTGCCATTCAGGGCCCATGCCTTACCACTGCCAGCAATGCCTGTGTCTATAGCTACAGCTTCTGGGGCCTCTCTCGGGCACCTCCACCCAGGGGCACTGTCAGAAACCAGCATCCTGCCTCCCCACGTCCTCTGCCCACCAGGGGTCCCCGCCTGCCCTGGTCACTCATAACTGAGCCTGGAGGCTCCATCTCTCTGCTCCCGCCCTGCCCAGCTCTGGCCTCTGTTCTGTCTCCTGAGTCCACCTCCCTCCACCCCCTGCCCCAGGCCCTCTGCCCCTCCCTTGCTTCGAACCTTGCCCCCCAGACCCCTCCTGGACTCTCTCTCCGGCCAAATCGACCGCAAGCAAAGCCCTGGCATAGGCACACCCCCGCTCACGGCTGGCTTCCTTGCCAGGACATTCAAGGCTTCCAATGGCCCAGAGTGAACCTTCTGTCAGCCCCCCGCAATTTTCCGTGTGCACCCCATGCCCCGGGACTCATCTCCCACTACAAAGCAGCCACATCCTCTGCCTCTGGAGCTTTACTCATGCCATTGGCTCCACTTCAGAGCCCTGGCCCCATCTCTGCATATCCAGGTCTCTTACCCTTCCAGTGTCGCCCTGTCCCCTCTCCTGAGCTACCACCCTCTGCTCCAGTGCTGCCTGGCATTGACCTCGGTTAGGATAGTGTATCTCCCACACAAGAACGAGCACTTTGGAGGGCAGGGCTGGGTCTGCCTCCGCTCTGGGCTCCAGAGGAGGTGAGGAGGAATGAATGGGGTGACCTTCGTCCTTCTGTCACACACACTTCTAACCCAACCCGACATCCAGCCTTGGGACCGTGAGCTCACACACCTGCCTGCCCCATGCGGCCCTTAATTTCCAGGGTGAGTTTCCAGGATGGGAAGGTGGGGGTGCTGCTCTCCTGGACACCTGAAGGACCTCAGAGGGTCAGCCGACATTCGTGGCCATCAGGGCCTGGCGGAGAGCATCCCAGCCCAGCCCATCCTGCCCCACCTCTTGGGGCCAGGACTTCCAGAGCAGAAAGGGTGTGTCCTGGGCCAGGGGAGACAGGATCCTCTCCTTCCTGCCTTCCAGTGAGTCACCCATAGCGGCAAGGGTGACCTTCCAGTGACACCCGCCCACTGTGGCCTGGGCGCTGAGCCTGGGGGATGTGGGCAGCACGGATGGAGACAGCAGCCTGGGCAGGATGACCAGGGGGCCTGGGAGGTCCAGCCCACATACACTGTCATCTCACACACACACACACACACACACACACTCATGGACTCATTCTGACAACACGGGTCCACACAACACTCCCACAGAGGCTGGAGACAGGCGCCCAAGACGACAGTACAGAGAAACATGTACTTAATCACCGTGCACCACACCAAAGCCCGCGCACGGCCCTGTGTGCGCGCCACACCTCATGGGAACTGCGAACCGTACGGGTTCCTTGGGGCTGTGAGTGGGGCTGTGAGGACAGGAATGTGTAAGAGGGGCTGTTTTGCTGGTGCCATCCTGGGCCCAGCCTAATTACCCTGTCCAGGAGGGTAATTACTGCTGGGACACCTCCCTCCGCCTGGCCCACAGGCCCCGGGGGAGGAGAGCTGAGCCCCGGGCCTGGCCCTTGGAGGGGAGATGCTGGGCAAGGGACGAGCTCCAGGCAGAACTGGGGAGTCATAAGGGCTTGTTGGCAGGGAGACCGAGGGCCTCTGAGGCAGGGCTGTTGTGAGCTTCTGACCTCCACAAAGGCACAGATGGGACACCGGGAAAGAGGGACTGAAGACCCAAACCGGCGCCGACTTCCAGACCTGCACCCCACTTGCTGGGCCTCAGCACCCCTCCCCTCACAGACCTTTTGCCAGTAACAAGTCCCTCAGCCCCTGCCCTGCTGGTAGCTCCTCCTCCCAGAGAATGCAGGTGCCTACTCCTGGCAGGCCTGACTTTGGACATTTTTAAAGACTTTTCCTTTCTTCCAGCAACTGTTTCTTGAAGGAATATCTACTCCTTCTCCGAGATATCCTGCCCCCAGCTCACACCCCTCAAAGCCCTTGTGTGCTGACCCTCACTCCCTTCCAGAGCCCAGTAGCTTCCTAGGGGGGCACTGTCATCCAGGACCCCAGTGCCACCCCACACCTTACTGGCGCCTCAGCCCTAACCCGGAGCTGTGAAGTCCAGGCAGCCACGCGGCCCTCCCAACTCCGGCCCCAGGACTCCAGCCTGCCAACCCCTGATGTCCCTGAGGCCCCAGGTCCCCGGAGCACTGCCCAGCTCTCAGCACCCCTGGCCCCCGGTGTCCTCTGGCCTGCTCTGCCTTGTACCCCGCTTGTGTCCTGGTGCCGGCCCTCCCGCTCCCCCAGCCGGTGCCCTCTGGCCCTCACCCACGCGGAAGCCGGAGCCCGTGAGCGTGTCTGTGCTGTGGCCGTTCTCTCCGATGAGCGTCATGTTGGAGCCCTGCTGACAACTGTCCCGACACTGGCCCTTGAGACAGGTCCGCTTGCAGATCACCGGCGCAAAGACCACCTTGAAGCGCTCGCGGGCCAGCGCCCCGCCCCCGCCGGCGCCCCGCTCGCCCGCCGGCCCCCCCTCGGCCCCGCCGCCCGGGCCCAGCAGCAGCAGCAGCAGCAGCAGCGGCAGGAGCAGCGCCAGCAGCCCCGCCGCCCCCGCCCCGCGCATCTCAGGGGCCAGGCCGCTAGCAGCCCCTCGGGGCCCGGGCATCCGGGGCCTCAAGACCCAGGGGGCGCGCCGGGACGGGCGCTATGATCCCGGCGCCCCAGGCGGGCAGCAAGCCAGGAGCCACGGGAGAGGGTAGAGAGGGCAGCGAGGGCGAGGGACAGAGGAAGCGCGCAGGGAGGGGACGGCAGGCGCGGGCGGGGGCGCACGGGAGGCCAAGAGATGGAGACTGGACTGCGCGGAGCCCAGAAACTTCCACCGCCCGGAAAGGAACCCAGCCACGAGCCGGACCGGGGGCCTGCAAAGGCCCCAGCCAGAGGCAGGCGCGAGGAGGCCGCAGCAAGTCGAGGCGGAGAGGAGGAGCGAGGGGAGGAAGGCCGGGCGGCCGGCCCGCTCCGCGCCTCCCCCGGCCGGGCTGGACTCCCGGGCGGTCGGGAAGCAGGGAGCGCGGGCAGGACGCAGGGAGAAGTGAGCAGTTGTTTTCCCTGGCTGCAGCGCGGCGGCGGCGAGGGGGCTGGGACGCTGGCCTCCGGCCAGGGAGACAGTTTTTTTTTTTATGTTTAAAGCGTCGCTGCTCCCGCCTGGAGAAGCAAGGGGGTGCGGGCGGGTGGAGGCTGGGGGCGGTCCCCTCTTTAGAGGCCCGCCCCACCGGAACCCGCCGCCTCGCCCTGGGCCGTTGCCAGAAGGCTCTCACCTGGGCCCGCTGGCTTGGCCACCGGATTCCTCCGGGCGGGGCGGGGCGCGGCGAGGCGCGGCGGGGAGACCAGCCTAGACTTCTAACTGCCCCCATCAAAGCGGGAAACCGAGGCCGGGAGCAGGGGAGCGGTCTTGCCTAGGTCACTGGAAGGAGGAGAGGCCAGGTGGGATTGGAACCCAGGCCTCAGACTTTTCCCAGCTTCCCTTGCACACGTGAGGGTCCTATCACCCCAAAGTCACTTCCCAATTGTCCTGGTCCATTCTCCTTTGGCTAGGGGCTGGGGGGAGCACCCTTTGCCTCCGGGCTTAGTGAAGGGTCCGCAAGAGGAGCAGAAAGAACGCAGCTGGAATCCCAGCTTCCCTACCAACTCCCCCTCTAAATGGCTTCCTGGTGCCCACCGTACACCCCCCCCTTCCCCCTCTCCTTGTCTGGCCTGGCTGGCGGGGCTGGCTCTGGGCCTCAGACACTCTGGAATCGCCAAGGTCTGAGCTCAGGGCCTGGCCCCCTTCCCAGGCTGACAGCCGGGAGGAGGGGGGTGCTGCTTCAGGGCCCAGGGGCCTAGGGAGGGGCAGGGCAGAGCCCCAGGCCAGGGGTTGGCAGGGTCTGGGGAGAGGCCTCGAGTCTGGTCGAGGCTGGAGAGGAGCCAGGTCTGTTCACTGGGCTAGAAGGGGGCTCTCGAGGGCTACGGCGTCCTGGGGCCCAGGGTGTAAGGGGGAAGGCCTGGCTGGGACACCCCAGGATGTCGGAGTCTCTGACTCAGAACTCAGCAGGGGGTGGGTGTGACCAGGGTCCATCCAGAGCAGGACACTGCTAAGTCAAGGTGGCACCAAACCCTGTCCTGCTGGGCCCCAGGCATGACACTCTGACTGAAGAAGGGGGTGGTTTGGGATTTGTCCTTCAGGCACACCTGTCCAAGGGACTTGTGGTTTTTACGTTGACAGTAGATTTGTTTGGGGGGACTGAGTGGAGCCCCTTTCTGAATTGCTCAAGCCCAGGCTGGAGTTGCAGAGGTGGGACAGGGGTCATCCCTTGTCTCCAGGGTTTCTCTGCTGCTAGGACCCAGCAGAGTGGGTGGGGCAGCCCCACCTGCCCTCAGCGCTCGGTCACCGCTGAGGCAGGAAATGGTACTGGCGCTCGGCAGAGTGTTTGATGATCATTTTTTCCTCGTACTCATCGGAACCGGCCCTCCTCTGCCTAGAGCAGGAAGTGGCTTGCTTCGGAACACAGCACGGTCAACAGAGCAGGGTGGGAGTGCGGCCTCCCTAAGCCTCAGCTTTCTCTCCGGTGAATGGGGATCCAGTCACGCACCAAACCGAGAACTATCACATGCTGAGCTCTTGCTAAGATATCGATCCAGCCCTGCCTGGTGTGGCTCAGTGAGTTGGGTGTCAGCCCTTAGAGGGAAAGGTCACCCATGTGTTGCATTCCCGCTCAGGGCACAGGCCTGGGTTTCAGGCCAGGTCCCCAGTGGGGGGCGCTCGAGAGGCCGCTGATGGATGTTTGTCTCTCACATGTTCTGCTCTCTCCTGGATGTTTCCCTTGCCCTTCCCCTCTCTCTAAAAATAAATGAATAAAATCTTAAAAAGAAAGGAAGAAAGAAATAGAACCAATCCCTGCCCTCCTGGAGCTTCTTCCCTGGGGGAGATGGACCTGTGACACGCCAATTCACACACGGCGTGGCCACGACAGAGGTCAGCGCTGTGGAAGAAGAGCCAGGGGCTGGGAACGAGAGAGGCGGTGGGACCTGGGGGTCCAGGGAGCCCTGCTGCCAAAGGGACGTCCAAGTTGGAGGAGGAGCAGGAATGAACTGGGTGAGCAGCCGGCCAAGCTGGAGGGCAGGCCACGGGAGGCCCGCGGGATTGAGGGGACCGGTGGAGACGATTCACAGAGCGGGTGCACAGGGAGCGCACAGGGTTGCGTGGTGAGAAAGAGATCCAGTTCTTCCAGGAGCTGAGGGAAGGCCCTCGGGGCAACAGAATGGGAAGGGGAGAGACTTCGGCAGGTGGCAGGCCATGTGAGAAATCTGGGTTTTATTTTCCTTGCAGTGGGACAGTATCGGGGCCCGAGGGGTACTGTTATGTTATCCCAGGAGCATTGATCTAGTGTGGATGCAATGGAGACGTATTTGGGAGGCGAGACCTAGAAACCGGTGAAGGGAAGGTGCCGGGAGGCAGGTGGCGTGAATGGCTCTGGTTGGGGCTTGCAGAGCTGGAGATGCTGGTGTCATGCAAGTGGAGACTCCCAGGGACACAGACTCGGGGTCCTCGGCTCACAGGGGCGTTTCAGGCCGCGGGAAAAGACGGTCTTTGCTCAGGAGAGAAGAGGGCCAGGCGGACCAAGGAGGGCACCAGTCCCAGGTTTGGGGGAGGAGGCAGAGTCAGAAGTGACTAGAAGGACAGCTGGGGGGAGCAGAGGGAGGGAAACCAGGAAGGTGATGCGGGAAGAGCTGGGAGGAGTGAGCGTGTAGGGGGCTGGGGCGTGGCCAACAGTGTCTGATGCTGCTGACAGTAGGACCGGGGAAAGGACAGCCCTTCTTGGGGGCCGCTCAGGGGACTCAGTGACTCGGAGCAGCGGAAGCAAGCCCCTCAGCCCAGTGCTTGGCACATAGTGAGCGCTCAGTAACTGTTACCTGTTGTCATTGCCAAACTCCTTAAGCTCAGGGGGATCTGGCAGGAGACAGCACCCCCAAGTGGGTGGTGGAGGGGACCAGCGTGGAGAAACTGTGCCCAAAGGGCTAAGGAGACCACGGAGGGCAGCAGAGGGAGCAGAGCCCCCCTCAAGGGACTGGGAGAGGGAGCCACTGCCCCGCTAACCCGCCCTGGAGTAGAGACGGGAGCGAACTGCGGCCTTCCGCAGAGACCTGCGGCACTTGTCCTCCCGTAGCCTGCAGCGCGGGAGCCAGGGCAATAAATGCTGTCCTAGTCCCTTCCTGCCCCGTGGAGCCTCCCAGGGGCTGAACGCAAAGAGAATCCTTCAAGCAGGGCAGCCCCGGTAGGCACGTGAGCCTCGTGGCCCGGGGCAGGGAGGGCAAGGACACACCGTGGATCTGCTGCAGGGCAGACTGCAACATCCACGCCCGTGGGATCTTTGGCCTGACCGCCTTTTCTATCCTCATGTCCTGTGTCCCCACGCCCAGTCACCTCTCTTCCTAGACTGTACTGGCCGTGGCATGTTTCCATGCCTCCAACAAGTAAGTCTTCCTGACAGTGCAAGGGGACCGTGACCTCTGCGGTCACTCCAGACCATTCCTGCTGCCTAACGAGCCTCCCCACCACTGTTTCTGCCTGCTCTTGGCCCTCCTCCACCTGGTGCCAGAGTTGCCTTTAGAAACCTAATTCCAACCGCGCTACTCGCCTGCTTAAAAACCCTCCAGTGGTTCCTCTTTGCTCAACTGCACCTGCAAAGTCCTCTGCGCCTCCAAGGTGCTGAGCTCAGGCCTTTGCCTCGGCCGGGGGTTCTGTGTGTCTCTCTCCAAAACCACCGCTCTGGCCCTCTGGGTCACATCACCTGGCTGGTTGCTGCTGCGACTCATCACAACCTGAAACTTCCCTCTTTATGAGTTTGCTTACTCGCTCCTTGTCTCTCTCACCGCCCTCCCAGGAAGGCACGAACTCCGGGCTCCAGCCCAGGCTACCCACAAAGGCTGCTGAAGTTTGCTGACTGAATGGAGCGAGGCCACAAGAGCACCCAGCATTCTCTGGGTACTTTGTACTGTCACGGCATTTTGGCACCTCACAGAGGGGGAAACTGAGGCCCTGAACGGTGTAACAATTAGACTCAGGCCCTCTGGTGATAAGACGTGGGGACTGAACTAAGGTCTGCTGGACTCAAAACACACACAGTGTTCCTGGGATGGAGGAATGAGAGGGTCCCACAGATGTCCTGAAGATAGGTGGGTGGGACCCCAAGGGCTAGGAGGGGCTTTGCTGGAATGGGACAAAGAGGAGGTGTGGAGCCCAAGCCCAGGGAACGATCAGACTGCTTAAACGTTAGGGATGGGTTCCGTGTGCAGAGGGGCTCCTGAGACCCTGGGGAGGTTACACAGCTGGTCAGCCGTGGAGCCAGGGCTCAGGTCAGGCTCCTGCAGCCCTGCTAGGGGAACCAGCGGGACAGGGGGCAGCAGCCTGCACAGTGGGAGCCGCGTTTCCGGAGACAGCACAGCTCCGTGGTCATTTTCCGGCGGGACTTCTTCCCGGCTGCGTCCAGTACCTGCCGTGTGAATCGGGAAAATTCTTCATCTTCTGTATGCCTCCTTTTCCTCGTTTGTAAACAGGGCAGAATCAAATGAGCTGACATGTAGGAAGTCCTTAGCAGATGCTGGCCACATAGTGAGAACTCAGTATACATTAGTTCTTTTTACTATTCTCGGGCTGGGAGCCATGCTGGCTTGGCTGGCGGAAGGAGAGTTGCCGGTGAAAGAGGGCTGACTGTCGCCAGGCTCTGTGCCTCCTCTCTGAGTTCTGAACGTCTTCGGGAAGCTTCTAGGCTCTGCAGGTGGATGGGTGGGGGAACACCTGCACAGCAGTTCTAAAGATGAGGGTTGGCCCTGGCCCAGTGGCTCGGTTGGTTGGAGCGCCATTCTGAACACGCAAAGGTTGAGGGTTCAATGCCTGGTCAGGGCACGTGCTTCGGTTGAGGGTTTGATTCCCCAGTCAGGGCGCAGATGGGGGGCAACTGATTGATATTTCTCTCCGTCCCCCTCTCTCTCTCCCTTCCTCTCTCTGTCAAATCAATAAGCATATTCTTGGGTGAGGATTAAAAAAAAAAAGATGAGGGCTGGAAGTTTCAGGGGCCTGAAGGGGACAATTCTTCCCTAAAGCATCTCTCTCCAATGACACTTTATGGAAAGTGCTGTCACTGAGTCCCTCTGGTGTGTCATCCACCGTGATGAAGGGCCCTGACAGACGGGACTGGAAAACGAAATGAACCTATCCCCACTCCTGGTAGACCAGAGAGCATCTTCAGCCCCACTGCTCTTCCCCACCTTTCAAACAGAGAAAGTCCACTGGTGAGAATTAGGCCACAGCTGCGTGCAGCCTGGGCGGAGCCGCAGCCCTGCCACGTCCCGCAGGTGACTGTGGGTAAGTTCCTTACCCTGTCCCAGCCTCAGCTCCCTCATCTGCAAATTGGAGATGATGACAAGCCCTAACTCACAGCATTGTCCTGAGGATTAAATGAGAAAATTCATGCAAACCTCTCAGTAGAGTGCCCAGCCGAAAGAAATCATATGCCAAAAGTTGAGCATTGTTATTTTCATCAGTGTCACCTGGTCTTTTTCTGTTTCACAGAAATGTCACGTTAATTCACATTGCAGTAAAAATGGAGAGGAAAGCCGACCCCTTTTCAGAGCCTGTGAGTGTGAAAATACAGTAATGTAACTTGTGATTTTTAGAGCCATAGCTATGTGGCAAAAGCTACTTGTTGCCATTTGAACTTGACCCCCAAATGAGGCAGTGGGGGGGTGTAATTGAACTGCATGTGAAAATGCCACCATTGTGTGCACTGTCACTCAGGAACGGGACTAACTACTGCCACGTCAACAGTGCCACTGGTGCTGGGCTGGCTCCGAAGAGGGCGTGCTAAATTCTTTGGTGAGGGAACGGGATGAAAGAGCCCAAACCCGCTGCTTCCCAGACAACTGGCCTGCCCACCATGACTGCTTAAAGTGGCTTTCCCACCAGCATCTCCGGGACCTTCCCCAGGTTCTCCCCTGTCAAGGACTAGGAGGGACTCAGAGGCACGAGTCCTGTACTCTGCGCCCACTCAGTGACGGCGGACATGCTGCCGCATCTGGCGCAGTGATGGATCCAGGCAGCAGTGGAAACAGTCTGGACAGTGCGGGCTCGAGGAACAGCCTGATTCCTGTTGCTTCCGTCAGGGCAGGGCCCCGAGCGCTGGCACAGTGCTCCAGATAGTTTGATCGGCCATGACTGGTTTCCACAGCGAACTGAAAACACTGCCATCCAAAGCCCTCCACTGGGCGGCCAGGTTGCGGCTGACATGATTTATTCCACATTTGGGACTCCTTGACTCAGCAGCCACAGCCACACTGCTTTCCCGAGGGAGCTGCCCTGCTCTGCAGGCGTCACTGGTCCTGGTCTGCAGATGAGGACTGAAGACCAGGGAGGCAAGGTGAATGACTCCAGGTGATGCAGCTGGTGAGCAGAGATCTGGGATCAAACCCGAGCCCGCCCGACTCCAAGCCTGTGCCTCGTCCAATCTCGCGTGGAACTTGAGGCAGGCAGGGGCCCTGAGCAGAGCAACTCGGTGGGGGTCCCCTTGAGTAGGGGGAGGGGAAGAATGTAGGCAGAGAGGGAGGAGATAACGGCACCAAGGCCAGATCTGTAGGACCCTGGAAACCACAGTGAGGACTTCAGGTTTTCATCTAAATGAGATGGGAAGACACCAGAGGCTTTTAAGCAAGAGTGACATGATCTGATTTATATTTTGAAAGAATTACTCAGTTTCCTGCTCTGTAAAATGGGGATAGTGGTGGTTCCTGCCCCAGAAGGTTGTCAGGAGAAAATGCAAGGGATTAAATAGGAGGGTGAGTTTAAGGGTCTTAGTTGATGCCAGGAAGAATAGACCATTGAAGAGATATTGGCCATAAGGATGACAGGGAGGGTGGATTGAAGAGGCCAGGGTGGGGCTGGGAGCCCAAGACAGTTAAGGACTGGGAAGGTTTGTAGGCACAGGCTCGCATCATAGAGGCCCTGCAGTCAGCTTGGCAGAGCTGACCTGGAGTCAGGCCCCAGGTCAGCTCTGCTGCCTGAGAGCCTGCTGGTAGGTGGTGAGAGTGAAAAGGAGCACAGGGCTCTCCAAGAGAGTAAGAGGCAGAGGGTCTGAAAATGGTAGGTCCAAAGACTCTCTGTGTAGGAGGGAGACAGGACTGGGAGGAGGGCGCTCAGTCTCCAGGTCCGATGTTGCTGAACACGTGCTGTCTACCCAGAGGATGAGATGACGGTGGTCCGAGCCCTGGCGTAGAGCCTTGGGGCAGGGGAGGATGCATATCCAGAGACTGCCGCCTGCCCCATCCAGCTTCTCCAGACCTTCTCCAATAAGGGGGAGGATGTATATGGCAAAGAACACAGAGGAGGAGCCCTGGCTGGTGTGGATTAGTGGACTGAGTGCCAGCCTTCGAACCAACGATCACTGGTTGAATTCCCACTCAGGGCATATGCCTGCGTTGCAGGCCAGGTCCCCAGTAGGGGGCTCTCAAGAGGCAACCACATATTGATGTTTCTCTCTTCCTCTTTCCCTTCCCCCCTCTAAAAACAAATAAAATCCTAAAAAAAAAAAAAAAAGAACAGAGGAGGAAAAAATCACCAAGACCAATGTTAGGGAGCATTAGTAATTTTAATAGCATCTCACCCAAGGAGGGCATAACAGTCACCGGCTTGTGTAATAAGCCCTTCATTACCGCCCACTCTCCAGCAAGCATCCGCTGTGGCTGCTACCTGAAAAACGCGCTGTAATTCAGAAAAGTTGGGAGCTGTCTTTGTATCAGTCCCAGGCCTTAGGATAGGTGGGAGATGGGGAGACCAGGACACCAAACATGCAAATAGGCTGAAAGGTATAGAAAGCGAGAATGTTCTCTGCCTGACCTGCCTTGCAGGTTGAAGTGAGAAGTACTGAGGCCTGAAAAGGCTCCTTGCGCGATCAGGAGGCCGTTTGTTATTAGCAGGGGTGTTACTGTGATGACGCCAGTGCCCCGCCTGTCAATGGTCCGGCCCGCGTGGAAAGGGAAAGCCCAGGACAGGCGGAGGCCAGCGGGGATTCTTCGAGCCAAGAGGTTCCCTCCGTCCGCGGCGGACAGAAAGGGCGACTGCGCAGCCACTTCTGAGCCCCGTGACCTGAAAGGAGTTACCGCGGAGATGTGGCTCCCGAGGCCCACGCTCGCCGGTCTCAAGTTTTTGTCTTCTGAGTTCCCGCCCGGCGGCGCGAACTGCGCAGGGCCAAGCCTGCAGCAGACACGCCCCACTCCGGGCAAGGCGACCTCCGAGGGGCGCTCGGTGCGTCATTTCCGCCCTCGTCCTTTGCCTAACGTGGAGGGGGAGGAGCCGGAGAAAGGCGCTCTATCTGTACGTCACTTCCGTTGAGCCTTCCGGCGACAACGGCAACATGGCTCTGAATGGCGTTGGTGAGGATCTGAGCTGCGGGGGTCTGTGGTTGCGGGGTGTGGGAGGTAGCCTGCTTCCACACGAGACCCAGGTCCAGCCCTGGCTGGCGTGCTCAGTGGGTTGAGCGCCGGCCTGTGAACCGAAAGGTCGCTGGTTCCATTCCCAGTCAGGGCACATGCCTGGGTTGCGGGCCAGGTCCCTGGTTGGGGACCTGTGAGAGACAGCCAACTGATGTTTCTCTCTCACATCGATGTATCTCTCCCTCTCCTTTTCCTTCCCTTCTTCTCTCTCCGAAAATAAGTAAATAAAATCTCTTGAAAAGAAACCCAAATCCCTTGTGCCTTTCATTCCCCAGAAGTCGACGATTTCCCCTGGGAGCCTCCGACCGAAGCGGAAACGAAGGTTCTGCAAGCGCGACGCGAGCGACAGGATCGCATCTCTGCGCTCATGGGCGACTACCTGCTGCGTGGTTACCGCATGCTGGGCGAGACGTGCACAGACTGTGGGGTGAGGACAGACTCGGAGTGGAGCCACATACCAGGCTACACGGCGCTTCCCCAGCCTCTTTCTGGACCTCTTTGCCCAGCGTCTCACCCCTGCCCCTTGTGCTTTCTGGCCCCTAGACGATCCTCCTCCAAAACAAGCAGCGGCAGGTGTACTGCGTGGCCTGTCAGGAGCTCGACTCAGACGTGGATAAAGATAATCCGGGTGAGGGGCTGCGTGTATTTGGTGGAGAGACGTGGTAACAGCCCTGGGAACAGTAGGCCTGGGAGGTGACAGTGGCTTCCTTGAGTGGGTCGGAGGTAAGGCGCTTTCTCCCTTTAGCTCTATAGAGGAGCGTGCATTCGGTAAGAGCAGCGAGCACCTCCTGTGTGCCCGGCACTAGGGAGATCCCCAGCTCAATCAGGCATGGTCCTGATGGAAGAGGTGAATGGAGGACAGAAGTAAATCTGATACAAAGAAGAAACTGAATGAGTTGTAGAGTGGCGGGGAAATCATGTGGAGCGCAGAAAGAGCAGAGCAGTAGAGAGTAAGGAGAGGAGGCCCAGGGCCGAGGGAGGGCTCAGGTGTCCTGACCATTCCACCCAATTTCTCCTCTTTTAGCTCTGAATGCCCAGGCTGCCCTCTCCCAAGCTCGGGAGCACCAACTCGCCTCTTCTTTGGAGCTCCCCGCAGGCTCTCGGCCCACCCCTCAGCCCCCAGTACCCCGGCCAGAGCACTGTGAGGGAGCTGCAGCAGGGCTGAAGGCAGCCCAGGGGTCGGCCCCTCCTGCTGTGCCTCCAAATGCAGATGTCGTGGCCAGCACACAGGAGGCCATCCTGCAGAAGCTGACCTGGGCCTCTGCCGAACTGGGCTCTAGCGCCTCCCTGGAGACTAGCATCCAGCTCTGTAGCCTCATCCGGGCTTGTGCTGAGGCCCTGCACAGCCTGCAGCAGCTGCAACACTAAGAGTCCCTTCCCCGCCACCCCCCCCCCCCGAAAAACCCTCTAGAAAAACAGCCGTTCCTGTTGTGTGGTTTGTTCTTTTCATGGTTCCGAGTGTGCATGCCAGCCTCAGCTCCACTCGCCTATTGCCTATTTTTGGTCTCACCCTACCGCTGTCTGATCTGGACGCCCTGAGACGGGAGTTGGGCTTGTTCCGCACAGTTTCCCCCCTCAGAGGATGACGGGGAGGGAGAAGACTATGTGATAGTTGCCCCTCAAAGGCAGGAACGAGAGGGATGGGCCTCTGCGGCACCTCTGTAGCCCCCTGAGCCATCCAGGGCTCATTCCCCACCCTTGAGTGAGATTGGAATCCAGTCCGCTTGGTTGCTTCTTCCCCGAAGCATCCTGGGATCATCGTCCTTTCCCACCTCCTGCCCAGCCCAGGGACTCAGGCACTGACGGGGCGTCGTCAGATTGCACAGTAGGAACCAAGTATCCTGATCCCCGATTTTAGATCCTTTACCTTGGGAGTTGCAGCCGGACAGAGTAATGAAACACCGTGTTGGGGGGTGGGTGGGGCATAAAGAGTTGTGAAGGAATCGTGCCTGCCGCTTGTGTCTTCCCTCTCTTTCTGGCTCCTGTCTGTGCCCAATCCCTTTATTCAGCTTTCCACGATCCGGAGCGACTTGGGCCCATGGCCGCGGCCCTTTTAAAAGAGGCCCCGCCCATGCGGAGGGGTTGGGTCAGGGGCGGAGTCGGGGGCGGTGGGGAAGGAACAAAGCCCGGCCTGCGGGCCGCAGCTGGGGCTCGGTCGGTAGGGCCCCGGGAGTGCGGGGCCTGCGGACGGCATCCCAGGCAGAGCATTGGAGAGAAAGGCTCCGTCGTTGTCCGTGCCGGCTGGGTCATGAATGGGCTGCCCCTGGCCGAAGCGCCGGGTGGCGCGGGCTGCGCCCTGGCCGGACTCCCGCCGCTACCGCGCGGCCTCAGCGGTCTCCTTAACGCGAGCGGGGGCTCGTGGCGGGAGCTGGAGCGCGTCTACAGCCAGCGCAACCGCATCCACGATGAGCTGAGCCGTGCGGCCCGCGTCCCTGAAGGGACCCGTGGCGCCACAGGCGCCGCTAACGCCGGACCTGCAGCCGGTCCCCTCGGGCCGCGTCGCCCTGTCAACCTTGACTCGGCATTAGCCGCGCTGCGCAAGGAGATGGTGAGTAGCGGGGTCCCGGGCCAAGGGGTCGGGTGGGGGTGCTGCTGCCAAGCAGGGTAGTCCCACGGTGGGGCGGAGCTCAGAGTCACGGAACCTGGAACGCCTGGGTCTCGGGACATGGAGAAGCCAGGGAGACGGTCAGAGGGGATATGGTGACAGTAATTATATCTACCGTTTACGGCAATAGTTACCATGTATTTTTAAAGTGCTTTAATCATCTTCACTCCACCCTGCTAGATGAATGCTACCTTCTTTCAACAGCTGAGGGCCAGTGACTTGCCTAAAGATTCACTGCATGCAGGTGGCATCTGTGTCCACAGAAACTTAGAAAGTGTGGAAAGATTGGCTAGGGCTGTGGTCCGAGCCGAGGGTGGCCTGGTCCCCAACCCCAGCCCACTCTGAGTCTGTTGCAGGTGGGGTTGCGGCAGCTGGACATGTCCCTGCTGTGCCAGCTGTGGGGCCTGTACGAGTCAATCCAGGACTACAAGCACCTGTGCCAAGACCTGAGCCTGTGCCAGGACTTGTCGTCCTCGCTGCACTCAGACAGCTCCTACCCTCCCGACGCTGGCCTGTCTGATGACGACGACCCTCCTGATGCCAGCCTGCCCCCGGACCCACCGCCCCTCACTGTGCCCCATACGCACAATGCCCGTGACCAGTGGCTGCAAGACGCCTTCCATATCAACCTCTGAAGAACTGGGGGTGGGTGGGAGGCACGTGCCCATACGAAAGGCTCAGAAACTCAGCCCTCAGCAAGTGCGCAGAGCAGAGTGCCTGCTTCTCCCCATACCGCCTCGCCCACAGGAGGGCGAGGCCTGGGCAGTGCAGAGGTACAACTGCCAACCCCCTCTCCTGTCTCGGGTTTGCTGGCACTAGGGTGGGCACCTGGGCTACAGCCTTTGCCCATGGCACTGGACCTCCACTTTTTCCACGTGTGCCCCCCACCTTGGCTAACCTTTAAGCTGGCAGTGGGGCCCGAAGTATCTTGCATTCCCCTTGGTGTCTCCGGGATTGGGATGAGTGCCTGGTTCCCATGCCCTTTTCACCTTTTGCTGCTCTTGCAGCTGCTGGTTCAGGGGCATCCCGCTTCTGGTCCCTGGGTTCCATTCCCTTGGACAAGAGCTCCAGGACCCATTCTTGCACCCACCCACAGCCGAGAGGGCCAAGACTCCATGCTGGATATTTAAGTTTAGGAGCCAGCCTTTTGAGCGCATATATAAATAAACATCCTCAGCGTGCCAGTGTTCTGACTGCTTGGCTCTGGGGCGGGAACACGGTGTTTTTGGCAAGTGCGGCCCCGCGCTCCGCCGGCAGGTGGCGCCAAGGCCCGGAGAAAAAAGGCTTCGCAGTGGCGGGATGCGAATGTCCCCTTCCCTGGCCGAGTTGCGGAGCGTTCCCAGCTGGCCCTACTTGCTGCCGCGGTTGTGTGGCTGTGGGCGAGTCACTTCCCCTCTCTGGCCGGAGGCCGGAGCCCAACCTCCTTCCCCACTTCACTCGCTTTGGCCCCTCCTGGCCAGCGGGGAAGGAAGGAGAAGGAGCCGCCCAACTTGAGGAGAGAAACTTTCCAGTCGGGGAGGAGTTGGGGCCGCACAGGAAATGGGTGGGCCCGAGCCTGCAGGCCTAGGGGCCCCTTAGCGGGAGAGGGGAAGGCGCCTCCGGGAAGGGCCCGGGAGCCAGAGAGTGCCCTATGGGTGGGAGGGAAGCGCTGCGGAGGCAGAAGGGTGTGAAGTCGGCGGTCCGCCGGACCTCCCAGAGGCCAGGCGAGCTCTGGAGGAGAGATGGGGGCAGGGCCCCGGGCTTTGGTACATAAGACAGGGGTGGTGACCCCAACCTCCCCCACTCCTCAGTCTCCAACAGACTGCTTGGCCTTGCCCCACCGCACTAGGGATCTTGAGGGTAAAGTCTTACAGAGAAAACTGACAGCCTCACTGCTGAGACTGGGAGCCAAACCCAGATGTCAGGCCCTGAGGAGGAAGGCTGCCCCTTTGGGGACAGCTGGTTGCTCATTCCTCCACACCCACACAGAAACACCCCCAAAATTTGAGACCAAGAGGAGACGACCTCAAAGTTGCACACTTAGGCTTTTGGGTGGCTCCTACCCGTGCCCCGCTGACCATTCAGCTGGTCCTGGCAGAGGAGACACCTGCTCAAACCGACTGTTTATCAAGCACCAGGCTTCTGTTCCACTGCAAACCTTGCAGAGCTCTGGCGCTCTCCGGGCCTGACCCCTGCAATTCATTGCCAGGCGGGGCAGGCTGTAATCTCGGTGTAAACAGAGCTGCTAGTGCCCCAGGCATACTTTCCAGGGGAGGGAAACACATACACAACACTGCCCTGGAGATAACGGATTCTACTAAATGAGGCCTCGCAAAATCAGCCAGGCTCTGTGCTAGATGTAAGGTTCCTAGGTACAAATACAAATTTCCAAGGTTTCATGCTCTCAATTACTCCGTAAAAGAACTATAATTATCCCCATTTAACGGAGGTAGAAACTGAGCCTCAGCGTGACAGTGCTTTGCCCAAGGTCACGCACTTTTTGGAAGTCAGGATTTGAACCTCCAGCTGCTTGTTAGATGTTGGGCATGCGTTCCCACTCGAAGCTGGGGAGTCGGGTTCTGAGATGGAACACAGGGTGCTGTCCACAGGCAGAGTCACCCAGGCTAGCACCGGACTCTGTTCCGTCCTGCTTTGGGTAAGAAGTGGGGGGCAAACAGGAGTCTGCCACCCCAGTGTTGAGGACGGCGCTCGGGCTCAGACCAGCACTGTGACCCTGAGCAAGTCTCTTCCCTTTTCTGGGTCTCGGTTTCCCAGTTTGTAAAACGGGCCCACCAGTACGTACCCCACACGGCTGAGGGCAGGAAGGGAGGCGGCCCCAGCCGCGCTAGCGAGGGCGGCACCAAGTTGCTGGGTGCCCTCTCCCCGGCACAGGGCACGCAACCAGCGGGCGCTGTGGTTCTGGTGTCCCGCCCCCTCCCCCCTTCAACCTCTCTGTCGGTCGCAAAGGCCCCGGAAGCCTGGCTGCTCCGCCCCCGTGCCCGCTGGAGCCCCGCCCGCCTTCCGACGGGGGTGCGGCTCCAGGAAACGGCGCGCTCCCTGTTCAGTGCCACAGCGACCTGACGCGCCCCAGACGACCCCGACGACTCAGCCAGACCACCAGACAGGCCCCACAGGCAGCAGCGGGGACAGCGGCTCCGGGTCCGAGCCTCGGACACCATCGCACAGACGGGGCGGGCAGCACGGCTGGGAGCCTGGGAGGCCATGGGGACTTGGGCGGGGCCAGCAGTCGTGGGCCAGCGGGAGCCCCGGGTCTGAAGAGCGGTAGGGCTGCGGGACGGCAGGGGCCATGACCACGGTGTGGAAGCGCCTGCAGCGCGTAGGCAAGCGGGCAGCCAAGTTCCAGTTTGTGGCCTGTTACCACGAGCTGGTGGTGGAGTGCACCAAGAAATGGTGAGTGGAAGGAGGCCCCGGGGACCCCCAGACTGGCTGAGACCCCATCAGGCCTTTGGAGCCTGAGAGAAACCTGTCCCAGCCCAATGGCTAAAGTGGCCCCTATCCCAGCTTGGGCCCTCATGTCCCAGGCACAGAGACCCCAAAGGGGACCCTTGCGACTTGTGAGCCCCCCTAAAATTGGGAGTTGTAGAAGCTTTGGGGGAGTGAGGTCAGGACTTCCGGGCCTGAGAATCTGTCTGCCCACACTTCCCTCAGCTGTGTGCAGGGCTGAGGGGAAGGAAGGCCTCATGTTTTCGGCCAGAGGGATGATTCAGGGTGGCATGGGGAAAGGGAGAAAGTTTTGAGGTGCACTGGCAGCCAGGCTGGGGCAGAAACCTTCATGGACCTTAGCCCAGCCCAGAACAAGGATGCTGCGGGCTGCCCCCGCCCACTTGTTGAGCCAGAGGACACCCACCTCCTTCAGCCAGACTGGGCTCCGGGAGGCTGGATCCATCTCCACAATGTCCTTAAAAGGGGAAACTGAGCACTGGGAGGGCTGAGGAGGGAGACAGGGGTGTCTTAAAGGGGCCTCAGGGCCTAGGAGGTTGTGGGTCTGGGAAGACAGGACCCGGAGAGGGCAAGGTGGTGCGGGGGTGGGTGCAGAACCTGGCCTGGACTGCCAAAGGGCCCAGGGGCATCTCATTCTCATGTCCCCACCGCAGCTGCCTAGGCCCCTGCGTCACACCCTAAATATATGTGCTCACTGGTGTCAGCTTCCCTTGGCTGGATCAGGGCACAGCTGTGGGGATCTTATCCGCCAGGCGGGGATAAATTTAGGCTCCCAAGAGAAAGGGCTGCTGGGGCAGGCAGGGACCTTGGGTCCAATGGGAGGGGAGTGAAAGGTGGCTGGGGTCCCTTGGGTAGCTGCCATATTCCTGGTCTTGACTCAGACAGCCAGAGGGCCGGTCAGTCCTTTAGGGGAGGCCCAGAGTGCACAGGAGTTGGCTGGGGTAACACAGCACAAGGCTGGTACTTGAACTCTGGCCTCTGGCTTCTATCTTCTACATTCTATCCCAGCACCCCGGGTAGGGTCGGTGGATGCTGGGCATGGTCCTGGAGAACAGGCCAAGGGTGTGGGCATCGTCAACGCGTGTGAGTCACAGGAGACAGTCAGGGCTTCCTGGGCTTCTAAGCCTGGGGTGCAGGTTAAGAAGCTGCCCCTGCCGAGGTCGCAGCTTCCCAGGAGGGCGTGCCCAGCCTGAGTCAGGCTGCTTGGCCAGGCTCCGCCCCCCTAGGCACCCCTTGCCACTTCCCCTTTCTGGGAAGGCCCCATGGATATCCTTGCTCAGCCATTGACTGCAGTTTGGGGCTGGAGAAGGAGCCTGGCTCCAGGCCAGAGGCCCCTGGGGTCGGCTGTGTGACCTTGCCTGGCCCCCAGTCTCTCTGGGGCTCAGCATCCTCAGAAGCTGACAGAGAGCTATTTATCTTGGCTCAGACTCCAGAGGGGCAGGGAAGTGGGTGAACCCGAGTCCTGGCACAGGACCGGGTGCAGGCAAGGAGGGCTCTCGGGCTGCCCTCAGCCATACCCACCCCCCTGGGCAGCAGCAGTGGACACTATGACCCCAAGAGACCCTCTCCCTCCAAGGCCTAGCCACGTGTCAGCTCTGTGTCTGGGCCAGGGCCCTGCACAGGCGACTCTCCTGCGTCTGTCTGTCTCCTCACATCTCTGCCTCTCTTCTGACTGCCCCAGTGTATGCTGTGCAGCTTAGACATAACCTGGGAGTCTTCCTTGATGTCCCTCTTGGGAGCCGGTGTCCCTGTACAGCTGGTCCAGGGCTCCGGGTTTGAGAGGTGGGGGGGCATGGCTGGCTCTCTGAGCCCCTGCGCCCAGCAAAGGACTGGGCTTTTGGAAGACCCTGGGAGGGTGTCTGCCTCTCTGGCCGCCTCCCATCCTCTGCCCCCCACTCTGACCCTGGGACTCCCACCAACCTAGGACCTTGCACTTACCATTCCTCCTACCTGGAGACCCCTCCAGACCCTCACGCAGCCCATCCCTCCCTAATGTGGGCCTCTGCTCCCGCAGCCAGCCTCAAGGAGGCCCTAGTGGCTCTCCTGTCTCCCTGAAGCCAGCCTGTCCATTCCTTTTTCTCCTTGATTGGCGCTCTTTCCCCGCCCCTGCTGCCCTCAGCCCCTGAAGGGTCTCGCCTCTGCCTTGCTCTGCTCTGTCCCCAGATGACACCGGGCATGCAGGATCCAGTCCGCAGACAGCTGTGACCGAATGGACGTCTTCTGCCCTGCACTGTGTCTCTTGCAGGGCCCTTGCTGTCTTTCTCTGTATCTCTCTGTCTCTGCCTGCCTGTCTCTTGGCACAGGTCTTTCTCCCGGTCTGTCTTCATAATCCCCGCTGACCCACATCGGGCCTTTGCCCTTCTGCTCTGGGCCACACCCTGCCTCCGCAGCCCCACCCTGCGCCCTGTGGCTCCAGATAAGGGGTTGTCCATTCCCTCTCCTGTGGGAGGGGGCTGGGGGCGGAGGGGAGACCCTGGAGATGCAGAGGCTGGGCAGCCTGACTGAGCAGCCCCCCCTCCCCCCGCCCCAACCCAGGCAACCGGATAAGTTGACGGTGGTGTGGACCCGGCGGAACCGACGCATCTGCTCCAAGGTGGGGGAGATATTAACTAGGGTAGGGCTGGGGGGTGGGGGGCTGGGTAAAGCGGGGGAGGGCTAGTAGGGTCATGGAGTCAGGTTCAGATCAGAATCCACAGGATGGGGTCAAGGTTGGAGATGGGCGAAGGGGGAGTCGGGGAGAGTTAGGATTGCAGGGATTCAGACTGCTCCTTGCAGGCCCACAGCTGGCAGCCGGGCATCCAGAACCCGTACCGGGGCACCGTGGTGTGGATGGTACCTGAGAACGTGGACATCTCCGTGACCCTGTACAGGGTGAGTCTCTAGCCGCCCCCACAGAAGGGGGCAGGCCGGCAATTACAGCCCCAGGAAACCACAGTGGCCCCTGGTGGGCTGTCAGCCCAGCCGGGAAAGAACAGAGCGGTGAACTGAGCATCGCTCAGGGGCCTACTCAGCGTGAGTGGCCCAGAGGTCTCCTCAGAGGTCGCATTTACTGGCCACATGCAGTGGAAGGGACAGCTGGGACCGGGGAAGCTGGGGAGGGTCCCAGGCAGCATGGACCGGCGTGTGCAAAGGCCCCAACCAAGCTCCTCCTGTCCCTGCACTGCCCCTGCCCCAATAGCCCCCGTACTCACCAGTGCCCCCTGTTCCCAGGACCCCCACGTGGACCAGTATGAAGCCAAAGAGTGGACATTTGTTATTGAGAATGTGAGTGGCTGGGGCGGTCTGGGGGCTGGGGCCTCGGAGACTCTGGGGCAGCACTGGCGCTCATTCTCCCGGCCTCGCCCCTCTCCCCGCACACACAGGAGTCCAAAGGGCAGCGGAAGGTGCTGGCCTCGGCCGAGGTGGACCTGGCCCGCCACGCAGGGCCCGTGCCTGCCCAGGTTCCGCTGCGGCTGCGGATGAAGGCCAAGTCGGTGAAGGTGGTGCACGCGGAGCTGAGCCTCACCCTCTCGGGGGTGCTGCTGCGCGAGGGCCGTGCTACGTGAGTGCCCGCCTGCCCGCCCTGGCCCTGGTCTGCAGCCTTCCACCCCAGCCCTCACCCCGCCGTCTGGCCCCCCAGGGACGACGACATGCAGAGTCTTGCGAGCCTCATGAGTGTGAAGCCCAGTGACGTGGGCAACCTGGATGACTTTGCTGAGAGCGACGAGGAGGAGGCTAGCGTTCCGGGGGCCCCCGAGGCACGGGCCCGTGCCCCCCAGCCAGGTGGGCTCACGAAGCCCAGGGAGGTTGGGTGGGGGGGGCGCTGTAGAAGCCACTCGCTGTGTCGGGGGCGGGGCCAGCTTGCGCACGCCCAGCTATGGGAGCTCCCCATTACCCAGCCTTCCCTGCAACCCTAGCCTGTAGACTCGGCCCTGGTCCCGCCCGTGGTAGCCTGCGTCTGCAGCCAAGCCCTACAAGATGCATTCCCGGGCCCCTCGTGGCCCGCTCCCCTCCCTGGAGTGGGGCCTGCCCAGCATAGTATCTGCCCTAGACGGCGGCACCAAAAGTGCACAGAGGGGCCGCGGCGCAATCCCGCCACCTCTGCTGCTCCCACTCTGCTCAGTCACCAGTTTCCTCATCCCACCTCTCAGCTTCTTAAGGCTTTTGTTCTGTCTCTCCGTCTGGTTCTCTCTTTTTCTCTCCATTCGTGGGCCTGTCTCTTCTCTCAGGCCGGGGCAGTGCCCCGAGGCCCAGGCTGTTTTCAGGTAGGCCCAGTGCTCCAGGTGGAGGGAGGGGGTCAGACCCGCAGGGCTCTGTCCTGGGCTCACCTGTCTCCCCAAACCCTTCCTTCTCCAGATCCCTCTCGGGAGCTGAAGACACTTCGTGAGGAGGACGAGGGCCGAGTTAGTCGGCCCCAGCAGGCAGGTGAGGCCCAGGCTGGGGTTGGGTGGGGGCTGGCTGTCCAGTCGCAGGGCCCAAGCCTCAGCGCCTACCCCTCCTTCTTCCCCAGCTGCCAGTCCTGCTAGTGCTGAGGATGCCAGACCAGCCCCTGTGAGTGCTCCTGCGCCCCCAGCCAGGGCCTCCCGGGGCCAGGGGTCGGCACCTGCTACTGTAGGCGGGGGCCAGGTGGGGCCTGAAGCCCCAAGGCCCCCTGGAACCCCACTGGAGACAAGGTGAGCTTTGGGACCAGCCCCACGCCCCCTGCCCTGCCCACGTTGGGAAGCTGCAGAGCCCCAACCAGCCTGCCTTTCCAGTGCCCTGGCACCGGAAAGGTGGGGGTTGGGCTGAGAGTGGGGGGACAGATGGCTCCCCCAACACTTCCTGCTGCTCTCTCCTCAGGTCCTCAAGACACCCAGGCCAGGATTTGGCCCCCGTCCCGGCCCCTCGGCTCCGGAAAGGCTCTGATGCCCCCTGGCCCTCAGTCTCCCCAGGGAAGGAGGAGGCCCCCAAAGCCTCAGGGGCTCCCCAAGCAGGAGTGGGTTCTGCTGGGGAGGCCCAGGCCCAGGCCCAGGCAAGCCCTCAGGAAGGATCAGAGGCCCAGGGGGCCAGGCCAGGCCCAGGCACTGAGGACAGAGGCTGCAGAGACGCTTTGGGGGGACAGAAAGCCAAAGTTGAGGAAGGTGCCATTGGGAACGGGACAGAGGCCAATGGGGTGGACACTGAGCAGGTGTCAGGAGTCAGAGGAGTGAACACTCAGAGGTCAGAGGTCAGAGCTGGGGAGGCTGAACAAAATTCAGAAGTTACTCGAGTGGATGCTGAGCAGAGGTCAAAGGTGAGACCCGTGGACACTAAGGGACCAGAGGCTACAGGGGTGATGTCTGAGGTAGGATTCCAGGGAGCTCCTGAGGCTCCTCCGAGGGGCTCTCAGGAGAGGTCAGGGGTCAGGCCCAGGGACGAGGCTCCTACTCTGCAGAGCTCACCCCCAGCAGAGCCTGCAGGGCATTGTGGGCATTTCAGCACCTCCCAGGGGGCCAGGGCTGCTGCAGGCCAGGAGAGAGAGGGTGCAGAGGTGAGGGGTGGGGCCTCTGGTGTTAGAGGGACAGGCCTGGAGCAGGGCCCCTCTGTTGGAGCAGCCAGCGCCTGGCCCCAGGTGAGCAGGTACCAGGAAGCTCCACCCACAGCAGACCAGGGGGCGATGCCTAGGGATCTGAGGCTCCGGGAGGCAGAAACTGGGGACTCGAGGGTCCTGGGAACAGAGGTGGGAGTGGCAGAGTCAGAAGTTTGGGGGACCCAGGAGACAGAAACCGAGGGATCAGGGTTCCCAAAGATAGAGACTGGAACAGGAGAAGCTGAAGTATTTGAGGCCCACGAGGCAGAGGCAGTGAGATCGGGGCTCCTGGAAACAGAAGCTGCTGGGGTGGCGGAGCCTGAGAAACCAGAGACCCAGGAGTCAGAGGCTGGAGCTCCAGGAGTTCTGGAGACAAAGTCCAGGGTGGCAGAGGCTGAGACACTGGGGACCCAGGAGATAAAGGGGGCTTCAGGGGCGCTGAGGGTAGAAGCTGAGATAGCAGAACCTGTAATATTGGGAGCCCAGGAGACAGAGGTGGAAGGTTTGGGGGTGCCAGCAATAGAGGCTGGGAGGGCAGAGACTAAGGTATTGGGGACTCAGGAGGCAGAGGTGGAGGGTTCTGGGGTCTTAGCAATAAAATCTGAGATATCAGGGGCCCGGGAAGCAGAGTCAGGGGATTCCGAGGCTCCAGGGTTCGAGTCTGAGGCAGCAGGGGCAGAGACATCGGAGACCCAGGAGGGAGCAGCTGAGGGTTCAGGGAGGCAGACTGCGATGGCAGGGGCCCAGGAGACAGGGGGGGACCATTCAGGGGTCTTGGGGCTGGAGGCTGAGATGGCAGACGCTGAGGGGCTGGGGACTCAACAGTCAGAAACTGCAGTTTTGGAGGCTGGGACGGCTAAGATCCCGGGGGTCCTGGAGGCAGAGGCTGGGCTCTGGGGGAGCCTTGCAAATGAGGCGTTCGAGGCGCCAGTTCCTAAGCGTGGAGTTTTAGGGTCCCAGGGAACAGAGGCAGAGACTTCCATTTTGAGGGTCCAGGAGGTGGAAGTGGAGGCTCTGGGGATTTCAGAGGCCAAGTCTGGGGCTTGGGGGGCCCGTGAGGCAGAGATGGAGGGTTTAGGTCTTCCAGAAAACCAATCTGGTATTTTTGAGGCCCAGGAAGCAGAGGCCAGGGTCTTGGGAACTGAGAAGGGGAAGGAAGCTGAGGCCAGCCTGACTGAGGCGCAGGCGGCCAGTGGGGCAGGGACTGGGGTGCCCGGGCCCTCAGGGGCCTCCCCCCCAGAGGAGCCTGAAGAGGACAGGAGGCTGCCGGGCAGCCAGGTAGGGATGGGGGCCGCCGAGGGCCCAGTCTTCTGCTTCCCACTAACCTGGGGCTGAGCTAACGGCGGCTCTGCATGGACCCACCTGGTCGACTGGGGTGGGGTGGGTCAGGGGCTCAGCTTCAAGGAGCCCCCTCACCCCTTCCTCTCAGGATGTCCTGGCTCCCCCACCCTGTCTTCCCTGGGCTGCATGGAGTGGGACATCCCTAAGCTGATTTTCTGGGCTGACCTTGAGGCATGGCTGCTGATGTCCTCTGACCTTGCCTGGGGGTCACTGACCTTTCAGTTACCTTTGGCAGATGACCCAAGAGCTGAAAACCCTTTTGCCTGGCTCCAAGGCTCTGGCCAGCGGTCCTTGCTGACTCCTGTGAACCCAGAGCTGGGGTAGTTTTATGCCCAAGGGACAGAGGGCCCAGGTCCACATTTCTCACGTCGTTCCCGTGTCCCCAGGTGCTGCCCGCCCCGGTCAGCTCCAGCCAGTCCCTGCTGGAGTGGTGCCAGGAAGTCACGGCTGGCTACCGCGGCGTCCGAGTCACCAACTTCACTACGTCTTGGCGGAACGGCTTGGCCTTCTGTGCCATCCTGCACCGATTCTACCCAGACAAGATGTGAGCGGTGTGCGGGTGGGGGTGAGCTGGGGGGCCTGCTGGGAGGGCACTGTGAGCCCAGCCGCTGACCGGAGCTCTCTCCGCTCCGCAGAGACTATGCTTCCCTCAACCCACTCAACATCAAACAGAACAACAAGCAGGTGAGAGGGGAGGAGCCGTGCCGGAGAGCGCAGGGCCTGGAGCCAGGCCCGGGTCCAGGGCGTGGGGTCTGTCCATCTGTTGGCGAGGAGCCTGGGCTGGTGGGCCCCAGCTGTGGCTTTTGGAAGTTCTGCCACCTTTTATGCTTTTGGTTTTTAATTGTGCATTTTCATTAGTTTAGTTTAATTTTTCTTTTAAGCTTGTTTCCACTAAAAGCCGTCCTTTTGCTGAGTAAGGTGCAGCCCCACATTTCCTCCAATGGGAGGATGAGGGCGCTGCTAGGCCTGCAGGTCCTGGGGACCCTCATCACTCCAAGGCGTGTCCATAGTGTCGCTGGGTAACAGCTGGGTGACACTGCTGACCCCAAGCACACCGTTCCTAGGCCTTTGATGGCTTTGCGGCCCTGGGCGTGTCACGGCTGTTGGAGCCCGCAGACATGGTGCTGCTGCCGGTGCCGGACAAGCTCATCGTCATGACGTACCTGTGCCAGATCCGCGCCTTCTGCACCGGGCAGGAGCTGCAGCTGGTGCAGCTGGAGGGCGACGGCGGTGCCGGCATGTATCGCATGGCCAGCGCCCTGTCCAGCCCTCCCACAGACCTGGACACGAGTGGCCTGGCGCAGCGGCTGCTCGAGCACCGGGCGGAGGCGCCCGAGGAGACCAAGGAGGCCGAGAGATGCGTGGTTGGAGCAGCCCCCGAGGTGGCCTCTCAGGACCGTGGGGCCGAGGCTGCCCAAGAGGCACGGTCTGCGGAGACCCCGGCCGACAGCTCTGGAGCCGGAGCATCGGTGCCACCCACGCCCACGGAGGGGCTGGTGAATGGGGCTGCAGCGCCAGGCGCAGGGGGAGGTGTGCGGCTTCGGCGCCAGTCAGTGAACGGGGAGGTGGGGCCAGTGCCCCCACCCCGCGCACATGGCTCCTTCTCCCACGTGCGCGACGCTGACCTGCTGAAGAAGAGGCGCTCGAGGCTGAGGAACAGCAACTCCTTCTCAACAGACGACCCCGATCTGGGGGCAGCTGCTGGAGCGGGGGCTGCGGTGAGTGCCTCCCCGTGGTACAGGGGTCCTAGGGGTCCCAGGGGTGGGTCCCGGGGGTCGCCCAGGGCAGCGCTGGTGTGGTGTGGGGACTCGGCTGGGCTCGGGGAGGCAATTTCTGGTCAGAAGGCCCGTGGTGCCTGGGGAGAGCCAAGCAAGGCCCACCAGGCCCGGAGTGGCCGTGGGAGCTGGGTGCTGGCCATCGCTGCTGGCCTTGGGTGTGTGACGCAGACTCCGGCCCTCTGGAGTCCGTGTGTTGTGGACGTGGTAAACAGATTCCCACGGACAACCGAGTCCTGCAGAGGAAAAGGGATGGCACGGCCACTCTGTCGAGGGGAGAGCGCCTCTGAGTGCCTCAGCCACTCTCTCAAGAGGAGAGTGTGCTGACCGTTGCCTGGACAGGCTTTTATTGGTTTCCAGTCACATTACATCAAAGAAGGTTCTCGTTATTTCTATATTTAGTTAAGTGATTATTTGTTACAGATAACAAAAAAGAAAAGAAGTTGCAAATACAAGGGAACGATAAAAATGATTGATTTGGTTACATTTCGTCCTTGGGACTTCTTAGCACAGACTTAGGGAGCCTCTTCAGAGATACACATTAAACATCTGCAGTCTCGACTCGGGGTGAGGGAGTTTCAGCAAAAGCAAGTCTCATAGCAGACTCGGTACAATGCCGGCCTGGTTCCCCAGGGAAAGCGGATCTGCACGCCTGCCTCCTGTGTGCCGCCTGGCATTGATTGGTTTTCCGGATGAGTGCTGGGCTGTACTCGCCATTGCCACGCTGATCGGTGCCCTGTAGGTGTGGTTTTGAAGTCCTGTCCCCAGTTCGTGCGGTCACGGGCTGTAGTAGGAAACTCCCAGAAGGCCCCCGCTTGCCAGGGTTGCACAGCACTCTATGTGGACTGTAAACTGGGCTGGGGTTTTTCTTCCCCTGCAGGTGGCCAGGGGTCAACCAGTAGCTATTGCTCCCCTGGAAGTTGGGGGGCAAGGTTTCTGTACTCAAGGGGACCTGATAGGGCCTCCCAACCCCCAGATTCTCCGACTCGGGTCTGAAACTCCAAATGTGGGAGACCAGTTTCCTCTTTTCTGTGATAATGGGAGGCGGAAGATCGGAGGCCCAGCAGGACATCCCCGTCCTCCCATCCGCCGCAGGTCTCAGACCGAAGGCTGCCAGGGTGTCACGTGGCCACTGCAAATCTTAAAGGGGAGATGGTCCCAGAGAGGGCAGGGGTTTGCGCAAGGACTCGGAGCCACCGAAGTGCAGGCCATGGGCTTTCCGGGGGGCTCCACCCACTTACAGCGTCCTGCCTGTGACAGCAGGAGCAGCTGTCAGGCCACTCCGAGCCTTCAGCTGCCCGGGGATGGCTCCTGGGCTAAGGAGAGCAGGGAATACACTGGGAAAGGCTTTCTGGAAGAAGCAGCCACTTGAGCCAGGCTGATAGAACGGGCAGGTTCCCCAGGGGAAGAACAGGAGGGGAGGTTCTAAAGTGGGAGAATCTGCACAAGCAAAAATGTGGCAGCAGGAAATCTCAGGTCTCATGTAGCGAACTGCCAGGCATCACCTGTCAGGTCGGCAGGTGGTGGTGAAGCCGGGAGCTCCAGAGCAGGCTCAGAGGCTCAGCACGGGGCCAGTGATGGGAGACGGGGGCGGGGGGGGGCGGGCAAAGGCCCCGCAGGAGCTGTGATAGACGGGAATCGGGGGACACAGTCACACCGGCTGGCCTTTTTCCTCCAGACACAGCCTTGTTGAAGTGTCAGTGGCTCTTTGAATATTAAACGGGAGGCTTCTGGGCCCAAGTTCTAGCATCTGGTCCTTCTAAGCCAGGACCTCCTCCAGCCCTTGTCCCACCCACAGGAGATATTCGACCAGTGGGAATGGAGTGGGCTTCTCCTTGGCCACTCCCACCCCCATGGCCCACGTGTGTGTGCAGTTGGAAGGATGTCAGACCCAGCCTCACCCTCGGACACTCCCAAAGTCCTGGAGTGGGATGAGCTCAGGCACCTTAAAGCTGGGGTGGGGCTGAAGCAAAGCCACGAGGAGGGCAGTGCGCCTCTGGTGCAATTCTGCAAGGCTTCCCGGAGGAGCGGCCATGCATAAGGGTGTAAAAGGGGAATTTGGGTCAGACATGAGGAAGTCTTAGAATTCCCATCAGGGCTGGCGTAAGTAAGCTCAGTTGCTGCTGAGGTCAGGGTTTCTCCGACGTCCTGCCTCTGCCTGCCTCATAGCTGAGCTCTTGCTCTGTGTCTGGCCTACTCCACAACCCCTCACTGACTCACCCCACTGCCCCTTCCAGGGACGAATGACTACCCATTTTGCAGATGAGAACATTGAGGCTCAGGGAGATGAACAGAGAGGCAAAAGGAGTTGATACAGATGTGAAGACAGGCTCTGAGCCTGAACTCTTAATTGGTCCCCTCTTCTTGGCCCAGCACTGTGGACTGGCTGTGTGACCCTGGTAAAGCCACTTACCCTCTCTGTGCTGTTTTTCTGAGGATGAGAGGCAAAGGCGTGAAAGTTCTTTGCAAAGTAGCCTGGAGGCACCACTTCAGGGCACTTGTTAAAAAGGGAGTGGTGTTTCCCCCAGAGGCCTCTCTGGAGCTCGGCAGCACCAGGTTCCGGGGGCTGGGCCTTCTTCCCCTCTGAGGTTCAGGAACAAAGAGAGCCAGTGGCTGTGTGTTCCTGAGGCAAACAGCGAGCGGGTGGCCGAGGTGGGGAACAGACCTTCAGCCTAGACGGCCCTGGGCCGGGCCCCATGTGAGCCTCTTCTCTGACTCCGGTTCCTCACCTGTGAAGGGGGGATGGCAGTTGCCTAGCCTCCCAGAGTGGTTGGGAGAATTAAGTGAGCTAATACATGTACAGTGCCCAATGTGAATGCTTCATCGATGTCAACTATTATTTAGTAATGTTAATATTACATGTTTTGTTATGGACAGAATGTGTTACTGTGTTGATCAGTGTACCCTGAGTGCATTCTCTGGGCCCTGCCCTGTCTGCAGGGGCTGCTTCTGGTCAAGCAGACATGGGTGACCCGTAGCCACCATGGGGCGAGGGGTGTGGTCAGAGCTGTGATGGGGACAGCCCAGCAGGCCATGGAGGGAGCACCTGCCCAGCCTGGGGTTCAGGGGGAGCTTTAGGAGGCGCGACGGTGATGGAGGGGGAGGGGGCGGAAATCCTGTGGGAGCCCGAAGGGGCCTCGGGAGGAGCTGGAAATGAACCAGGTCATGAAGGTCAAATTGGTGTATGACAGACTCCATGCTGGGGAAGCTGTTTGGGGAAGAGAAAGTCTACGGCTGTAGCGGGAGACATCTGGGTGGGGTTCGGGGTGGTGGGAGTCGAGGCCAGAGCTGCCAGTGGACCTTGGCAGCAAGGCTGGGGCTGAGGTGGGTGTGGTGGAGGTTTTAGGAAGACCCTTCGGTTGTGGCTTGACTGTGGAGTCAGCTGGCAGGGTGTGGGCAGTGGCTGGTGAGGAGGCCACTAATGACCCAGGCCAGAGGGGATGGCACCTGAGCAAGGGGTGCCCAGGGCCACCTCTCAGAGTGCAGCATGGAGTGGACAGTGGGTTGCTCAATCCCTTTTCCCTGCTCCGTGACCCAGAAAGGTAGCCAGAGCAGGAGCCATCAACAGGGCCTGGCTATCAGCTGAGCTGAAAGTGGGGAGCCCCAGGTCTGACAGTCCCGGGGAGTCACCAGGGGCCAGGCATGTCACGTCCCTCCCTTCCAGGCTAACATTGGTAGTTTCAGCCAATCTGTCTTGTTCTGAGAGATCTGTGAAGTGGGAAAGGCTCTATGTGTAGGTATTGATAACAGGAGAGCGCCCCCTTTTGGTCAGTAGGTGGAGATACTGGCTCAGGGTAGCCACATCAGGCCAGTTCTGTGTAACTGTACGGGGCCCTGGCTACAACGAAGATGTCAGCACTAGGTGAAAGGAGTCAGAGATGGCCTGAGGGAGCTCCATGGAGGAGGGGTCAAGACGGGGAAGGAGAGGCCCCAGTTGGCCCCCTCACAGCTGTTCATCCCTGACTCTCACCCAAACCCTGAGGCCCCAGGAACAAGGATGGTGAGGCTCAGAGTGTGCCATTGGACTGACCCAGGGCCATGGGGCCAGAGAGGGTGAAGGCCATGGACTTCCTGGGAGGAGGCACTCTTCTTAGAGGGAGTGGGGGCTCTGTGCAGGACGGGAGACAGAGTTTGGGTAGGTGGGGTGTGAAATTGAGGACCCTTACCTCTAAAGACCGAGGCTCTGGCTGGCCCCCAGGCAGGGTTGTGGGGAGCCCCTCCAAGCCCTCACTGTCTCTTTCCTCCTCTGCAGGAAGGCCCGATCCCCGCCCCCAGCCCTCCCACAGCCACAGCCACAGCCACAGCCACAGCCCCACCGCAGCCCGCTGGTGAGTAGCTTTGAAGGGGTGGCGACCCAGCTCAGCTCGGGCTGCTCACAGATCCTGTGCTGGGGGCTTCCTGGGGGCAGGTGTCAGCTGGAGGTGCCTTAGCCTGGTCTCTGTCTGCAGGCGGCAGTCCCCCATCAGAGGAGCCACCCACAAGCCCAGGGGAGGAGGCTGGGCTGGTAAGGTGGGCTGAGGTGGGCGGAGCTGATGAGTGGGCTCTTCCTAGGCAGGGCCTGGGCTGAGCCCCCCCCCCCCTTTTCACCCCAGCAGCGGTTCCAGGACACGAGTCAGTACGTGTGTGCAGAGCTGCAGGCCCTGGAGCAGGAGCAGAGGCAGATTGACGGGCGGGCCGCCGAGGTGGAGACGCAGCTGAGGAGCCTCATGGCATCAGGTGGGCCGGGCACCTGGAGTCCACTCCCTGCCACCTGCCACCAGACCTGCCCAGTCCTGCAGCCCTTTGTGACCTTGGGAGGAGTTGGGGGGAGGCAAGACTGGGTTCATCGTTCCCATTTACAGCAGGGCACGCTGAGGCCCTGAGCAGGGAAGCAGCTCGCCGGAGGCACAGAGCTCTGGCTTCTGGGGTACCACCAGGGAGCAGGCCCCTGCCCCAACCCCACTGGGTCCGTGGCAGGCCTGGTGACTGTCCAGGCCCGGTGCAGGTGCCAACAAGCTGCAGGAGGAGGTGCTGATCCAGGAGTGGTTCATGCTGGTCAACAAGAAGAATGCTCTCATCCGGAGGCAGGACCAGCTGCAGCTGCTGTGAGTGCCCGCCCCTCTCTCACGGTGCTGGCCCCGCCCCGGCTGCCCCAGGGCCCATGCTCAGCTGCTTTGGTTAGAGGGACTCACTGCTTTCTTCTCTCCCTGAAGAGCTTTTTGAAGAATTGCTCAGCCATCTTAATTTTTTTCCTATCTAATTTCCTGTAGGAAGTGTGTACCTTCTTAAATGGGTGCTGGTTTTACTAAGGAGAGAAAAATATGCAGACAGCTCTGGGCTGGGTGCCCCAGTGTGACCCTGCTCCTTTAGAGTTAGGGAAACTGAAGCCTGGAGAGCTTAGCTGGTTTCCTGTGTGGGGTCAGAAACCATTGTAGTCCTGTGTGGTGGAGGTGGTTTATTTTGGATCACTTTTCAGAATAATTTTAGTTAAATGCTTGCTTTATGAGTAATGATCATGCAAATAATCCCACTGGGGTTGTCTTTATTTTTAAAAACGGGGTGGGGGTTGGGAGAGACAGTGTGAACCTCCAGCAGTTGGAACGAAAGAGGTGACTGATTCCGGGTTATAGCTCTGCCCCCAGCCCAGCCCTCTAGGAACTCACTGGTGGCGAGGTGGATGGGGGCCAGTGAGTGGTCAGCGCCCTGGGCTCTCCCTCCCATGCCCCTTCCCCTGAGCTGGCATCTCTGCCCCCCAGCATCGAGGAGCAGGACTTGGAGCGGAGGTTTGAGCTGCTGAGCCGAGAGCTACGGGCCATGCTGGCCGTTGAAGGTGGGAGCTGGGGCCGGAGGGCCTGGGGCCGAGGATGGGGCAGCGGGTGGTGCCGCCTGACCCTCCGCCTCTTCGGCCCTCAGACTGGCTCAAAACGGCGGCGCAGCAGCACCGAGAGAAGCTGCTGCTGGAGGAGCTGGTGTCGCTAGTGAACCAGCGCGACGAGCTGGTCCGGGACCTGGACCACAGGGAGCGGATGTGAGTAGGGGGAGCCGGGGCGGTGGGGGCGAGCGGGGAGGAGTCCTCGAGCGCAGTCCCTGGAGTGCTGGATCCGGCCCCCCGTTCCCTGACTTGCACCCTTCCGCTGCAGCGCCCTGGAGGAGGATGAACGCCTGGAGCGCGGCCTGGAACAGCGACGTCGTAAGCTGAGCCGGCAGCTGAGCCGGCGCGAACGCTGTGTCCTGAGCTGAGGCCGCTCCGCCGTCGATGTCCTCAGCTTTAATGTCGCTGCTTCCGACGTGTGCTCCGGGCGACCGAACCCTTTCGGCTGCCGCGGGTGGCCTGTAGGGGCTGCCGTCACCCCTTTACTCGGAGGGGTAGGGCAGCCTTTCAGGCCCAAAGGGGCAGGAGCGGCTGGGCGGCCACCCCGTCGGGCCTTATTTATTCGTCTGTGTGTCCATGTGTGTGTGCGCGCGTGCGTGTTCGTGCGTGTTTGTGGGGTTGAGGGTCCCTGGGGCGCCGCACAGAACCCCGCCCCGAGGGCAGGGCCCTGGTGGCCAGCCCCAGGGGAGCGGGATGGGTGTGGACTGCCCTGCCCACTCTCCTTCTGTTCCTGTTCCTTGTGAGGAATAAAGTTGGACAAGGCTACACCGGGCGGCTCTTTCTCAGGACAGCTGGGGTTTTCAGAAGACAGAAGGGGTGGGTGTTCAGGCAGATAGGGTTGTCTTCAATCCTACGCAGGGCTCTGTGGGCCTTGAGGTTCCTGGATGCCCACAGAGGCGGGACCTCAGCCTCAGAAGGTTGACGGGGGTTTGGGCTGTTGATCACCGTAGAGAAGAACCATTTGGAAAGATGAGACAAAAGCATGGCTGGGATTGTGGCCTGTTTTTATTTTACTTAATTTACTTTTGGAGAGAAGAGAAGGAGAGAAACATCGATGTGGGAGAGAAAACGTCATTCAGTTGCCTCTCGCACGCTCCCGGCCAGCAACCCGGCCTGCCACCCAGGCAGGTGCCCTGACTGGGAATCGAACTGGCGACCTCTTGGTTTGCAGGCCAGCGCTCCATCCACTGAGCCACACCAGCCAGGGCCCCTTTTGTTCCCTGAGGTCCTCGCATCCACCCCTCCCCTCCCATCTCTGGAAGCCTCCTCCTCAGGCTTCTTCATCTGAAAGATATTAGCTGCATTAGATATTAGCTGTCAGCAAGCCAGGGCCCGTTCTGGGGCTGTGGTTGCAGGGGGCAGGGTGCTCAGAGCCAGTGCATCCTGGCCTAGGATGCCACCTTGGTCTTCAGTGGTCGAAGGGCCACTGGACCCGAAAAACTTCACCATGGCATGGACCTGTGGCAGCTCCAGGAACGTCTCCACTGCTAGCAGCATGGCCAGGAGCCCCAGAAGCAAGTAGCCTGGGGAAGAGAGGTTGCTAGGGCAGCTTTTGGGGTGCTGCTGATGCTCCCCGCCCACCTAGCCTGGTGATCCACCCTGGCACCTGATGCCACTCACAATTCTGCTGGCTGGATTCTTCCAACTACAGTTCCTTCCACCTATGAGGCACAGCCTCCCCCAGTGGCTTATGGGAGTTGTAGTCTAGACTCTTCCCTCCCCCACTGGTGCTCCTTGGCAGCTGGACTCACCAAGAAGTGCCATCTCGCCGAGGTGGTAAAGCACTGGATTCAGGTCACGGCCACGACCAGGCAGCAGGTCCCCCAGGCCGATGGTGCTGAGTGAGCCAAAGCAGAAGTAGATGGCCTCCAGCAGGCTGCCATCGCCCCGCAGACCCCACAGCAGCAGTGCTGGCAGCAGTACGAAGGTACCAGTCACTAGCAGACCCAGTGCAGCTGCCTGCAGCAGCGCAGCCCTGGCTGGGGCCAGCTGCCAGCGGACAGCTAACCAGGCAACCGGGCGGCCGAGCAGAGGCAGTAGGCAGTGGCGCAGTGTGGCCACAAGTGCTAGGGAAGCTGGCAGCCCCAGGGCCGCGTACACCACACAGAAGGCCTTTCCACCTGCGGATAGCGGGGCCATGCTGCCATAACCTGGACAGGAGCAAGACAGTGGGCAGTGAGCACTTGAGTGCAATGCCTGCTGGGGTCCCCACTTCCCCTAACAAGTCTCAGCGGAAGGCTGCCCTCTAGTGGCTGAAATTGCCAGAACTGTTCAGGCCCATGCTCTGGCTGGCTCTGCTCCACATTCACTGGGATTCTTGGGTAAGTCCCTTAATCTCTCTGGGCTACTCTTACCTTCTGGAAAGTGAAAGAATTAAAAGAGACAGTCTTCCCTCAGACCTCTTGCCTGGCTTTCCAGGATTCTGGAAAGCTCTGCCCTTGACCCATACTTCCACATCCAGTGGGCAGAACATCACCCACTCTTTGATTCCCCAAAGGTGTATCGAGTTATCCTGTGTGCTGGGCCTTGTGCTAGAATCCATGTCTGCTCAGGCCCTGCCATTTGATGTGGGGACACGGGCAGGGAAATCTGTCGAGGCGCGTGATGTAAAGAGCTGCAGAAGAGGCAGCGTGTGAGAGAAAGGGCATTCGATGCTGGAACAGCCTGAGCAGAGCCTGGGAGAGGTGTGAGGGTGGGAGAACGGGTCAGCGAGTCTGAGGTTGCGAACTGCAGTGCCCAGAGGAGTCCGGCGTGAGACAGAGCGGGGCCTGGGGTGTGCCGCGGAGCGGAGTGTGTGCCCTGCCCGGAAGGGCAGGCCCTGTTCCACTCTGGCCAGCATATTGTCTCAATGTAAGTAGGTTTCTGATTTCTCCAAACGAAGTTGGAAAACGGACTAATTAAAAAAATATATTTAGAGACTTTGCAGATTGAAAAAGAAAAACAAAACAAAACAAAAAAACCCAGGAAACCAGGCTGTGGGTTCCCGGGGCTGAGAGTCCCATTGCTTTGTCTCTCTGGACCTTCACACATGCTGTTCCCTCTGCTGGGATCCCTCACCCCGTCTCTGTGCCCTGACTGGCATCCCATCAAGACCTCCTCCCCCAGGGGCCACCCCCCACGTTCCCTCCTGCGGGGGGTGCTCCCGCACTCCTGGGGTTCACTGCATTTGCCTCCATCCAAGAATCCATTCTTGCCTCACTTCGGGCCCAGGGGTTCTGGGCACCTCTCCTGGGTCTCAGAGGGTGCCTGGGGGTGGGGCTAGGGGCCACACCCCTCCTGGCAGCTGAAGTTGAGGCACCAGTTGGGGTGTGTTGGTGGGAAGAGTCTCTGCTCTGATGTCAGGCCTATTAGGGCCTGGGTGCTGTTTGGCACTTTGGAGCTGGGGGAAGGGCTGTGTCCCCAGAGACCCCGGGGAGCGCTGTAATCAGGAGCCCCCTCCTGCCCAGCCACCTGGCAGCCTTACCTGTGGTGGTGAGGATGCTGGCAGTGAAGAGCAGGGCTGAGGGCAGGTCCCAGGTTCTGGACTCTGAGCCATTGCCCAGGCTGGAGACCCCGTGAGCCTGGGCTACCAGGGCGGTGCCCAGCAGCTCCTCCAGGGCCCCGGCTGGCAGACATGCCCCATACTCCGCCTGGAAAGTGGCCAGTTCTGTCCTGAGTTCGGCCTGGAGCCGGAGTGCAGGAGGCCTCTCCAGGGCTTGGAACACCACAGCCCCAAGCCCTAGAGCTAGCAATTGGGCCACCATCAGTAGCCCACAGCGGGCCCAGGGCCTCAGGCCCCCCATGGTGCACTGCCCGGAAGTCTGAGGTGTCCTGAGAGCTGGCTGCTCCACCTCAGGCCCCTGGGAGGGGCTGGCAGGTGGGGCTGGGAGGAGGTGCTGCGTGGGTGGCTGAGAGTGAGGAAAGCGCAGGGACACAGCTGGGGTGAGTGTGAAAGGGAGGGAGAGGAGGCAGCTCAGGCCTGGAGGCGAGCTGGATCACTCCTCTGGGAGCTACTAATTGCCCCATTCCCCAAAGTTGGGGTGCAGAAGGATGGGGCCCTGAGAGGTGAATGACTGGTTCAAAACCACACTGCGGTGGTGCCACGCTCACTGGGTCACCTGTGCTCCGTTTACCACTCAGCAGGGGCTTCTGTCCCGAGAACACGGGAAGAGGACACAGGTGCCTTCCCTCCGGGTGTTCTCACAAGAAACATGTTAGCAAGGGAACATGACATGTCACACTGCCATCCACGCCCTGCAGGAAAGTCCTGGGTAATGGGCGAGTTCTGCAGGAGGGGAAGCTCAGTGGGGCGGCTCCTGTGAGAGTGACATTTCAGCTGGGGCACAGAAGACACCAGTCAAGGGGGACAGAGCTGGGGAGAGGAAGGGGGCTGGCTGTGGGGGCAAGGACACAGGGCCTTGATGACAGGGTGGCCCAGGGGACCCACGGGGGCACTGATGCTGCAGACATCCTAGAGGGGAGGTGGTGGCCCAGGCAGCTGAGCAGGAGAGGAATGTGGGGCCTTGGATGACAGGTCCAGTTGGCGCAGGGCCGGTGAGGCACGTTGAGGACGTGTGGAGTGCCCCCAGCAGATGGCATGGTCAGGCCTCCTGTCCAAGGCCCTGCTCTTATGCCCCACCCCCTGAACAGTGGAAACACAGTGGGTCTGGCTGCCACAGGACACGAAGGGGCACGGCGCCCAGACCACGACTCCCACACACCATGGAACCCCGTGGTAGTGAGGAAAGAGGGGTGAGGCCAGCTGCCAGGGTGGCTCCCTGCTCCTGTGTCCAGACCCTGGACAGACAAACCCAGGGCAAACCCTGAAGTGCTGCCCAGAGGGCTGTGGATTCGAGCCCAGCCAGCCGCTGAGAGCAGCACAGCCAGGGAAGGAGTCCCAGGGGAGGCAATGTCGAGCAGCCCCCAAGGGTAAGCGAGGGCTTTGTGGCAGCAGTGAAGTTGCTTGAGGTGGTGGGAAGGCCTGGCTGGGGGGTAGGGAGGGAGGGTAGGTGGGTGATGCATTTGTGTGGGTGCCAGGGAGGCTGACAAGGGCTGTGAGAGCCTGACTTGGTCTCGAGAGAGGGGTATGGGGTAGGGCACCCGTTTAGGCCCAGGCCGGCTGCCGGGGGCATGAAGTCACCAGGGTCGTGTGATGGGTCAGACCCATGGTTACTTCCAAGAAAGGTGATAGGCTGGGCTTCAGGAGACAGCTTGGGGAATTTATTTGGCTTCATTGGATCCCGAGGCCGAGGCCCCAGACCTGGCCGGGGCAGCAGAAAGGCACCCAGAGAACCCCGGCCCCAGATGACCCCCGGGGCAGGGGGGGTCCAGGCACTAAGCCCTGGGGCAGGGGCCACAGTAGCAGGACTTGGTCAGAAGTGCTGGTGACGGCAGAGGCTGGCTCCTCCCCCTCACGCCTCCCCTCCTCCTGCACTGCCCTTGGGGGCAATTCCCTGAGACAGCCTGTGGTTCTCCCAACCG
Organism: Tonatia bakeri; assembly: GCA_004024845.1. NCBI lineage: Eukaryota > Metazoa > Chordata > Mammalia > Chiroptera > Phyllostomidae > Tonatia > Tonatia bakeri. The sequence continues at coordinate 378,883 of PVIA01000549.1, read as the reverse complement.
GCTGGGTACAGTGTCAGGCCCCAGTGGGGCAGGTAAGTTGGGGGACCCACAGGTTGCAGGTATGTGGGGGGTGCAGGCCCCCCATCCAGTGTGAAGGCTTCCTGTGCAGTGTAGTGTTCCTGACCCCCAGAGGGGGCGGGGTCCCTGGGGGGAACCCAAGGCAGCACGGAGGCTCGTCTGGCTCCCGTTCCAGTGTATGCTGTGGCTCCTCTGCAACAGCTGGAGCGTGGGGGAGCAGCTTGGCCTGCTCACGGCCCTGCCTCCGGCACCCACGGGGCCTGGGCACCCATGTCTTTGGTCTGCGCCCTGCAGTCCTGAGGCCCCCCCCGGAAGGGGTTGGCAGGTGGAGAGTCCCAGAAGGGGTCTGAGTCTGGGAACAAGGTCCAGGGTGCCCGGCGGGGTGCAGGCTGTGGGGAGGGCAGGGGCGAAGGCCGCGGCCCAGCTGACACGAAGCTCCATGGGTCGATGCGGCTGCGAAGGGGTGAGGGCCGAGGTCGGCTGATGAGGCCCAGGGGTGGCGAGCGCGGGGTGCCCGGGGTGCCAGGAGCGGAGCGCGATATCCCCGGCGGGGGTGAGACAGTGCTTCCTGTGAAGAGCGGGAGAGGGGCGCGGGGTCAGGCAGCCGCCTACTCCTGGGTGTCCCCGGGAGGCACTGCCGTGCTCAGGGCCTCGGTTTAGGCCGTGGTTAAGAGCCAGGCCCGCGGAGCAGACAAGCCTGGGCTTGGACCCCGGCTCTGCCACTTCCTAGTGGCAGCTGTGAGTCGCTCACTCCCTCTGTGCCTTCAAGTTCCTTGTTTAAAAAAATACATCTAAGAGAGGAGCCAGTTCACAGGGTTCTTATGGTGACTGAGTGAGACTCTCTCTCTGAAGCACTGGAAACAGCCCCTGACAACCGTCAACAAGTAGGAGTCTGCTGTCGTCAGCGCTGTCGTCACTTCTGTTATTTCACAACCGGCCCAGCCCGCCCCACTCCACCTCTGCCCACTGGGTGACTGAGCTTAGAATGCAGTTCCTTTCATGCGTGCCCAGCAGCCTGCTACGTGGTCCAGCAGAAGGCCGTGGGCCTGTGGGCTGGGCCTGACTGCCTTCTCCCTCACCAAGCACCAGGCCTGCAAGGCCCACTCACCGCGCCGCTCTTCCTCCCGCCGGGGGCTCTTGGCTGATGGCTGGCCCGCGGGGATGCCCAGGTCCAGCAGCAGGGGTACGGGGTTGGATGGGCTGGGGCTCAGCCTGCAGGTGGGGGTGCTGGACGTCCTGGAGGAGAAGCGGGTGAGCCGGGAGGAGAGAGGGGAGGGGGGCTGGACTGGAGACTGTGTGGGCTGCGGCGTGGAGGGCATCTGTTGGGCCTCCCCGCGATCTCGGCTTGGGCCCCCGGGTGGCTGCAGGTCTCGGCCCAGGCCCAGCGAGGCGAGCAGGGCTGTGCCACGCAGCAGCGCGCGCTGGATCAGCTTGGGAGTCCCGGAGCCGCTGCTGCGTTCCGCCGGGGCTGGGGCAGGCCGCCGTGGCTCCTCCGGCTCCTGGCTTGGCCGTGGAGGGTTACCTGGTGGCGAGGGTGGGGCACAGGTTAGGCTGTCATCAGGAGGGGAGCCCTGGGACCCCTCAGTGGCTCTGGTTCAAGGACTGAGTTCTGCTCCCACATCTTCCCTGACCAGGTCTCCCGGGCCTCCCCCCCTCCCCCCACCTCTCTCTCACACACTGGCCTTCTAGAAGTTGGAGGGGGCGGCAGTGAGGGGAGAGCAGTGCGGGCCAAGGAACCCGCAGAAGCAAAGCCTGGGAGGCAGCCAGCTGCCCTGGAGCCCAGAGATGGGGAACTTGGGGGGAGAAAAGGGGTCCACCAGGAGGCAAGCTGAGGCCAGGTTACAGTGGACCTCAGTGGTCTCAATGGCCAGCCAGGGGCATCTGGAGGGTCCCAGGGACAGGACTAGGGCCTGTGCCCACCTCCTTCTTGGCTGGGCAGAACCTGGTCCTTCTGCCTCCCTGTCCCAACTCCAGCGGTGGGTTTTCTGGGGGCACAGGCCAACCCCGGGGTACACCTCAACATCCCTGTTCCAGGAATGGGGAAACCAAGGCTCAGAGAGGTCAGTTGTTTGTACCAGGCCCTGCTGAACGATTTAGGGGCATTATGTTGCCTGATCCCCATAGGAGTTCCAGGCTCGGAGAGTTCAAGGCTGGCCTGAGGCTGCACAGCCAGCGTGGGGTGGAGCTGCTCTCCACCGTGTTCCAACCAGACTCTGCTCTGGATTTCAGGACACCTGGGTCCTACCTGTGGGCTCAGGCGGTCTATCTCTGAGGAGATGGGCGGGGGGGTGGGTCTATGATGGCCTCCCCCAAACCCCAATTTTGTCAGGTCCTCCTTGGCTCTAGAACCTGCCGTGACCCTCCACTGCCACTAGAATAAAGTCCAAACTCGAAATGAAAAAAAGTCCAAGCTCCTTGGCTGGGCCTTCAAAGCCCCAGCACCACCCTTCTGCCACCCCCTTGCTCTTTGGGCCAAGCATGCAGCGGGCCTGCCTGGAGTGGACAGGAAGAAACGCAGGGCTGGGAAATGAGCTTCCACCGTGAACTGGGCTGGGGGTGGGAGGGAGCCCTGTGCTCAGCCACAGCCCTTACCCAGTCTCTGCGACTCTTGAGACAGGTCTCTGTATAAAAAGTTATTATTTCCAGGCCCTTCCTGAACTTGCTCCTGCTTATTTTTCCAGCTTCACTCACTCATTCATTCAACAAACTTCTGCTAACAGATGTGGTGGGTCTAACTATTTCACAGATCCAGGAGGTGCAGGCCCAGCCTCTCCCATCCCTCCCCGGCTCTCAACCCCACTCTGAGCTCCAGCCAGGCTTCCCCTTGCTCAGGCCTGGTAAGCCCCACGCCTCCCAGCACACCTCTCCCACTCATCAAGACCCAGCTCAGATGTCACCTCTGTGAAACGGACACCATGGTATAATACAAACATAAATTTGACCCTGGCTGGTGTGTGGTTCAGTGGATTAAGTACCAGCTTGCAAACCAAAGAGTCGCCGGTTCGATTCCCAGTCAGGGTACATGACTGGGTTGCAGGCCAGGTTCCCAGTGGGAGGGCGCTCGAGAGGCAACCACACATTGATGTTTCTCTCCCTCTCTTTCTCCTTCCTTTCTTTCCTCTCTAAAAATAAATAAAATATTTAAAAATAAATAAAAATATATATTTGATCTTCCCCTCATTCCTGGCACAGAGCTCCTAAAACCCTGGGAATCTCTGAGTGGTAGAGTGATAAAGGTAAAAGGAGCACTATTTTTTTTCAAAAGAAGCAGTTTTTAAATTCAAAACAAACCCCTTTTAACCACATGGGGTGACTTTTGGTAAGCCCGTAGGGGTGCCAGAAGTGTCATTAGAAACTTTCAGCCCTGCCCCCTCCAGGGAAGGGAGAGGCTGGAGACGGAGTTCATCCACCGATACTCTTGTCAATCAACCACGCCCACTCAGTGAAGCCCCTACAGGAACCCAGCTGGAGGGTCCGGAGAACCCTCGGAGAGGGCGCTGGCCCCCTCCCCGCCCCACCCCACACCCCTGCCCTGCACACTTCTTCGTTCTGGCGGTTCCTGATCTGTACCCTGTACACAGGGGTGTCGAACCTGCAGCCCCAGACGGCTATGAATGCAGCCCAACAGAAAATCGTAAATTTATTTGAAACATTACTTAAGTTTTATTACTTAGATACGGACATTTCCTATTATTAGTGATCACAAATTTGGGACCCGCTTGACAATTTTGAAAGACTATCGAGAGGGCCACTGCATAACCAGGGTTATCACGCGAGCATTTCTGCTCGCCTCTGTGGGTGGACCTCACAAAAATTATGCCCGGGCCTGTTTTTGCTCATCAGTTTTCGTTAGTGTTTGTGCATCTCGTGTGCGGCCCAAGACAGTTCTTCTTCTTCCACTGTGAGCCAGAGACGCCAAAAGGCTGGACACCCTGCCTTATAACTGGCAATCTAGTCAGTAAACTTTTTCCGAGTTCCATGAGATGCTCTAGCAGATCACCAAACCTGAGGAGGGGCTTGTGGTACCTCCAAGTCAGAGCCAGTCAGTCAGAAGCGCAGGTGGCATCTGAGGTAGGAGCAGCCTTGGGGGCCGGAGCCCTTAACGTCAGAGGTCCAAGTAACTAACTCCAGGAAGACAGTGTAGGAATTGAACAGCAGGACACCAGCTGGTGCTGGAGAATTGGTCAATGTGGGGAAAAACCTCACCCATTTGGTATCAGACATAAACTGAGGAGAGTGTAGAGGAAAACCAGTTTTTCCCTCTCTTAGAAGCCTTCCCAGAATGCCCCACCTGTGCGGTGACGGCTCAGGTTGGCCGTGCGCAGCCCTGCCCCACACGCGCTGCTTCTGCTGCACAATGTGTTTTTACGAATCTGCCTCCTCCTCCCTCCTGCCCTCTCTGGGACCCGGGCAGTGCAGGTCCAGGGTCCAGACTTGGACAGGTGCCTGGCTTGTGAAATGCACCGGCACGGGTTTGACAGGAGAACCCGCTCTTACAGCCTGGCCACAACCACGTAAGGTGACTGCTGTGACCCCATTTTCAAGGTAAAGAAAGCGATCGCTTACAGTGAGTTTAAACAGAATAGAGGAAAATACGTTTCAAATAAGCAAGAAAAACGGGACAAAGCTACGTTACGATGGAGAGCACTACACAATATTTGAGTGGAAAGAAGTTATTGCAGTAAATGTCACCAGTTCGATTCCCAGTCAGGGCACACGCCTAGGTTTCAGCATGGGGGCATGTGAGAGGCAACCGACTGACGTTTCTCTCACACATAGATTTTTCTTCCCCTTTCTCTAAAAATAAGTAACTAAAATCTTTAAAAGATGGTAGTTATCAGCTCCAGGGCAACAAGCAGCACAGGGCAAATTCTGTCGACAAGCAAGTGCCAAGCGGCCCTCTTGGCCTTCCGAGTCTCAGTCCAGGTCCTGCAGCACAGCCAGCTTGGGGTTAGTGGCAAATGGGGTGCCAGATGGGTGCAGGCCCCTGCCTCTGCAGTCAGACCTGGCTGAAATGGCTGCCTGCTGTGTGTGCCCGACATGTATCAAACCCTTAACTGCTCTGTGCCTCCATTTTCCCCTGAGTAAAATGGAGCTAATAATAACATCCACCTGACGGCGCTGCCCGGCACATAGGAGAGACCCAATAAACGTTAGCTGTTGTGCCTGCCGTGAACAGGAGCACAGGTGGTGGTGGAGGTGCTGTGCTGGGTGGGGTGAGAGCAGAGGGTCTACGCTGTTTGCTGAAGAGGACGCTGGTCTGAGAGCGCTGAGCCAGGTCCTACGTGCTGGCCTCACAGAGCAAGGGCGGCCGAGGGCTCTGGAGAGACCCACGGCAGCGGGGGCTGCAGCTTTCCAGCCCTGCTGATGCCAGACAGCGTCGAGCTGACCCTGATCCCACTCACACGGGAGCCCTGCTCTCTGCCTGACCCCCTAGCTTGCCCACAAGTTTGTATGTGAGAAACCCTTTTTTCATGTGAAAGATTCCGAGGAAGCTCGCCATGAGCATGGCAGCCAGGGTCTCTGGGTTCAAATCCTTAGCTGGGGGTTTAGGTAGGTTATCCCACATCTCAGAGCCTCAGTTTTCTCGCCTATAAAATGGGGATGATAATAGCACCTGCCTTACAGGGCTATTGCTTGGATGGGATGCCTGGCACACAGTAGGTGCTATTATCATCATGGAGAAAACAAAAGCCCAGAACTGCCCCAGACGTGGTGAGAATGGCCCTGCCCGCTCGGCCCTATTACCTAGCCCACCACACACAGGCTCCCCAGAAGGAACTCCGAGAAGCACAGTGTGGCAGCTACTTGTCTGTCTCCACCCCACCTGGGAAGTTTCCTTCCCCTTTCTGAGCTTAGCTTCCCATGGGTCCCAAATTGAGGGGATACCATTCCATCTTCCTTCCCTCCCTAGAGTCTGCTGAGGGAAAGTGACTATCACGGGGCTAGGAAAGAGCCCTCTTTCAGGCCAGGCCTGAATAAGGGACCAGATTCTGGGCTCCCTGAGGCACAGGCTGTACCCAGCTCAGTTGTGGGCCTAGAGGTCAGAACTGGGTTTGCTGTACCTGCCGGCTTCTGGCGGTCTCCCCACTCTACCCCCAGAAAGAGTGCAGCAAGAGTCTGCTGGGGGGCAACAAGGCCACTCACCATTGAGCGCTGGGGGTGTGGAAGGAGACCCTAAGGGGGATGAGTCGTCCGAATCCAGGTACCAGGTGGCTTCGTCCATGCGCAACCTTCTCCTGGTTACAGGAGGGGAGGGGTTGTGCTTCGTGAGCCTCAGGACTGCTGAGAGGCACACGATGCTGGAGTTGGGGGCACTCAGGCACTCACCTCCCGTTCTGGGCTTCCCCAGGCTTGGGGGAACTGGGACCCCAGGCCCAGCACGCTCGGCGCTCTCCATTGCTCGAGTCCTCCTGCCGTCGGGGGGACTGGCGGCCCCATGCCTGGCCAGGTTCTGCAGGCTCCACTGTCGAGGGAAAAACGGATAGGGTCCAAGCTAAGGTCAAGGGCCCTGGTCCGTGTCCTCTCCCATCGTGAGCCAGGCTCCAGGGTAATGACAGAGGATGGGAGCCCCAATCTATTCCCAGGGCGGGCTTTGGGCCGCGGAGAACTGCGCAGATTTGGCGCTGGGCAGGTGGGTCTGGGTCCAGGGGCAGGCAGGAGGGTGGGGCATCTTATCTAGTCCTTCACCTGGCATTTGCTGCTCACCGCCCAGTGCAAACGCGGCAGAACACTGCTGGGGTTTTAATTGTGACTCTTACTAGCCGTATAACGTTAAGCAAGTTTGTTTTCCCCACTTTTCTTGCTTATAAAACTTAATAACGACAGCTATCTCACAAAGTTATTGTGAGAAATTAAGTTAACATTAGCAAAACACTTAGAAAAACAAGGAGCCGTCCAATTAGAAAATACTAGCATCATACAATTCTGACTTTTAAGAAATTAGTAAAATAAATGCTGGGCGGGGAACTCAGAGGTGCCAGGCCAGACTGATAGGGGAGGGAGGCCCGGGCTGGCAAGAAAAGGAAACCGGGCGGGATCCCCCGCCAAGGATAAGCTTTGACAGGACAAGAGGCAGGAGCAAGGACACAGAGCAGAGGTTTCTTACACTGGATAGCCCGAAACCGGGGAAAGGTGGGCGAGTCCCCGGCTCCGACCTCAAAGACGTTTCTCCTCCGGTCCAGGCCGGGCGAGGCCTGCACAGTGATGCGGTGTTTGAAGTCTGGGTTTGGGAAGGAAGCAGGGTGCGGGTTTGTGGTGAAGGAGAGCTGAGATCCCAACCTGCAGAGACCTTTGGCCGGCTCATAAGCAGTGCAGGGACTGGGCCTGGCAGCACCGTGGCTGTGTGACTGGGGCTAGCCTTACTTACTAGCCCCAGGCTCTCGGTGAGGAAAGCCGATGGCCCGGACTCCACCGCTGGAGAAGCGGAGAAGCCAGGCGGAGTTGGAGACTCCCGGGAGCCTGCCTGCCCGCCCCGCCCCTCGGCCTTCCCTGAAATTCCATGAGCCCCGCCCCTCCCCGGTCGCAGCCATTCCCAGACCGACATGCAAATATCCCCGCCGGAACCCGCCCACAAACACGCCGAGTCCCAACCCCTACTAGCCTTCAGCTCTCGGACCCAGCCCAACGCAAACGCCTAACCCCACCCCTCCATCCACGCAGCCAATGGCGGGAGCCGTGCGGGGGAACACCTCCTTACCGAGTGGCATGCTGATGCGCTCGCCGCCGTCGCGCGCGCGGAGCTTGCTGCGCTTGAAGGTGCCGCGGCGGCGGCGCACGTGCGGCCGCTCGCGGTCCACCTGCTGCAGCAGCAGCGTCAGCTCGCGCTCAAACACCTCCAGCTCCCACTGAGCCAGCAGGTGCTCGCGCCGCCGCAGCTGCTCTGCCTGTGACCGCTGCTCGCGCGCCGCGCGGGTCAGCTCCTCCTCGCGGCTCAGCAGCTCCTGTGCCCGGGGCAGGGAGGGCAGTGGGGTTAGTCGGGAAGAGTTGGGGCGGGCACCACCCCGACTCACTGCTCAGCGGAGACTGGGGAGACACTACTTCCGGGCGTCTCCTTCCAACCCCCGACCCCGACTCTTCCCACCTTTTCCTTCGCCCGCAGCTCGTCAAAAAGGCCCTGGATCTCGCGCTTCCAGCCTTCCTGCATGGAATGGAAGGAATCCCGCGGCATTTCCCGCAGGACTTGCGCCTCTAGGGCCTCCAGCTGCTGCAGGATGGAGGCGAAGTCGGGCCTGCGATGGGGGTCCTGCGCCCAGCAATCTGGGGACACAGCGTGGAGGGGAGACAATAAAAAGAGGTCTGTGGGTAGATCTGCCTTGGGCCAAGGAGCTCTGCTCCGCACCCTCCCGCGCCATGCCCTTACCGGCCATGAGCTGTGCGAAGGGCTCGGGGCAGGTGGATGGGATGGGCAATGTGAGCTTGTTAACAGCCACTCCGTAGGCCACAGCAAGGCAGTCAATGCCACGGTAGGGCACCTCCCCAGTCAGCAATTCCCACAGCAGCACCCCAAAGCTGTAGGGGAGACAAAGGGTCTGTGTACTCTCCTGTACTCACTACCATTTCACCCCAAAGCAACCAGGAACTAAATGGTTTGCCCCCCACCCCCACGTCTGCCTGTCTGACCAGCCCCAGACTCTGGCAGCCCCACTGCTGGCTCCATCCAGCCTCCAACCCACCGCACCTCCAGACATCGCTGCCCTTAGAGAAGGTGGAGGCCTTGATGACCTCAGGAGCCATCCAGGCGTAGGTGCCTGCAGCACTCATTTGTGTGGTTTTGTGCCACTCGCGAGCCAGGCCGAAGTCGGTGATCTTCAGGGTCTTGTGCTCCATGTCGTCGCCCTCGATGGGCTGCAGCAGCAGTACTAGGGCAGAGGAGAGGCAGGAGGGAGGCTGTTCCAGGTTCAGGTAGTGGGGACAGGGGAGGAGCTGGGAGCAAACTGTCATCTAACAGACACCCAGCTGGGTACAGGGGTGGGGTGGGGGTGGGGCACAGAGGTGATCTTGCCCTGGAGAGCTTGCTGCTGGGTTTAGGGCAGAATCAGACAAAAATAACGCTGGGCAATGCTTACAGAGGGGCCACTATAAGCCGGGCATTTTACACTCCAAGTAGCAGTCACACACAAAAACTCTGTGAGGTAGACATTTCTATCCCCGTGTTACAGACAAAGAAACTGAACAAGGAAATGACTTGGTTAAGGTCATAAGCAAATTAAACAGATTCCAACCTAGTCTGAGTGGTTCCAAAGCCAGTCCTGTAACTTTCTCCTAACACTGTGTTGGATGGAAACCAACAGTATAGCAGCCACAGCCTTCATGGCTTTAACTTCCAGAGAAACCCAAGTCTTGTCATTTTGCTAAGGCACAAGTGTAAATCAGAACCTCCCTTGGGCTGGGGAGCAGGAGGGAGCCCTTTGGTGAGAAAGGAAGCCCAACGGGCACTGCAGGCCCCTGATGCCCATATCACAGTGTGGCTAGTGCAGCCACTCCCACGGGAGAGACTCCGAAAGATAACTACTCATACGGTTGGTGTGGAGAGAAAGGGAGGGGTCTGAGAAAATGATGGTTCTCAGCCAGAAAGGAGGAGCTTGGGATAAATGTAGGAGTGGATGGTGAGGCTTGGCAGGGGCTCGTGGCTTGCACCCAAGTGGGGCCACCATACTCTGTACAGAGAGAAGCAGCAACTTGCAAACCTCTCATCAGGGAAAAATGTGCCTCCAATGAGAGAAGTTTCAGAGGAATAGAAAGAGGACCAAGCCATAGAATCATCAAGGCTCTGAAAGGGCCTCTCTACTTTTCTGGTTAGAGACCACCACAGTGGAGAGAAGTTATAGCCGAGCCACCCACATTTCTGAACGTGGCATTTCAGGGCACATCTCTCGGCTGTCCTGCCCAGGTGCCTGCACCGTAACAGGGGCAGCATAGGGTACTTGGGGTGGAGTACCAACATGCCACTTGGTAAGGGGCGGGCCCCACCACCTACCACAGCCCAGTGAGTCAGAGAAGACTTCTGAGAAGAGGTGGCAGAACCAGGGTATTCACTTTTCCAGGCCTGAAGTCACAGCTCCTGATCCTGCTTCTGGCCAAGCTCTTCGGGCCTTGTGGGGGCACCCGGCACTGCTACCCAACCCTGCCCTGATGTCCTCCACTCCCGTGGCCTCTGGCTGCTTGTGCTATTTCCTTCAGGGCTCCCCCACCCTTAGCCTTTTCCGTGCTGGTGTTCCTCAGGGCCTGGCCTCTCTTCACCCCTGCCCACTGCCCCTAGACTGTCTTGGCCTCTCCCAGGTGCCAACCACCCATTGGCATCTCCCGTATGTGGAGTCCTAGGCCAGAAGTCAACTCAGCTGCCTACCAGCTGTCCTACCTGATGTCCATGTGCCCTCAACAACTACCTCCATCCTCCCACCATGCCCAGCAACCCTACCTGCCATTTCTCCCAATTCAGAGAATGGTCCTGCAATCCACCCTCCCCTCTGAGCCTGACTGGGGCCGAGTCCTGAACTGTTAATAAAGCTGGGAATGACAGCAAAAGCCACCTCAGAGGACTGTCAGGAGATCTCACTCTTTGAAACCTTAGCCCAGGGCCTGACGTCCAGCACGAGTGTGCTAAAGCCAGTCGTCCTAAAGGTTCTGTCGCTCCCTAGCAGCCCTCTGAAGACTCTTCTCCGCCCTCTATCACAACTTACTCCCAGCTTCGCAGCAGCCTCTGGCCTGGCCGCTGAGCTCAGGACCCTACACGAGCTCATTCCCAAGAACCACGACAGGCTGAGGCAGGTGGCTGGAGTGGGACCAAGCAAAGGGCTCTGTGTGCTGGGGCTGGGGAGGGATTCCTGCCACCTCTGGTGCCAGGACCCAGCTGTCCTCTTGAAGACCAACCCTTGCTGCTTTCTGGCTGGGTCTCCAGCCACATGTGGTGCCTCACAGACTAGTGGGGTACTTTCTGCACCAGCATCTCAGGCTTTTTGGTCAGCTAACCTGAGACCCAGGTAACTCCCCCAAAGCCTCAGGACTTCTTTGTACTGGCGGCCCTTCTGCCCCCTCGCGCTCTCAGCTTGACCTTACACCTCAGAGCCTCCTCCTCCTCTGCACCTCCTGCTTTTCTCCAAGCACCTTGAATTTGTCCCAACCCAAGCTGCTCTTCTGGTGTCCCATGTAGACCTTGGGAATGGGGTGGTCAGGGACTACCCAGAAGACAGGGGGCTAGAGATCGCCCTCTCAGTGCCCCCTTAGGGCTTCCTCGCCCCAGTCCCCTCCCACGCGGGCCTCTGGTGGGGCTCGGGAGTGGCCTAGGCCGCTCACACCTCTTCCGCTTCCCTCCCATGGTCCCTACTTCTCCTTTCTGGGGGCCTGGCCCAGGTCTCCGACTGGGGGGGTTCCTTTGGGGGAGAATTGGGGGAGGTCAGGCCCGGGCTGGGCTGGCTGGTCAGTCCTGTGACTCGTGGGCCTGGAGAATTCCCCCTCCACTCCCCGCCAGGCTTCCTCACAAGGCCCCCATTGTCCAGGAAAATCATGCCATTGTTTCCGGCCTGCGCCCCCCCAGTCCAGGGACTCCCCCGCCCCAATCCCGCAGACAGTACCCCAGGCCTAGGATTGGGGGTGCAAGGTGGGAGGCCAGGCTCAGGGAGGCTGAGGGCACCCTGCCTGCCCTTAACCACCGCCCAGGCTCTGAGAGAGAAGCAAGGGAACTAGAGGGGAGTGGGGGTGCGATCCCTGGCTCTTTCCTCTCCCACAAACCCCCCACCCCCCAGCTCTTTCCTCCCCTGCAGGCAGCTGGGTTGGGGAGGGAGCAGAGGCTGGAGCAAGGGCAGGAAGCCGGCTCAGGGGCAGCAGGAAACGCAGGAAGCGGTGGGGAGGGTGGGGAGCAGAGGCCTGGGCTATTGTTCCATTTTTTCTGGAAAGAAAACTGGAGGAAAAACAGAAGACGGAGTCCCCTCCCCCTGGGGCCTTCGGGGAATCCCCCTCAGGCTGTGGCAGGGAGTGGGGGTCCCTAGATGGCTAGGACACAGAAGTGAGGCTGCGAGGTGGAAAATGCCCCCTACTACAGATGAGAGCAGTGGGTGGGGTGACTGGAAGACATCCCCTGGCCCCTCCAGCCCTGACTAGGACTTGGATATCACCGGGTCCTTGTATTTGCTGCCCCCAGACTCCTTGTCCATGGTCAATCCAAGCCAGGAGGCTCAAAATATCCATGCTTGCCCCTCCAAGAGCTGCCCGTGCCTCTCCAGTAACCCCACTGGCCCCTCCTGCGCTTCCTTTTACTCTGTAGACTGCACCCTGGGCCCTGCCAGGCCCAGCCCTGGGTCCCCACTACTGTGCTGGATCCTGCCTCCTGGGCTTTGCTCTTGTCTGGCTCTGTCTGGACATCCATCTGGGTGCCTCTGTGAACACTGCCTACCTTTGGCCTGATGAGAAGCTCACCTGCTTGGGGAAGCCCTCTGAGCCTGTCACTCCTTGTCTTGGGCCCCTGCTGGGCAGTGTGTGGGGCCTGAAATACCTGCATACAGAGTGCCTAGTCCCACCATGCCTGCCTTGGGGGCTGGTCCCAGGAGAGGTGATCCAACCCCCAAATGTCCAGGAGAGGACCCACTGTGTGCTGGCATCAGGCTCGGGGCTTGCCAAGTCTGTCAAACTATCTCCCTCTCCCTGTTACTCCCTTTTTACAGAGTCTGAAAGTGAGGCTGTGAGTTGAAATAACCACCTAGAGGCCACGCAGCCAGAGGGAAGGCCACGGCCAGAGCTCTAGCCCCAGCCCCAGCCCTGAGCTCCAGGACCACCAGGCTTGCCCCTCGGAGCTCTCTGCTCTGGAGCACCTGCCCCTCACAAGCAGAGGGAAGAGCAGTGCACCACCAGCACCAGTTAGTGAAAGTTGGGGGACGGGGTGTGAGGAGCGCGAGCATCTGGCGCTCTGCTGCCTTGAGGTGGTGGCCGTGGCTGGGCAGGAGAATTACAGCCCATCTGAGAGATCCCAAGTTCTTTAATTTGGCAGCTGTGGGCTGGGTTCAAGGACCTCTGTGGCTGGGGTCAAGAACTTTGGTGCCTGGTACTCCCACTTTGGGGACAGTAGGCATCCCAGTCACCTGGAACGCCCCCAGGGCATGAGCTCCTGCCTCTAGTATCACAGAGGCCAGACTAAGACAGGTCTGGAGGCCAGGCACCTTTCAAAAGAGCCCCCCGGGGTAGGTCCAGCTGAGAGTTGGCAATCCGAATGTGCATGGGCCGTGCCACCCTCCAAGCATGCCCCCCAGAACTCACTGTTGTTGGACTTGAGGTCTCGGTGGATGACAGGCACCAGGGCCTCACAGTGCAGGTAGTGCATCCCACGGGCAATCTGCACGGCCCAGTTGACCAGCACGTGGGGGGGTACACGCCGCCCAGCCAGGGCCCGGCTGAGCGGCCCGCCAGCTGCGTACTCCATCACCAGGCACAGGTTGGGCTCCTCAAGGCACACAGCCTTGAGGGCAATGATGTTGGGGTGGGCCAGCATGGCGAAAAGCCGGGCTTCCTGGCGCACACTCTCAGCTGTCACACTGATGTCCTCATCAGGGTCCTGTCGAGCTGCCTTCACAGCTACCAGCTCACCTCGCCAGCTTCCACGGTAGACCTTGCCGAAGCCACCAATGCCGATCACCTCCTCCAGCCGCAGCTCCTGGAAGCTGGCCACCTCGCAGGGGGGAGGGCCGCCCCGAGACACATAGTTGGACGGAAAGATGCCTACCTGGCCGCCCACCTGGCCCGCCCACCAGCCTTCATCGCCCGAGATAGCTGCATCCCGGGACAGCACCTCCACACGGTCACCCTTCCGCAGGGGCAGTTCGTCCTGCCCATTGGGCTCGTAGTCAAACAAGGCTGTCCACACAGGGTTGGCATAAGCCGCTGCTTTCGGGGACCCCTCTGGCCAGCCTCCACCGCTGCCCCCGCTGCCCCCACTGCCACCGCCGTTCCATGACCCCAGTGGGCTCTTGAGGAAGAGGTTCTTCAAGGGCTCCATGGCTGGGAGCCGGCGTTGGGGCGTGTGGGGGACCTTCCCTGGGTGCCCCTGGTCTCCACCCCTGCTGGCTGCCGAGGTCCTAGTCCCGGAACCTGGGCATCCGGGCCCTGGCCCTCAGCCCCAGACCCACGCCTCTCTGGGGAGCCAGGCGTGTCTCCTCCTGGCCCGCCGCATCTCGGACTTTTTGAGGACGGCCACCCAGGGCAGTGTGGTCAGTCTCGGGGGGTGGGACCCCGGGGTCTCTGGCGTCTCACCATTGCCAGCTCAGAAGGGCCCAGGCGTCCCTCAGTCCTAGAGCAGTCCTGGGAGCTTGGTTCCAGCACCCGCCAAATGTAAGGTGGAGCCGGCAAGGGGCAGCGCCCGGGCTCCGGGTGGGTCTTTTCGCGCAGGGGTGGCTGGAGTGTCTCCAGCAGGGCCGAGCTACCCCTTCCTGGCCCAGCTCCCGCGGCCCGATGGCTCCAACCCCCGTTCCCTTCTTCCTCCTCCCTTTGTACTTTGGCCCCGGGGGCGGGAGGCAGAGGTGGAGGGTGGAGTTTCACTTTTTTCCGCTCTTCTCCCTCCTGCAGGAAACAGCATCAGATGACGCGAGCGGGTAGCACCGCTCCCCTCCCAGAGGCTGTGGGAGACTGAGCCTGGGGAGTTCTCGGGTCGCGGTCGAAGAGAGGCAGGAGGAGGAGAAGGGTAGCCCCGATTCCTGTCGAAGTTGTCTCTGCTAAGGACGGACTACCCCCGCCCTCTGCATCAGCATCGGCAAAATGGGGTAAAGAGACTGGCGTGAAAGTGGGACAAACCCAAGTCTGGTCTTGGCTCTGAAGTTGTGACCCATTCTCTCTGCGCCTAGTTCTCATATCTGAAAAGGGGAGACCAGAAGCTCTGCTTTGCAGGGCTAGTGGGGTGGGGGAGATTGGAGGAGGACGTAACTGGTTGCACCTTAAGCTCTTGGAACGGGTTGTCTAAGGCTGTCTCCCCTTCCCTTCACCTGCGAAAAATTCACTTCTTCATGCACGTTCACCAGTGGGCAGAAACCTGAGACTTGCTCCGAACTTTGCCGAGTGATTGGATTCAGAATAGCCAAGCCGTCCTCACAACCACAGGGTTGACTCCTTGCCTTGATCCTGTCACTTTAAGAAAAACGACGCTATCCTATTTCGACTACTCCCGCCTGTTCTGGAGGATCGCTCTATAAACTCCAAATCTGAGCTCTGACCCGGAAGTAGAGGCAACTCCAGTCGACAGACGCTCCTGACGTTTGAGGTCCAGCAGTAAATGGGGCCGACCACGAGGGGCGTGCTCCAATGGCGCTGAACTCTCACTGTAGCCCTGGGGAGTCCACGCCTCCATTCTTTTACCTCCTGTAACTCACTGGGAGAGCTTTGCGCCTATTAACCCCGCCCACTAACATCCTCCGCCTGGGCGTGTGGGCCTGCTCACCAGTGGTTGGCTCTTCGACCCACACCAGAGCACCTTTGGTTCCACCCAGTGGTGGTTTTCGCTTGATTGGCAACGCCTTTGTGTTGCGCATGCGCTTAAGCACTTGTACGTTTTTGGATTCTCTTCACTTACAGTTGGATTCTGCGCACGCCCAAAGGGCTCCCTGGCTTTCAGTCACTGCTCCGCCTTCCTGCGCTTGCGCATTTATGCTGTCCGCTTTTCCTTTTCCGGGTCCCCACTGGGCCCTCCGGGCGCATGCGCCAATTCAGACTGGCGGCTCGCGGCTCCTTCTTCCGGCCTCCCCCTTGGGCCGGCTCCTGCCGGAGCGGGGCGAGTGCTAATCCCGAAGCGAGTGACCTCTGACCCCGGAAGTGGACCTCAGGGTCCCGGGGCTCTCCCCGGGCCGAAGCCGGGGCGCTGTCGCCTGCAACGCCGGAGCACCCACCCCACGCCCACCTCTGGATGCTGCCGACTGGTGCCCGGCCCGTGCCCCGCGCCTGCTTGCCTGCTCAGCTCCTAGCAGTTCTGGGCCGGGGGTGGGGGCCCAGACCCCACCCCTGATGCGGCTCCACCGCCGCGTCCGGGCCTCGCACCGCTGACCGCCCCTGCCGGCCCCGCCCCCTGCCCGCACTCTCGTCCCGCCGACCCCTCTTCCCCGCTGGGGGAGAGGCCATGGCGTGAGCGCGCGGCCGAGCCCCTGGGCCTTCGGGCGCCAGGCGGGGCATGGGCCGGGGGCCGCCCCCATGAAGGTCCCGAGAGGGGGGCGCGCGCAGAAGCGGCGGGGCCATGGGGTCGCAGGTGTTACAGATTCTGCGCCAGGGGGTGTGGGCATCGCTCACCGGCGGTTGGTTCTTCGATCCGCACCAGAGCACCTTCTCCAACTGCTTCCACCTCTACGTCTGGATCTTCCTGCTCACCTTTCCCTTCTTGCTGTACATGGTGAGACACTGCCACCATCTATCTGTAACTCCCGCCAGCGAAAGTCCAGGCAGATGTGACAGAGGGTTGGCAGCCTGGCAGGGATTCGGGACTTCGCCTTGGGTGCTGGGGTGCGAAGAGAGGAATCTCCGCAGAGTTTGGGATGTGTGGAGAAGGAGCCAAATTTTTCCTTTCCTGGGCTGGGTGACCTTGAGCGCCTGATGTGATTTCTGCCGTTAGAAGACAGAATTCCTGATTTGGTATTTGTACTAGTGTCA
The DNA here is from genome assembly GCA_004024845.1 of Tonatia bakeri. NCBI lineage: Eukaryota > Metazoa > Chordata > Mammalia > Chiroptera > Phyllostomidae > Tonatia > Tonatia bakeri. The sequence goes on along the minus strand of PVIA01000549.1, from coordinate 362,254 downwards.
CTGAGAGGTGACGAAGTCTTTGTGAGTTTGTGACTCCTAGCCCTGACTGTCGTGGTAGGCTCACCCCATGGGGGCAGGGCTGTTGAGGAGGGGCCTGACTTGCTTTTGCTGACATCTCCAGGTCCTGCCCCCCAGCTTGATAGTGGCTGGTGTGTACTGCCTTGTGGTGGCTGTCATCTTCACTACCATCAAGACTGTGAACTATCGGCTGCACGCCATGTTCGATCAAGGCGAGATCGTGGAGAAGCGCAACTCTACCCTGGGGGAGCAGGAGGAAGAGCCTGCCCAGGGGGATGGCAATCTGCTCAGGTGGGTGGGGCAGGGGCTGTGTTGGAGACTGAGGATGCTTGGTGTCTGGGCCTGAGTGGGGAGGGGTGGAGGAGGGGCTTAGGGGACGTGGGCTTCATGAGTGGTTGAGTACTCATTCTGCGGACTGTGGAACTGTGAGGGAATTCTCGAGAAAAGAAGTGGTGGGGATGGCAGAGGAAGTACTGTGTGAAGAGGGTAGGGCAGCTCAATGCTAATTCCTTTTTCTCTGCTAGGGACCCTGGTGTGGAGATGACAGTGTTTCGGAAAGTGAGTTCCACACCCCCAGTACGCTGTAGCTCCCAGCATTCCGTATTTGGCTTCAACCAGGTCTCAGTGAGTAATCCCAGCCCTCAGCCTCTCCCACTCCTCTCCTGGGAGCCCTCTCCCCCGTGGGTATGTCCTGGGCCTGTGTCCTGCCCTGTTTGCTCCATCACACCTTCCTCTGCTTGCTCAGGAGTTGCTGCCCCGGATGGAGGACTCTGGGCCTCTCAGAGGTAGGGGGCTGCTGCTCAGGGCCGAACGTGGTGGTGCGGAACGGGGGTGGCACGCAGCTGTCGGGGTTCCTGCTGATGCCTTTGGGGCCATGGTTGCAGACATCAAGGAGCTGGTGCGGGAGCAGGGCAGCAACAATGTGATCGTGACCTCAGCCGATCGAGAGATGCTGAAGCTGAACTCGCAGGACAAACTTAGTGAGTGGGCGTGGCGTGGCAGAGGTTTCAGCAGGGGCGGGGGTGAAGGCTAGCTATCTCGTTTTCGAGTCACCCCAACTTTGCTCCTCTGGTGCTCTCTTTGTTCTGGGCGGGGCTTCCTGAGGGTCCTACCCTAGTTGGTTTCTCATGGAAAGTAGAGGACACGGGATCCCTTAGCTGCCAGTTGCTTTTGAAGTATGCTTTTCGTTCATTGTTTGTCTTCCTTTCTTACAGTTGGAGACCTTCCCCAGACACCCCCGGGGGCTGCCCCAGACCCCTCTCTCCCCAGCACGGACTCTTCGGAACGTTCTCCCTTGGGTGGAGGTGGAGCTCCCTGGAGCGGGAGCAGTGTTGCTGACACCCCTATGAGTCCCCTCCTGAAGGGGAGCCTCAGCCAGGAGCTGAGCAAGAGTTTCCTGACCCTGACCCGGCCTGACCGGGCCCTGGTGAGGACCAGCAGCCGACGGGAACAGCGCCGGGGACTGGGTGGCTACCAGCCCCTGGACCGGCGGGGCTCGGGGGAGCCCATGCCCCAGAAGGCTGGCTCCTCAGATTCCTGCTTCAGCGGCACCGACAGGGAGACACTGAGCAGCTTCAAGAGTGAGAAGACCAACTCAACGCACCTGGACAGCCCGCCTGGTGGGCAGGCCCCTGAGGGCAGCGACACAGACCCACCTTCTGAGGCCGAGCTGCCAGCCTCACCAGATGCTGGAGTCCCCTCGGACGACACACTGCGTTCGTTTGACACAGTCATAGGGGCAGGGACACCGCCGGGCCCGGCTGAGCCGCTCCTGGTTGTGCGGCCCAAAGACTTGGCCCTGCTTCGGCCTGGCAAACGGCGGCCACCCGTACGAAAACAGTCCCCACCTGGCCGTGCCCCTCGGCGGCCCCTGCTGGAAGGCGGGGGCTTCTTCGAAGATGAAGACACCAGTGAGGGCAGTGAACTGAGCCCAGCCTCCAGCCTCCGATCTCAGCGCCGCTATAGTACCGACAGCTCCTCTTCTTCTTGCTACTCCCCTGAGAGCTCCCGGGGCGCAGCAGGGGGGCCTCGGAAGCGACGGGCCCCCCATGGGGCTGAGGAGGGGACTGCTGTGCCCCCCAAGCGGCCCTATGGGACCCAGTGGACACCTAGTACTGCCAGCGCCAAAACGCATGCCCGCGTTCTGAGCATGGATGGGGCGGGGGGCGATGTTCTAGTGGCCCCCCTGGCTGGCTCCAAGGCCGAGCTGGAGGCCCAGGCAGGGGTGGAGCTGGCTGCTGGTGAGCCCATTGTGCTGTCTGCAGAGTGCCGCAGGGGGCCCGCTGCCAACCAGCCTGGCTGGCGGGGGGAGCTGCAGGAGGAAGGTGCTGTGGGGGGAGGTAAGTGCCAGCTCCAGGGCTGGGAGATGGTGAGCTAGGTAGGGGCTTGGTTTGGGGCAAGGGGCGTGCCTGTCGGCTGGCTCGGCCGATCTCAGGTAGCGGATGGATGTGAACTTGGCAATTGAGGGACCCTGTCTGCCAGACTTCCCAGGTGAGCAGGGCCGCGGCGGTAGGGAGACAGGCAGATCTCAGATGTCTCGCTCTTGGTCCTGCAGCTAGCACCTGAGCCTGTGCCCCTGAGGACTCAACGTCCTGGGCCACCAGCAGAGCAGGGCAGGTCGTGTCGTCCTTGTTTCCGAATGTGGAGACCGGCGTGAGTGGTCAGGCTGACTGTCTGAGCCCTACCGGCAGGGCATGGCTGGACCAGGCCCGACCTCGTCTCCGGAAGGAGCACCTGTCCCACCCCTACCCCGGCTCTGCCCAAGCCACTGTCACTTATGCTTGGGGGTCTCTCTCTGGGCAGCAGCCGAGGAGTCTGGGAAGAGAGACCACTCAAGCAATGTGAGACGGACCCAGGCGATTCGGAGGCGCCACAACGCCGGCAGTAACCCCACTCCTCCAGCCTCTGTCATGGGCTCGCCCCCGAGGTGAGCACCCACTGCCGGTCAGAGGGCGGCAGGGCCAGCGGGCTCTAGGTGACGCTGACCCGCGGCTCCCCCCCTCCAGCAGCCTGCACGAGGCCCAGCGGGGCCGGGCTGCCTCCCACTCCCGGGCGCTGACGCTGCCCTCCGCCCTGCACTTCGCATCCTCGCTGCTGCTCACTCGGGCCGGCACCAACGTGCACGAGGCCTGCACCTTCGACGACACCTCCGAGGGGGCCGTGCACTACTTCTACGACGAGAGCGGTGAGCCCCTTGCTGAGGCCTGGGGCCCAGCCTGCGGCCCCAGCCAGCCCAGAGCCCCATAGTGCGGGACCCCACACAGGGTGGCTGACTACAGGGCCCAGGCCCTTGACCAGCAGGCCCTCCCCTCTCCAGCTCTTGTCCTCAGTGGCTGGGCTCCCATCCAGAGGGACACAGCTCCGGGTTCTGCTCTTGATGGTCTCGGTGCCCATGTGGGTCGGGCCTTGGTGTTCCTGTCCCTGACGCATCGCCACGTGTCCCACACCCCTGCTCCAGGTGTGCGGCGTTCCTACACCTTCGGGCTTGCTGGAGGTGGCTACGAGAACCCTGTGGGGCAGCAGGGGGAGCAGGCAGCCAACGGGGCCTGGTGAGTCTCCTTGGTGTGGGCTCTCCTGGGCCTGCAGCTGGGGTGCTGCTGTTTCCGGGAACTTTTCTCTGTGAGGCTGGGCTGGAGGCCCAGGCAGGGGTGGGGGTGGCCCTGCCTGTCCTCCCCGTCAATCTCCATTTGCTGGGTTGGGAAAGGGACCGTTCAGGCTGTCCAGGTGTAGGGAGCGGTGAGGGCAGGCCTATAGGGGTCCCTTGGGTCCCTGGCTCCATGTCATTCAAGCAGGAAGCTTCCAGGGCCTTCCAGGAAGCTCACGAACACCTGCCTCTTCTATATGCCACTATTCTGTGCTTTTTCTGACCCAAGCAGCCCCCCACCTTGTGGTCCCAGTTATTGCCTGGTGATGGTCTCAGCCCCACCCTGTGCCAGGCCTCACCAGTGGCCCTGACCCACATGGCTGTGGTTCCTACAGGGACCGCCACTCACATTCCTCCAGCTTCCACTCAGCTGATGTCCCTGAGGTGGCCGGTGGCCTGAGCCTGCTGCAGCCGAGGCCTGTGGTCCTGCAGGGCATGCAGGTGCGCCGAGTGCCCCTGGAGATCCCGGAGGTGAGGGTCTGTCAGGGAAGGACCTGCAGGAGGGGACAGTCGGGGGAGGTCACTGAGCCCTCCCCCAGGAGGGATGGGCTGCCGAAGTGTCTATTTTGGCCTTTGACAGCTGGCATAGGGTTTGCTTGGATCTGAATGATACAGGGAGCCACTTAGCAAATGCGGCTGGAGTGTCTGTCCTGGAAGGAGCCGTAGTCAGCGGGAGGGTGGGTGTCAGCAGTGCTCCCTGCAGAAGGGGCGGTTTAGCTCACCAACTGTGGCTGCTGCTCCTGGTTTGGACAGTGGGTCATGTGGTCAGCCCAGCACCGGATGCACTAAGGACGTGTGGGACGCAGTGTCAGTGTTTAAAGGGTGGTCACAGGAGGAGCACCCAGGCACCTGACACCCAGGGCCACAGGCAGACCGTGGGCATCACTCAGAAGCCCCAGGTGCCCTCGCCTGGTGCACGTGGTCTCCTTAACTTTTGCGTGGGGCATCAGCGTCGTCCTGGCGCAGCTGATAGCCGCCTCCACAGTCAGGGGCAGCGTTTCTTTGGCTCTCTATTGTATCCCCAGGGTCCAGCTCAGGGGCAGCCCATGTAAGGACTTGTTGAGTGAAGGATATAGGAAGCTCAGAGAGGTTAAGAAGTTCACCCAGGGCCTCACAGCACTGACACGGGCAGCAGGCCTGTCCTCAGGGCCGGTGTTGGGTGTGCGCCAGGGTGGGCTGCTCAGAGTGACCCCGATGGCTTTGTCTGGGAGGGGGCTGCATTTGCACCGAGTCCTGAAGGACAGGGTGGGTTCCAGGGAGCCCAGCAAGAGGCAGGAGATTCTGCCTGAGTGGAGAAGACAGACACAGGAGCTAGTGAGCCTGGCCCCTGGCAGCCCCGCAAGTCCCTGCCAGCAGCCACTGAGCCATGTCCTGGGGACCTGGAGCGACGAGGAGGCCCTTGCAGTGTAGAGTCAGGGCAGGCACAGGGCTGCTGGATGGGGGGGACTTTCTGTGCTGGAGGAGGTGGCCAGCCAGCCAGTATGCGCTGGGGGGCAAGGGGGTGGGGGCGGTGGGCCCTGTGGGGGGCGAGGGGCTGATGGCGCCGGCTGTGGGGACTGCAGTTTGACCTGCTGGACCAGGACTCCCAGCACGAATCCCAGGAGCAGACGCTGATGGAGGAGGCGCCGCCCCGCGCCCAGCACAGCTATAAGTACTGGCTTTTTCCCGGCCGCTGGACCTCTGTGCGCTACGAGCGGCTTGCCCTGCTGGCCCTGCTGGACCGGTGAGCGCCCCCCTGTGTCGGCCCCCAGTCCCTGGGATGTCCCTAGCCCCGGCCTTGCAGCCCTCGTGAACACGTGGAGAGCCTGACTGCTGCGGGTCACTGGGAGTGCACTGAGGGCCGGGGTCAGCGGTGGGGTTTCTGTGGGTGCTTCTGGGGTGCACAGGGCTGACCACGTGGGAAATGCGCAAAGGGATTTCTTTTTAGTTCGTTATTTTGTTTGATTCTATGGATTGTTTGGGTAAGTGGAGCCCCGCAGCTTAAAAAGCTGAAAAACCACTTGTCTTTCTCTCAGGAAACAAAAGCCCAGAAGGTCAGATAGTGGAGTCAGAGGCCTTTGTTGTCTGTGTGGGCACTTACGGCCTGGAACCCGTGTCTTGGCTTCCTGAGTTCTGGGTTTCTCAAGGCCCTGTGGCCAGTGTGTGCCGGGCACTGCCTGTGTGCATAACATGGCATGCCTGAGCTGGAGACAGGCCCCCGGGGTGGTGGCACCTGGAGCAAGTGTAACCTGGCCGTGCCCTGAGAGGTCATAGGTCAGAGCATGAGGGCTGGCACGGGCACAGGTCCAGACAGGGGCCTTGGTGGCTGGGTTCTCCCCATGCCTCTTGGCCCCACAGGCAGTGAGGAGGAGGGTATGCCCTGACCCTGCTGTCTCTCCAGGACGCGGGGGCTGCTGGAGAACATCCTTGGCGTCGGCCTGAGCAGCTTGGTTGCCTTCCTGGGCTACCTGCTGCTGCTCAAGGGCTTCTTCACGGACATCTGGGTCTTCCAGTTCTGCCTGGTCATCGCCTCTTGCCAGTACTCCCTGCTGAAGGTCAGGCCTGGCTCCTTCCCCCACCTCTTCCCAGATGCGCCCCCCCCCATGACCTGCCTCCAGAGGGTTCGGCCAGCTGAAAAACGGGGGAGATGCCTGAGCCCCCGTGCAGCCAACCCCCTCATAGAAGCGAGAGAACCGAGGCTCTACGGTCTGGGGTCCTTCCCTGGTCATTAGTAACAGCCCGGTCATGGAATGAGTGGCTCCTGGGGACTCTTACCCACTTCGGGTGCTGGCTTTTGTGCCAGCGTAGCTCCCCTCTCTTCCAGAGTGTGCAGCCTGACGCAGCATCCCCCATGCACGTGAGTACCTAGTACCGGAGGGGCAGTGCCTGTGCCAGGGGGCGGGGCCGTGGGCGGGGCTGAGGCCAGGTGGGGAGGGGGTGGGCTAGGCCCAGGTCCTCCTCTTTCAGCCCCTACCGCACCAGGCTTTCTGTCTGGGGTCCAGGGCCAGGTCTGGGAATGTGAGTGTGCACGCGCTTGTGTGTGTGTGCCTGTGTGTGCAGGGTGGTCAGTGGGGGAGACCCGGCTCCTCACAGGCCCACTCCCCAGGGCCACAACTGGGTCATAGCGTACAGCCGGCCTGTCTACTTCTGCATCTGCTGTCTGCTCATCTGGCTGCTGGACGCCCTGGGCTCGGCTCAGCCCTTCCCGCCCGTCACCCTCTACGGCCTCACCTTCTTCTCCGCCTCCTTCTTCTTCTGTGCCCGCGACGTGGCCACCGGTGAGACCAGGCAGGGCTGCAGTGGCCCCAGGGGGAGTGCGGCCCCGGGGCCATCCCCAGGCTGACCGGGCCCTCACTTCCCTCCCGTCAGTGTTCACCTTGTGCTTCCCGTTCGTCTTCCTGCTGGGCCTCCTGCCCCAGGTCAACACCTGCCTCATGTACCTGCTGGAGCAGATCGACATGCATGGCTTTGGGGGTACAGGTGCGGCGCCCACGGGCAACTTGGGGGGGACAGTGGGGGCCCGTGGGGGCCCACGAATCGGGTCTGTGACTCCAGTCCTTTGCTGAGCCTGTCTCTTTCCCTCCGCTCCCCTCTGCTCCTCGGGTGAGTTGTTTGAACCCAGGCTTGGCAGAATCTCCAGAGGCCTCTCCAGGCCAGGAAGAACAGAACAGTGGGCTAGGGATGGGGTCCCAGGGCAGCAGGGCGAAGGTGACGGGGTGCCAGCAGACAGAGGTAGGCCTTGAGCTGCTGTTTCTTCACTCGTAGCTGCCACCAGCCCACTGACCGCAGTCTTCAGCCTCTCCCGCAGCCTGCTGGCTGCTGCCCTGCTCTACGGCTTCTGCCTCGGGGCCATCAAGGTGGGGATGACCTGTGGGCTGGGGGGCATGCCGAGGCCCTAGGTGTTATTGGGACAGGGCTGTGAATTGGGCTTAGCTCAGCAATGGCTTCTCCCATGGGGTGGGCAGCACACACCCCCCCCAACCCACCCCACCCCTGTGCCTGCCCTTACCTCCCCTGACCAGCATGGATTCTCTCCCCAGACTCCTTGGCCGGAGCAGCACGTCCCAGTCCTCTTCTCAGTCTTCTGCGGCCTCCTGGTGGCGCTGTCCTACCACCTGAGCCGGCAGAGCAGTGACCCCACCGTGCTCTGGTGGGTGCTGCAAGTGCCTGTCTGTGTACACACGCGTGTGTGTTTGTGCGTGTCTTTGCATGGCCAGAGGTGGGAGCACGTCTGTGGGTGTGTGCATGTGCCTGTCACCAGTGGACGCTGGGGCCCCTGGGAGGAGGGGGTCTCTCCAGACCAGGCACCCAGCTCTTGTCTGCCAACGCAGGTCTCTGATCCGGAGCAAGCTCTTTCCCGAGCTGGAGGAGCGGAGCCTGGAGACAGCCCGGGCCGAGCCCCCTGACCCACTACCAGAGAAGATGCGCCAGTCAGTGGTGAGGGCCCGATGTGGGGCTCCAGTGTTGGGGCAGGGGCTGGCGGGGCGGGGCCGGCCCCTGGGTGACGGGCACCCTCGCTGGTTTTTCCCGGCCCTGCAGCGTGAGGTCCTGCACTCTGACCTGGTGATGTGTGTGGTGATCGCCGTGCTCACCTTTGCCGTCAGCGCCAGCACCGTCTTCATTGCCCTGAAGGTTCGTGTGGCACAGGCCGCCCCCTCACTGTTGGTCCTTGCAGGAGCCTGCTTGACCTGAGGGCCCCGGGCAGCCGTGGCCTCGTGTCCCTTGGGCCCTGCCTGGCCTCTGCCCAGCCCCCTGTGGCCTCCCCTCGCCCCGCTTCCCTTGGCTGAGCCTCCGGCCTCTCCCTCTTGCAGTCAGTGCTGGGGTTCGTGCTGTATGCACTGGCCGGGGCTGTGGGCTTCTTCACACATTACCTGCTGCCGCAGCTCCGAAAACAGCTGCCCTGGTTCTGCCTGTCGCAGCCCGTGCTGAAGCCACTGGAGTACAGCCAGTACGAAGTGCGTGGTGAGTGCGGGCCCGGGCGGGGGACCTCCACCCCACCTGTACCAGCAGGGGCAGCCTCTGTCCGCGCCGCCCTGGCTGCTCTGCTGCCCCTGTGCCCTCTCCTGCCAGCTGGGCCCCAGGCAGGGCCCTGCTGCTCTCACCCTGCCTGCTCTTCCCCTTGCTGCTCGCGTGTTCTCTCAGGAGATGGGAGAATTCCGGGGCCTTAGAGAGATCTCTTGTCCAGAACTAAAAACTAGCTAGCGGCGGACTGACTCTGCCTGGCGCACACTTTCACTCGGGCAGTGTAGCAAACATGCCCTTAAGCCTATGTTTAAAAACATCTGGATTTGCTACACAAAGGTCCACTTGCTTTGTCTTTTTTTTAAACAATGGAAGATTTAGCTTACTGGCCACTTTCTCCACGTGGCTACAGTTAGCTCACGCCAAGTGGCAGTGGCCCCTTTAGAAGTGCCCGTGTACTTGGCTCACCCAGCCTGCCCCGGCTGCGGTGGGCACGTCCTTGCGGCCCTTAGAGAACGTTCCCTAAGCCCCTCACGCGCCTTGTCTGGGCCTCCTCACCTTCCGAGTGCCGAAGATCCCCTCCCGACTCCACATCCTATGGTCCACCTTCTCTCCTGGCTTTCTCCGAGGGCTCACCTGTCAGCCCTGTGCAGGGAGGGGAAGTGCGGGGGGCCTGGTGCTGGCCAATAGTCAGGCCTCTGTTGCAGGTGCTGCCCAGGTGATGTGGTTTGAGAAACTGTATGCCGGCCTGCAATGCGTGGAGAAGTACCTCATTTACCCTGCTGTGGTGCTCAACGCCCTCACGGTGGACGCCCACGCTGTCGTCAGCCACCCAGACAAGTTCTGCCTCTAGTAAGGGCGCCCCCGTCCCCGTCTATATCCCCATGTGACACCTGAGGAAACTGAGGTCCTGGAAGGAAATGAGACCTGCCTTGCTGCTCAGCAAGCCGGTGTAGGAGCTCAGCTCCAGACACCCTTTCCGTTCAGCGTTTCCTCTTTAAAAGCAGACGTGTCCCCCAGATGTATCCAAAGGGGGTGTCCCTGTTCTCTGAGCCCTCACCGGGCACCTGACGCCTGCCCCTCCCCCTAGCTGCCGGGCGCTGCTGATGACCGTGGCCGGGCTGAAGCTGCTGCGCTCGGCCTTCTGCTGTCCACCCCAGCAGTACCTGACCTTAGCGTTCACCGTCCTGCTTTTCCACTTCGACTACCCGCGCCTCTCCCAGGGCTTTCTGCTCGACTACTTCCTCATGTCCCTGCTCTGCAGCAAGGTAAGCTGGTGGCCACACTGTAGACTCCGGGCCGTCCATCAGGAGAAGTCTCCTGCTCGGGTGGGAGGTTGGGGGGACGACTTCCCAGGGGTCTCTGCCCCTTGAGCTGCCGCTGCACGGCAGCCCCACGTGGGCCTTCGCAGCAGCTCCTTCCGGGGCCGAGAGGAAGCTGTGCTTCTTGAAAGGTTCTGTGACCTGCCTCGGGTTCCCTGGAGCCCTGGCAGCCAGTCAGGGTTGGAGTCCAGGTCTTTCCGACGCCAGCCCTTCCCCCGAATCACAACACTTGACTGCCCCCCTCGTTGAACAGTGGGTGTCTCAGCCTTCACCTCGGGACAGCAGTCTCTGGGCTCTGCCCCTTTGCCAGCCATGGCCCTGGGGCTGAGTTCCCGACCCTCCCAGGGCCTGGGTGTGTAGAAGCTGCTCTGCCGGGCTGCGGGATTCCCCAGCCAGGGGTTGGGGGTCACACTGGACAAGGCCTGTCCCAGGCACTGTACCAGAGTCTTGGCAGCGGTACCCACGCTGGGGCCACAGTGTAGGCCTGACCTTTGTCACAGTCACACGGACGGCCTGGTCCAGCGCTCTCGTCTGGCCCTGGACGGTGGGGATCCAAACTGTGTCCCCTCCGCGGGCAGCGCCTGTGACTCCGTGTGGACTTGGGTACAGTGGCCGAGGCCCCGCTCCCTCGCTGACTGAGAGGCACGGCCTGAGCAAGTCACTTGTCTGCTCTGCCTTCTCTGAGCCTCAGCTCGGAGGGGAGACAGCAGTGGAAAGCTTCCTGGATGTCTATACGAACTAAATGGCCAGTGTCCCCTTAGAGCGGTTGCTTTGGTAACAGGTGCTTTGAATCAGGTCCTTGGAAAAAGGGCGGGGAATGACCTTGACTGGACCCCTCCTCAAGCAGGCAGTGGGCAGCCCCACGGCTCTGAACGGGTGCGCGGTAGACCCCACCTCTGTGAGTGACTCACCTCTTTGCCTTCTCCCCCTCGGACCCCACCAGCTGTGGGACCTGCTGTACAAGCTGCGCTTCGTGCTGACCTACATCGCGCCCTGGCAGATCACCTGGGGCTCGGCTTTCCACGCTTTTGCCCAGCCCTTCGCCGTGCCACGTACCCGGCCTACCTCCTGCTGCCTGGGTCGGGGTGTGCAGAGAGGGCCGTGGCTTAGGATGGGAGGGGTTCAGGGTGGGTTGGTGGGGCTGAGGGGTGCTGAGGGAGGGCGGGGAGGGCCCAGTGTCCTGGCCACCTCCTTGACTCGCATCCAGACTCGGCCATGCTGTTCGTTCAGGCCCTGCTGTCTGCGCTCTTCTCCACCCCACTCAATCCCTTGCTGGGCAGCGCCGTCTTCCTCATGTCCTATGCGCGGCCCCTGAAGTTCTGGGAGCGTGACTACAAGTGGGTCTCCTGGGAGACAAGCACCTCACTTAGAGGGACCCCGGGGGGAATGGGGCCGCCCAGTGGGCTGGGGAAGGCTGCTGGGAGGGAGGGAGGAGTTGGGAGCCCAGGCCGGCTGGGCTGCAGAGACAGGGCTCTGGGCGGTTGATCGGATGAGGCTGAAACCCTGGCCAGGCCAGGCCTCAGGCTCATACCCTGGGCTTCTTGGCAGGGTGGTGCTGGGCGCGGCCCCTTCAGCCTGCAGATCTCAGCCTCTTCACGTGCGGGCCCAGGGAGGGCGTGATGGCGGGCTGGCGGGAAGCGTCCCCCAAGCCCTCCGCAGCTTGCTCCTCTGGGCCCACTGTGACGTCGCTCTCTCCCTGAACAGCACTAAACGTGTGGACCACTCCAACACCCGCCTGGTCACACAGCTGGACCGGAACCCCGGTGCGTGCCCAGCCTTTCAGGCGGCTTTTGGGCGGGGCCTCCTGGGGACGAGCCTCGCTTACCTGTCACTTTGTCCGCTTGTCTGTCTGCCCTGGTGCCTAGGCGCCGACGACAACAACCTCAACTCCATCTTCTATGAGCACTTGACGCGCTCGCTGCAGCACACGCTGTGTGGGGACCTGGTGCTGGGCCGCTGGGGCAACTACGGCCCCGGCGACTGCTTCGTCCTGGCCTCCGACTACCTCAACGCCCTGGTACACCTCATCGAGGTTGGCAATGGCCTCGTCACCTTCCAGCTGCGTGGCCTTGAGTTCCGGGGTGAGCCGCTCGGCCTAGGTCTGACGCAGGCGCCGCGCTTTGTGGTGTGTGCCAGCCATTCTAGTCCAGCCCCGCCCTGGTTTGCAGGTGCCCTTGAAAAAGGCACTCTCCTCCCTGGGTGTGCCAGTCTGAGCAGTGAAGTGGCAGCGTCTCCTCGGCCAGGCTGCGTCCCTGCCCTAACTTGGGGTCTGTGGTGACTGAACAGGCTTCTGTGGGGGACGCTTGGGCCTGGAGCTCTGAGCTCTCCAGCCAGCTCCACTGGCCTGCTCTGTGGTCTCGGGCTTGGCCCAGGTTGGGTGCCACGTGAAAACCCCTGGCGGGGGAACTAGCTCCCTGTCCACAGTCGGATGCACGCGCCAGTGCCCCTGAGGGTGCACAGGGCTCCGAGCACAGCTCCTGGCCTCACGAAAGGGGACACGGTCACTTCTCTCTGAGTCTCGGTCTTTGTCTCGGTAAGTGCGAGACCAGAGGCCCGTTCCCTCCACTCCCGCCCCACTGTGGCAGCTGGGAGTCAGGAGGAGAAAGGGGCTCGTGTTAATTTATACTCACATGCCGTCTCGGCGGGAGGGGAGTGGTCCAGGCCTCCTGTGCCGTGCCTGGTCACGTGCTGGGGAGAAGGCAGGTAGGGGTGCCCAGCGGCACCCTGACGGAGCGGCCCTCCCCCACAGGCACATACTGCCAGCAGCGCGAGGTGGAGGCCATCACAGAGGGTGTGGAGGAGGACGAGGGCTGCTGCTGCTGCGAGCCAGGCCACCTGCCTCGGGTCCTGTCCTTCAATGCGGCCTTTGGGCAGCGCTGGCTGGCCTGGGAGGTGACGGCCAGCAAGTACGTGCTGGAGGGTTACAGCATCAGCGACAACAATGCGGCCTCCATGCTGCAGGTCTTTGACCTCCGCAAGATCCTCATCACCTACTATGTCAAGGTATAGCGCGGCAGCTGGGTGGCTGAGGTCAGTTTCTCCTGGGGATGCTCAGTGGCCGGGAGCGTCCCAAGTGCCATCTCTGGATTGCTGGGAGCCTCTTACCCAAGAGGCCTCAGGGAGTTCCCACGCTCTCCTGAAGGGGCATCAGGGGCAGGTGGGCAGCGTGTGCGCAGCTCCCCGCAGTGGGTGCTGGTCTCGACAGGTGCAGGTGCTGAGGCCAGCCTTCCAGACCACCAGGCCCCCTGCTCCACATCCCACCAGCGCAGGGTGACAGGAATGCTAACAGTGGTGGCATTCACAACGGTATAGGAGCAGCTGCCAAGCAGTGGTGCTGATCTCGCCAGGGACTCCTCCTGAGTTGAGTTAAGCCCACCACGTCCTTCAGGACAGGCCACCCATCTCAGATGTAGCAGTTGGTTTGCAGAGGGCAAGGGGATTCTGTCTGAGGCCCAGAACCAGGAGAAAGTGGCAGGGCCAGGCTGACACCCTGGGCTTCTCTATCTCTGCCCAGACACTCCAAGCCTGGCCTGAGGGTCTTGAGACCTGTTGGAGGTGTTGGGGGTTATGGGGGCGCTGTGGGGGATCCAGAAGGAGCTGGGTTCTGGGAAGCCTGGGGTGCCACTTCCCTGTCATGCCTCAGTTTACCCCCTTAAGAAGTGATCATTGTAGCTCTGTGTGATGGCAGGAACTGTGATGCTTTATGGCCCTTGGTGTAAGGGCCTTTGTGGGAGTGGAGTCAGTTGTCACAACCCAGGTCCCTCGGGTTCAAATCTTAGTGTCTGCCCTGGGGCTCCCTGTGTGGGGCCTGGAGGGACGCGCCTGCCTACCTGAGCCCTCCTGTGCACGCCCAGCTGTCCTCTTGCCTCCAGTGGGCATGCCATCACCTGTCATACACGAGAGAGCTGTAATCTCTCTGTCATTTTTTCCTCTACCCTTCCACTCCTGAGGAAGGGTTTGTAAGCCCCTTCTCACCCCTTATTTTTACCAATAAAGCTGTGGTCCAGACAGGGACCTTCCCAGTCCTGGGCTACTCAGGGGTCATGGTCCTGGCCACCTTCTCTTTCCATCCCAAGAGAGGTGCTGTCACCTAGCTCACCCTGCAGCCTCCTGGGGCCCAGCCCAGAGCCAGCACAGCCTCCTTGGGGCCAGCCCCAGGCACCCAGCCAGGCCTGGGCCGGCAGGCGGGAGGAGCCCAGTGTGCCGTCCCATAGGGAAGCCAGCTTGCCACGCTGCCTCAAAGGCAAGGCAGAATCTGAGCAGGTGGACATGCCCAGAGCACCTGGGGAAGGCTCCACTGAAGGTAGAGCATGGGGTGAAGTTTGGGGAGACCAGTTTTGGCCGTCAAGGGCAGGGCCTGGGGGACCAAAGGTATGTAGGGCAGCCCCTCCTGCCTGGGGTGCTTCAGAGATGTGGCCTGTCTGGCCCGTGGGGTGGGCAGACCAGGCAGAGCCCTGCCTGTGCCACATCGGGCCTCCTGCCACACCTTGCCCTTCCCTAGGCATCACTGAGTGCAGCTGGGTGGGAGACTCGGTCCCAGCCCACAGCCACGGAGTTGCTGGCCCTGTGTCTGCCTCCAGCGGAGCCCTGGGGTCCTGTCAGTACATCCGAGCCCAGGCGCCTTCCTTACACTGTTTCATCCGCGTAGCAGCCCTTGGAAGAAGCGGGGCTGGTGTGATGGGCCCCATTTGTAACGGTGGAGGAAACGACTCACAGACCTGCCCCTGCAGTTAGGTGCTGCCGTTGTGAGACGTGTGGGGGCTCAGTGAGCTGGCCCGTGCGGACCCGGAGCGCAGCCCGACTCCCCACACGTACTCGCAGACAGGAGCTGTGGCAGCCAAGAGCCAGTCTGGGGGCTGGGTCCCAGGGTGGCAGGAGCCCCACAAGCACACCCGCAGTGGCAGGAGTTAGTGGAGCACTCCCTACGTGCGAGGCCACCCCCTGCCCGCACTCCCGAGGGTCTTCTGTTCCGTTCTTGGGGGCTGCAGTAGGAGCCAGGCTGGGGAGGTGCTATCTGGCAAAAGGTCGGTCAGGAGCTGGTCTGCCCGGCGCCCAGGGCACCCCACAGCCAGGCTTCCCCTGCTTGCCCCATTAGGCTCCTGGAACCCATTCCTCTTGTTCAGCGAGGGGGCGACCCAGCCCTCTTCAAACTGTCCAACCACCTCCCCACAGCCAAGGCGATGCTGGGGCCACTTCCTTTCCCGCTGCCACGTACTGGGAACCGGTGAGGCCCCGTGTGTAGCCATGGCCTCTAGGTGTCCTCAGGGAGCTGTTCGAGAGCCTTGGCTTTTCCTGGCTTCTACTCTGGTCATTTTTGCCTGGGCTCTTGGCCTCTCCATGCCCCACCTGCTGGACACTCGTATTGCCTGGGTACCCTCTGTCCACAGCCAGCTGCACAGCCCTCCCCATCCTGGACTTCCCACCTGATTCCCAGGCAGAGGGCCAGCCCGGCAGCTCCATCCCAGGGCAACTCATGGAATCCCAGTAATCTCGCTGGCTGCCAGCTGCCAGCCTCACTGCCCCTCCGTCTTTGCTGTGCCAGCTGCCTGCCTTCCCAAACCTCCTCTCCATTTGCCCAAACCCCTGCCTAGAAACCAACAGCCTTAAGGGGTCCAGTAGCCCCTGACTTTGGGCACAAGATGCCTTTTTTTCTGAGGGTAGGACCTGTCACTGTCGCACTTTAGCTGTCCAAAAAGACCCTTGACCCAGGCCCCACTGGCCTGCAGGCAGCCCCACTACCTCAGTCTGCCCTTTCAAGGCTTCTGAAGTCTGCATCCCGCGATGTCATGGCATTGACGGTCCTGGGGTGCCCGGCCCGGCCTCCACGGCTGTGTAAGTCTGGTGCGTCTGGGCCTCCGTCTACCCTGCACATGGGGCACCTTCCGAGCGCCCGTGCGAGCACCAGCCACAGGGCAGGACACTCTGTAAGGAGGGTGCTTTCTGTCCACTTTCTCGCTCTCTTCCTTGGCCTGGGGGACAGGGGCAGGTTTGTCTGTGTGGTTCCGGGGAGCTGAGATGGGCCAGGGGGCCGGGGAGTGTTCTAGAAGGCAGATGCCAGCTCAGTGTGAAGGAGAACCTCTGCACCCCGACACTTCCTCCTGCAGTGGCCAGGGCCAAGGCACCGGGCCAGCGCCAACATCTGCCCTCTCTTCTCAGAGCATCATCTACTACGTGAGCCGCTCGCCCAAGCTGGAGGCGTGGCTGAGCCACGAGGGCATCTCGGCAGCCCTGCGCCCTGTGCGGGCGCCAGGCTATGCTGACTCAGACCCCACCTTCTCCCTGAGCGTGGACGAGGACTACGACCTCCGCCTCTCCGGCCTCTCGCTGCCCTCCTTCTGTGCGGTGCACCTCGAGTGGATCCAGTACTGCGCCTCGCGGCGCAGCCAGGTCTGGCCCCCACTGCCCCAGGCTGCCCCCTCCCCTCCCTGGGCGGCTTCCTGTCACTCTCAGCCTCCCTTGGCCTGGGCCCCAGCCCCGAGTTCCCTGCCCCGTGTCTAAGCTGGGCCCTGGGGATGGGGTTCCTTGTGCCACAGCCCGTGGACCAGGATTGGAACTCACCGCTGGTCACTCTCTGTTTTGGTCTGTGTGTGCTGGGCCGCCGGGCCCTGGGGACAGCCTCGCATAGCATGTCTGCCAGGTGAGTGCCCGCAGGTCCAGCTGGGTCTGCTGCTCCCCTCTCCACCCCGTCCATGAAGGGCTCCGGGCCAGAAGCCCCCAGGAACCACCTCAGTTGTTCCGTTAGTGTGGCACTCTCGCGGGCAGGCACCTCCTACCTGTGACCTTGTCCGCTCCTCACTGCCCCGTGAGGCACCCTGAGAGACTGACTTCCCTGTCGAGATGGGGAAACTGAGGCCGGGCGTGAAGGATGGTCTCAGCTCTGACCACCACACGTGGAGCCGGGACTCGGGAACCGCGGCACTCACCTCCACGCTCCCTCTCGTCCAGCCTGGAGCCCTTCCTGTACGGCCTGCACGCCCTATTCAAGGGGGACTTCCGCATCACCTCCCCGCGGGACGAGTGGGTCTTTGCTGACATGGACCTGCTGCACCGCGTGGTGGCGCCTGGCGTTCGCATGGCCCTGAAGCTTCACCAGGTGGGAAGAGGTGTGCCTAGGCGGGGTGAGCAGATGGGGGCGAAGCCCCTTCCCGGGACAGGGGTCCCTGACCCCAGCCCCCCGGCCCTCCCTGCAGGACCACTTCACGTCCCCAGATGAGTATGAGGAGCCGGCCGCCCTGTATGACGCCATCGCGGCCAACGAGGAGCGGCTGGTCATCTCGCACGAGGGCGACCCCGCCTGGCGCAGCGCCATCCTCAGCAACACGCCCTCGCTGCTGGCGCTGCGCCACGTCCTGGACGATGCCTCTGACGAGTACAAGGTCATCATGCTGAACCGGCGCCACCTCGGCTTCCGTGTCATCAAGGTGAGCATGGCCGCCCGCTGACCTGTCCCCCCCCACCCCCCCGCCCGGCTCCCTGACCCTGGACGTGACCCCGCAGGTGAACCGCGAGTGCGTGCGCGGGCTGTGGGCTGGCCAGCAGCAGGAGCTGGTGTTCCTGCGCAACCGCAACCCAGAGCGCGGCAGCATCCAGAACGCCAAGCAGGCGCTCCGCAACATGATCAACTCCTCCTGCGACCAGCCGCTCGGCTACCCCATCTACGTGTCGCCCCTCACCACCTCGCTGGCCGGCAGCCACCCCCAGCTGCGGGCGCTGTGGGGTGGCCCTGTCAGCCTGGGCGCCATTGCACGCTGGCTTCTGCACAGCTGGGAGAGGTGAGCCCACGCCGCCACCCCACCTGGGAAGCAGGTGGTGGAGCAGGAAGCTGAGGCCGGAGAGAGGGAGCCGCCCCTCCGACTCTCAGGGAGAAAGTGCCGCAGCCAGGACAGAGCCCCCAGAGCTGCCCTCCCAGAGCTGCCCCGGCCGGGCTCCGCCCACAGCCAAGGGCGGCCTTTAGCCTTAAGAGCCATTGATAATGCCTTCCTGAAACGGTCCTGTAGAATAGATGGAAAACCTCTCAGAGGCAGCACTCTGGGGCTCAGGGAGGGGGGTGACCATCCCACCCACCTCTCCGCCTCTCCCACCCCAGGCTTCATAAGGGCTGTGGTGCCGGCTGCAACAGTGGTGGGAACGTGGACGACTCGGACTGCGGTGGTGGCGGTGGCTTGACCTCCCTCAGCAATAACCCCCCGTTGGCACACCCCACACCTGAGAACACCGCAGGTGAGCCAGCGAGGCCCGGCCGGGCTGGAAGGGGAGAGGGCCAGCCCCGCTGAGGTCTCTGTCCTCTTTATCTGTCTCCCACAGGCACTGGCGACCAGCCCCTCCCACCAGGCACTGCCTGGGCCCCAAGGCCTTCCCTCAGCAGTTCCGGCGATGGGCGCCCCCCTCCTCTGCTACAGTGGCCACCCCCTCGGCTCCCTGGACTGCCCCCCGCTTCACCGGCCCCCACTGAGGGTCCCCGGCCCTCAAGGCCCCCTGGCCCTGGTCTCCTCTGTTCTGAGGGTCCCAGTGGGAAGTGGAGCCTGGGGGGGCGGAAGGGGTTGGGGGGACCCGAGGGGGAGCCAGCCTCAGGGAGCCCCAAAGAAGGCACCCCCAAATCTCAGGTAAGTGTCTTGTGGGAGGGGGGGTCCTGGGCAGCCTGGGTCTGCTCTCCCAACCAACCTGTTTCCCTTCCCCAGGCACCCCTGGGTCTCAGCCTCAGTCCGGACATCAGCACCGATGCCTCGACCCCCGGAGCAGCCCAGGACATTCCTTGCTTAGACAGCAGTGCCCCTGAGAGTGGCACACCCACGGGGGCCCCAGGTGACTGGCTCGTCCCTGCTGAGGAGCGAGAAAGCCCAGCCGCCCAGCCCCTGCTGGAGCATCAGTACTGAAAGCTCGCTGTTCTGGACCCCCCGGGATTCAGTGACTTGGACCTCGGCCTCCACGGCCCTCTCTGCTGGACCACAGAACTGAATGGTGTTGGTGTCCACATTTGAACCCTGACCTCTGGCTGCCTCAGCCAGAGCGCCAGAACTGAGTGGCCCAGACCTCTTACCTTGACCCCTGATCTTTCATCCCTAGTCCAGGGCCCGGACTCTCCAAACTGAGGCAGGCAGCCTCCCAGCCAGGCCCTAGGAGCCAAACCTATGGGCTGGTCCCGCTTCAAGCCCGTGGCCAGGACTGACTTGGCCTCTAGTCCTGCACTGCCTGCAGGGGCAGCCCCTCGGCCTGGACCTGGGGCTGAAATGTGGGAAGGGTGGTTTCTTTTTCTTTTTCTTTCTTTTTTTTTTTTTTTTCCGTGCTTCAGAGACACCAGAATTAATAACACTATTTTTGATTTTGGTTGGTGGTTCCTTTTATCTGGGAATGTTTGGGTAGAGGTTAAAGGCCGTGGCCAGGTCAGAGTGGATGAGCATGGAGACGGGGAGAAAGGATGTGGGGCTGGGTTATGATAGAGATCAAGGTCAGACCAAGGTGGGGATCAAGTAGACCTGGGTCCCATTCCTCACAAGCCTATTTCCTTTTCAAGCCTTAATCTGAAGTTCATTTTGTTCACTTTCTTACCTCTATAATTGAAGACTTCCAACTCCAGGGGCTGGCTCCTACAACTATCAGCCTTGACCTTGGCTAAGATCTTTCTCTGAACTCAGCATCTCCAGCCATAAGGAAAATGACACCTGCCCAAGGTGTTTTCAAAATAAATGTGTGTGGGCATGGTCAGGGCTTAGCAAGTGCTGGAGGCAGAAATAGTCTCGGCACCGAGCACATGTTGCACGTCCAGTGGAGCTGGACACCAGGTACCCTGCTCCAGCCCTCCCAGTTAGTCTGGAGGGCAGGCCCACTTGTTCCCGCGTCTTAGCCCAGGTTGGGAGAACTGGACAGCTTGTGGGGTGGGCCTAGTTCTGGCCGCACTCGGCTCCGGCAGCGGCCCTGCAGCCAGTTCCAGAGCCAGCCTCGCCCCGGCAGCTGTGGCCCCGCCCCCAGTATAGCCCCGCCCCCAGGCGGAGCAGCCGGGAGCGGTAGCTCGAGAGCCAGCAGCGGGACTCCAGCGCGGGAGGCGGCCGCCGGGCGGGAGCCCCAGAGGTACCGGCGGGCGTGGGGGAGCAGAGGCACCACGATTGGGCTGGACAGGGGATAATGTGGACTGGCATGGGCTCGGGTGGTGTGTGTGTGGGAGGGGGTTCTTCACAGCGTTCGCTGCCGGTACCTTCCCAACCTCCCTCCCGGCTCCAGCTCCAGTCCGGAGTCGGCACATCTAGTCCCTTGCCCCAGGCCCCCACCCTGTCCTCTGCATGACTGTCCGAGCCGGACCGTGTGTGAGCGAGTGGATGGGGCTGTCCCTGATTCCTCGGTGGCACTGGCGACTGCCCCTGCTGCTGGCTGTGTACAGGGCTCCCCCTGTTTGGGGGCTCTCCTCTGTGGGCGGCCTTTGCACACCGCCCCCAGTCCAGGGCCAGGCCTGGGAGGAAACATCTGTCGCGCCCCCTGGCAGCAGAAATGGGGTCATGACCTCCAGATGTGCTGGGAAGCATCCAACGCCTCCTCCTGGGGCAGTCCGGCTTTCCGGATCTGTGGGGGCGGGGCCAGCCCCCCCTCCCCCAGTGACACAGGCCGAGAGGAATGTCCCGGCCTCAATGGACCCTGTGTGAGGCTGCTAGGTGGGGGGCAGAGCCCAAGAACACCCCCCAAGGCAGGGCCAGAGCCGGGCACTGGGCCAGAGAAAAGCCATGCTCATACAGGCAGGGAGCTCAGCTCCCACGGAACAGAGGCCTTCACAGACCCCTCCTTCACGGCCCCTCTCATCCCCACCCTCGCCACAGACCAGGGCCAAGAGTTTGGCACATGGAGGTGGGGCTACATCTGCCTCTACACACTTAACGCATGGCCAGCTTCACTCCCAGCATCCTCCATTCAATCTCCCTGCAGAGCTGAGAAGGGATGGGAATGGTTAACCCCATTTTAGAGATAAGAGAGCAGAGGCTCAGTCAGGGTCAGCACCAGAGCTTGTCCTGGGAGCAGCAAGGGAGGAGGCACTCCAGGCTTTAGAGTCCTACCCTTGCTTGGTTCTGGAACTCTAGCTGAGGAGTGCACGGAGCCCCTGCTGCAGCCCCGGTCCCCCGGCCCAGCCCCATACCATGTTGCTGGATGATGTACAACGACCCACTGACATGTGCCTGCACCCCCATGGGCCAGCTCCATGCTGGGTTCACTGAGGGGTGGCTCCCCGTCATGTTCTCACACCACCCTGTGCACCTGCCCCTGACCTCAGCCCATTTCCGCACCTAGCGGGTCTGTGGAGCCTGGGGTGTCTCAGCACTCTCACATCCTGTGAGCACACCCCCACCTGCCCCACACCTGCACACACAGGGACACGAGTGGGTAGGCGCAGCACTGTTTGGGCCCTGGAGACTGAGACCCAGGTTCGGATCCCAGCTCTGGCCAGAGCATCCCCTTACCTGGACCTCAGTTTGACTGTCGTGGGACTCAGACCTCCCCGTCAGGATCGGGGAGGTCAGGCAGAGATCCCCTTGGTGCCCAGTCCCAGCCAAGAGGCCTAGTCATTGTGACTCACGCCCCTGCCTCCAGGCACGGCCTCAGTGGCTTGCAAGAGGGTGAGCCAGGACCTGTCCTTTAGGCCAGGGTGACTTGGGTCCCATGACTGAGGTGGTGTGACCCCACCACCTTCCTCAGGATGTGGGGCTGGGCAGGGGGCTGGGCCCAGAGTTGGGGCCACTTCCTGTGCCAAAGGAAGTCCTCTCGTCATTTCTGCTGTACTGCCAGTGTACCCTAGGAACCCCTGTGTCCTTGAGGTTTTGAGGCTGTGAGGGACAGGGCACTGAGACCTGGCCTCTGGGTGCTCACCTCCTCAGGGACCCCAGAGGAAGTGGGAGGGGCAGGGAGGAAGGTCTCTGGGGACAGGACGTCCTCCCTTTGTCAAGTGGGCAGGGCCCAGACACCAGTGGCCCCATGGGTTTCCCGTCCCAGCCGAGACAAATCATCTGTCCAGCTGGGCCAGGCCTTGGTGGAGACCCTCCGTCTGGGCCCAGGCCAAATTGAAGGTATGTGAGTGGGCACTGGGGGGCACTAGCAGCCTGAGGGCAGCCCTGGCTCCAGATCCCCAGGGCCAAGACCCTGACAGCCTAGCCCCCGACAGCCTAGCCCCTTGTCCTTCCTGCTCAGCACTAAGCTGGAGGAGGGGGCTGGAAACATTAGCCCAAGGCAGACAAGGAAGTGGCCAGGAAAGCGGAAGCGGCTTTGATGGTCTCAGAGGGGACCGGAAGCCAACCCGAGCGGTGGTGGAGGACTGAGCTGGAAACCTGGGTTCCTGTTTTCTCCCCCGCCCCCTCTGAGCAGCCCCCTCCTCCCCCAGGGCAGGAACCGGCCTGGCGGCTGGGAACCAAGCAGCCACCACCAGCCCCGCCAATGCGGCCGGGCCCCCGGAAAGCCAGGCCCACTGCACGCCCATGTGGGCAGGCGGCATTGGGAGCCCTCAGAGGGGCACGGCCCCTGCGCCCACCGATGACCTTTTTGCCCGAAAGCTGCGCCAGCCAGCTCGGCCCCAGCTGACGCCGCATACCTTCGAGCCGAGGCCAACCCCAGCTCGGGGTCCACTCCTGCGAAGTGGCAGTGACGCAGGCGAGGCCCGGCCTCCCACACCAGCCAGCCCCAGAGCCCGTGCCCACAGCCATGAGGAGGCCAGCCGCCCTGCTGCGGTCCCCACTCGCCTCTTCGCTGACCCGCTGGCGCTGCTGGGACTGCCCTCGGAGGAGCCAGAGCCCGCCTTCCCGCCAGTGCCTGAGCCTCGCTGGTTCGCGCACTACGACGTGCAGAGCCTGCTCTTCGACTGGGCTCCGAGGCCTCGGGGTGCAGGGGGCCACACGGAGGCCATCTCCGGGTCCCTGGCCTCGGCTGAGGGCCGGACTGCCAGCTCAGACCTGCTGCTTGAGGCGCCTGGCTTTGTGAGTGAGCTTGGGGGTGAGGGAGAACTGGGCCTGGGCGGGCCAGGGTCCCCGCCTCTGCCCCCTGCACTGCCCAACGCAGCTGTGTCAGTCCTGGAGGAGCCACAGAACCGAACCTCGGCCTATAGCCTGGAGCACGCAGACCTGGGTGCCGGCTACTACCGCAAGTACTTCTACAACAAAGGTGAGGGGAAGGCCTTCGGGAGGGCCAGAGATCCCTGTCACCTGCAGTGCACCCAGTAGGACTCATGAGCTGTCCTTTCCCTGTCAAGTCCATGGCCATATGAAGGGTTAGCAGCCAAGTCCATGCGCCAAGGCTGCTCTGCTGGGCCCTGATTTAACCACCACCCTAAGGCCAACCCCAGCTTCCACAGCCAGGCATGCCTGCATCTGGCTCATGCTCATACTCCTCTGGGCTGGGGAGGGATTCCCCTGCAGCCTGGAACCTTGTTCTCATCAGTGCCCAGAAGGGAGGGTCCCAGACATCCTGGAGCACAAGGCATGGTGGGCAGGGTCTCATGGCAGGGTCTAGTCATGGGAGCAGGCCATCATTGGCCCCCTGGATCGGAGACAAGGTGTGATATGGCCAGGTCCCCGCAGAGGAGGCAGGGAATAGGGCCTGGAGTCTAGAACAGGCCCTTGGCTGGTTAGAATGTGGGCGGGGCTTTGGAAGGGTGGAGCTTAGTCTATGGTCTGCACTAGGTATGAGATGTGGCCTAAGCTGGGACTTAAGTGATGGGCCACCGTCCAGCACAGGTGGGCAGGACTGGTGATCCACTGCTTGGGGTCCCCCCAGAACACCAGAACTTCTTTGGACTGGATGAGGCGCTGGGTCCCGTGGCAGTGAGCCTTCGGCGGGAAGAGAAAGAGGGCAGCGGCGGGGGCACTCTGCATAGCTACCGGATCATCGTGCGGACCACACAGGTGGGCCAGGGTCATGGGGTCAGACCATGGGTTTCGTCCTCAGTGACCTGTGTGGATTCTCAGTGCCCCTATGTTCTTCCCTCCTCAGCTCCGGACACTGCGTGGCACCATCTCAGAGGAGGCGCTGCCACCAGGGCCCCCACGGGGCCTGTCCCCAAAGAAGCTTCTGGAGCATGTGGCGCCCAGGCTGAGCCTGACCTGCCTACGCCTGGGCTCAGCCTCACCAAAGGTGCCACGCACGCTGCTCACACTGGACGAGCAAGTGGTGAGTGGCCACGGTGCCCTCAGCCCTACTGCTAGCCCTGATCTGACCCAGCCTGACCCTGATCCTGGACAGGACTATGGCCCTAAGGAAGCTGGCTTTTCAGAGAGAGGCCGTCAGAGGTCATCTTGAGCTTTTCCTCTCAAAATAAAATCTAGACCAGCAGCATCCACACCGTCTGGGAACCTGTTAGAAACACAGATATGTGGCCGGGTCCCAGGCCTATTGAATGAGAGCCTGCATTTTAAGATCCCAGGGGTTTGGAAGGGAGTTGGGGTTTAGGAGCTGGGGTGGAGGTGGGGCTACAAGGGTTAGGGGAGATGAAATTAAAGTGGGGACTATGGACGGAGACAGGGTTAGTGTGAAGACAGGGGTCCAGAGCTCGGGGGGGAACAGGGCCTGTTTGTGTGGGGCCACAGAGCCTTGAGCTGTGCAGTGAGCCCCGGAGGGAGAGGAGCCGGGAGCAAAGAATGAGCAGAGATTGTGCGGGGTTCAAGACCTCCAAGGGCTGGGGTGGGGGTGTCTGGGACTTGAGGGAGCAGGGGACAGGTTAGCTTTGAGATGAGGATGACAATACGAACATTTATCAGGGTCAAGTACACCGTGTTCAGAGCCCTTCCCGTGAATCACCTCCTCTGTGGCCACATGAGAACCAACACCCTTCCAGTCCCATCCCACCTGTGGCCTCCTCTACTCTTCTGAGCACTAGAAGCAGGACAGACCAAACCCACATGACAGATGAGGACATGGAGATGGCTTAGAGAGGGTGGCGCTCAGGGCCAGGCAGGGAGGCAGCCCAGGCTCCAGGCTGGCGCCCCACCCACTCCCCCCAGCCCGGAAGTGGGGCATGGGAGGGACTGAGTCCTGTGCCTTCTCCCTGTGCCCTCCCTGCCCACCCCCCCAGCTGAGCTTCCAGCGCAAGGTGGGCATCCTGTACTGCCGGGAAGGCCAGGGCTCGGAGGAGGAGATGTACAACAACCAGGACGCAGGCCCCGCCTTCGTGCAGTTCCTCACCCTGCTGGGCGACGTGGTGCGGCTCAAAGGCTTCGAGAGCTACCGGGCCCAGCTGGACATCAAAAGTGAGGCCCAGGGGGCTGGGGGCTGAGAGATGGGGGCAGACTCATGCTGAGGGGCAGGATGCCTTGGTGAGAACCAACTGTCTTGTCACTTCTCTGTCCCTTATTGTCCTAAGGTTGGGGACATGGGTCAGTGGCTGCAAATGCCAAGCCATGGGCTAGGGCAGGGGCTGAGACTATCCCCAAGGCCTTGGTGCCCTACTGCCTGAGCTGGGACCCAGGGAGTTTGGGGACACCACCCCCATGTCAAACACACATAATTCTACCAGCTCGGGCTCCTGGGAATGCCTCTGCCTCCCGGATGGGAAGGCCCCCAGGGCCCCCAGGGCCCCCAGGGGGTGATTTTGTTGAGCGCCTCCTGCCTGCCTTCCACTCTCTGGCAGTCCCACGCACGCTGGTGCCCGGGCCGACATCTGTCCTCTAGCTCGTCTGCCCTGCCTCCCTCTCAGCAGGCCATTTCTTCTGTGTTCATTCTATTTCAACACCCTCAACCCCACCCCAGGCTGGAGTCTTTGGCGGGCGGGAGAGGGGAGCAGCCAAGTCTGAGCCCTCACGGCCTGGGCGTTGGCTGGTGGTGTGAAGGGGTTGTCCACCTGCTGCTTGGGGCACACGGGCTCCAGACTGCGCTCGGGGGTGGTAGGTTCCAGCCACCCAGATTACCTTTTGTCTCCCTCCGTGTCCCGACTCCCTGGCCACAGCGGATTCCACAGGCACACACTCGCTCTACACCACGTACCAGGACCATGAGATCATGTTCCACGTGTCCACGATGCTGCCTTACACCCCCAATAACCAGCAGCAGGTGGGAGGGGGCTGGGAGGGAGGTGGGTGTGGTCAGGGGCTTCTGGGGAGCCACGGAGGGGGCTGTGGGGGTGGCAATATTTGAGCTTGGCCTGAGCTCTGTCGACCTTCAACAACCCTCCCAGCCAGTCGCCCTCCTCAAAGATCCAGGGGAGGTGGTGGAGCCACCAGTGCCCAGGCTCTGCCCTGCTCAAATGAGGTGGGACCTGGAGGCAGACACGTCCCACTTACAGGCCCCACCATCTAACCCCCAGCTCCTGCGGAAGCGCCACATCGGCAACAACATTGTGACCATCGTGTTCCAGGAACCAGGCAGCAAGCCCTTCTGCCCTACCACCATCCGCTCGCACTTCCAGCACGTGTTCCTAGTGGTGCGGGCGCAAGCGCCCTGCACTGCGCACACGTCCTACAGGTGGGCGCCCTGGTGGTCTCAGTACTGCCACTGGCAAGACTTCCTGGATCCTTCCTGTCACCGCTGACTATCATCTCCCTCCCCACAGGGTGGCTGTGAGCCGTACCCAGGACACCCCGGCCTTTGGTCCGATTCTGCCCCCTGGAGGAGGCCCTTTCACGGCCAACGCCGATTTCCGGGCCTTTCTGCTGGCCAAGGCGCTCAATGGCGAGCAGGCAGCAGGCCACGCACGCCAGTTCCACGCTATGGCCACGCGCACGCGCCAGCAGTACTTGAAGGACCTGGCCACCAACGAGGTGACCACCACGTCGCTGGACTCAGCTTCGCGCTTTGGCCTGCCCTCTCTGGGCGGCAGGCGGCGAGCGTCCCCTCGCGGCGCAGGCGCAGAACTGCAGGCGGTTGGCGCGTTGGTGTGGGGAGTGCGCGCTGCGCCCGGGGCGCGCGGCGCGGCCGGGGCCCAAGGGAGCAGCCCCGATGGTGCCGAGGTTCCCTGCCTGCTGGGCATCTCTGCCGAGGCTCTGGTACTGGTGGTGCCGCGAGACGGCCGTGTAGTCTTTAACTGCGCCTGTCGCGACGTGCTGGCCTGGACCTTCTCTGAGCAACAGCTTGACCTGTACCACGGCCGCGGGGAGGCCATCACCCTGCGGTTCGACGGGCCCCCTGGGCAAGCCGTAGGCGAGGTCGTGGCACGCCTGCAGGTGAGACCCAGGAGCAAGGACGCTGGCTGCCCTGGTCCTTGTGCATATAGGGAGCGGAGCCTGCTTTGGAATCCTTCCCTTACCCCGCCTATCCTGAGAAAGGGAGAGTCAAAGGGGTCAGACCCAGCCGGTCGACCCCCTTGGCAAAGCTTGGCAAAGCTGAAACTGGGGGGTCCTCGGGCAGGTGACCCTTGTCTCTGAGCTACTGGGCTATCATCTGCCCGGCGGCTTGCCAGGTCTCTCCTGGGGGGCAGAGCAGGTGGGGGGTAGTCTGTGTGGCCTGGGATGAGATGCTTGGCGCTGGCGCTGGGGCAGCCGCTCCCCGGGTCAGGGTTAGCACCACTTACGACATGCTCTGCCCCAGCTGGTGAGCCGTGGCTGTGAGACCCGGGAGCTGGCACTGCCCCGTGATGGCCAAGGCCGCCTGGGCTTTGAAGTGGATACCGAGGGCTTCATCACACACGTGGAGCGCTTCACGTTCGCGGAGACCGCAGGGCTGCGGCCGGGGGCGCGCCTGCTGCGTGTGTGCGGCCAGACACTGCCCAAACTTGGCCCCGAGGACGCGGCTCACCTGCTGCGCACAGCGCCCAAGGTCTGCGTCACCGTCCTGCCCCCAGACGAGAGCGGCCGGCCTCGCAGGTCAGGGCACCGGGATGGATGCGGAAAGGTGGGAGGACCAGGCAGCTGGCCACCACGTAGTGCCTCCTGTGTTGCCATTAACATCCTCAAGAATCCCAGATGAAGGCCTTTCCGTTTTGAGAGGATCCCAGCCTCTCAATCCCTCTGAGCTGCACTTTCCTCATGGGGAGAATGAAGCCAATTAGCTCCACTCAAACTTTATTTATAGGCACTGATATTTGAGTTTTATATGATTTTCTTGTGTCATGAAATGTCCTTTTGATTTCTTTCAACTATTTAAAAATGTAAAAACTGTCCTTAGCTTGCATTAGTACAAAAACAGGCCCATCTAAAACAGAAAAGGCAAGGGGCTGTATTTGGCGCCAGCAGGAGTTCGTGGGTCTCTGTGCCAGGTGTTGTTACCTACATTCTCGAAGCCAGGTGCAGCACGATTATCTGCACCTCGCAGATGGAGACACGGGCGTTCGGAGTGCCTCGCCCAGGATACCTGGGGGCAGCACTGGGATCCGAACCCGGGTCTGGGACAGTGGCCAGCAGCCAGGCACAGTTTCCATTGTCAGGGAAGTTGAAGAGCCCTCCTGGGAGTGAGCCCCAGAGACAGCCAGGAGTGGGGCTGGTGCTGCGGGGGGCCGGGGCCGGGGCATTCCTTCCTGAAGCTGCACCTTCTTTCCCGTAGGAGCTTTTCGGAGCTGTACCGGCTGTCTCTGCAGGAGCCCAGCCGGCGGGGGGCCCCAGAGCCAGTGCAGGATGAGGACCCAGGAGTGGCCCTCATGCCCCTCACCAAGCAGCTGCTGCGCGTGTGCCTGAGTGATGGCAGCAGCCCGCCAGGGCCCGCGGACCTGGCCGAAGAGAGGACGGAGTTCCTGCACAGCCAGAACCCGCCGTCACCCTGCAGGTGCTCCCCTGGGGCCGTGCCTCTCATCCTGCCCTGGGAGGCCGGGCACATGGGCCTCTGCGAGCAAGGGCGATGGGGTGCAGCTTCTAGTGCTGAGCTGCCCCTGCTCTCCGCAGCTCCCTGTCAGACGAGGCCCCGGTGCTGCCTGACACCACCCCGGACCTCCTCCTGGCCACCACGTCCAAGCCGCCAGCACCTAGTGCTGGCAGGGAGACACCGCCCACCCAGGTGAGCAGACACAGGTTCCAGAGCCCTACAGGCAAGGTGGACCCAGTGCAGCTGGCAGGCATCATGGCATCCATGCCCATTTCTGCCCCTCAGGACAGGCCAGCCAGTCCCAGTGGTGGTGAGGACAGCGGTGACCCGGCCCCAGAGCTGAGGGCCTCCTTCTTGCCACGAACCTTGTCTCTTCGAAACTCCATCAGCAAAAGTGAGTCTGGAGCAAGGTGGAGTATAGGATAGGAGGCGGGCAGGGGGAGGCCGGCCTGGGCTTTCCTGGCTGAGCCCACCTCCTTGTGCCCAGTCATGTCAGAAGCGGGCAGCGAGACTCTGGAAGACGAGTGGCAGTCCATCTCGGAGATCGCGTCCACCTGCAACACCATCCTGGAGTCCCTGTCCCGGGAGGGTGAGGCCACTCAGTGCGCCGGGGGAGCCACAACGGGGCTCTTACTTCCTTCACAGCCTGCTCAAATGGTCCCTCTTTCCCCACAGGGCAGCCCATCCCAGATAGTGGAGATGCCAAGGGAACCCCAAAGTCTGATGCTGAGTAAGGCCCCCCACCTTGATCTAGCCCCTTCACCGCCACCTGAGCCCCGTTACTGGGAGTTAAGCACTGCCCCGGGGTTCTGCTTTCACGTGCACATATGTCAGGGAAGACTGGGGTTGGGTCCTTCTCACCCAGGTGGGTCTTGGAGCCAGCTGTGGTGCTGCCCTCTGCCTCAGTCCCCCTGAGTCCTGAACTCCATGTCCTCAGGCCAGAACCTGGGAGCCTGTCAGAGAAGGTCTCTCACCTGGAGTCCATGCTCAGGAAGTTGCAGGAGGACCTGCAGAAGGTGACAGGGTGGGCTGGGGTTTGTCGGGGAATCACAGGGCCGCCCCAGGAAAGGGACTGGCCATTCTGACTCCTGCTCCCTCCTCCTCCTCAGGAGAAGGCAGACAGAGCGGCTCTGGAGGAGGAGGTTCGGAGCCTGCGGCTGCAGGCCAGATCATAGAACGCAACCACCCGCCTGCTCCCGGCCTCCCAGCAGCTGGGCTCACCCACCACCGACTTGGCCTGAGCCCTGGAGTCCGGCCCTAGACCCAACCATGGACCTGCTCCTAGCTCCCCAGGTCCTTCAGGGCCCAGGGGCCACACTGGGCCTTGGCTCCCTCAGGAACTCTCCCTGCGCAGAGGCGCATCTGAGCACTGCCCCCGTTCCCCAGCCCATTATTTGGTGGCAAAGTCGTCCCTACCCCATTCCTGTTTGTAAATATTCTGCGAAGAAAAGGGGACTTCAGGGAGTAAAGAAGCCACTGCTACTTGTGTTCGTTTGTGTTTGATGTTCGCCACATGACAGGGCTTTGCCCCCAGAGGCCCCAACCAAGAAGATCCCAGGAGCGGTCAGAAAGGCGGGCCCCAGGGACATTGGCTTGGGACTGGACTGGTACTCAGTGAGGGGCTCTCCAATGCTGCCCCCCCCCCGGCTTCCCTCCCACAAATACTTATTCGGTCTGTTGGGCAGCGTGTGGCCATGCCCCACACCTGTTCTGCTGAGTTGTCCAAGCTAGGCCAAGCCACGCCCCTGCCCTGGAACCAAACCTGAGGGGCTGCGGTCAGGGGCAGAGAGTGGATCTACAGGACGGGAGAGGTGGAACTTAGGAATCAAGGAGAGCCTGGACCACAGCCATTTATGAATGCCGTCTCACCTGGCAAGGCCCTCTCCCCGCCCCGTGCAAGCCCCACCTCTCCTCTTTAGAATCACTGAGTCCCCACACCTGGCACTCCCTCTGCTGCAGGGCCAGGGCCAGCAGGGCCCAATTCCAGAGGGGCAGTCTGTGCCTCAGTTGCCTGGGATGTGTTCCATGTGCTGGAAGAAGTCAGCCTATGACCCCCTTGTTCTTCACCAGGCTGGGCCCATTCCCTCGCGTGCCATCAGCAGGTTTGAACTTGGGGTTCATCTAAACCCTTTGTTTTCTGGATCTGAGACCCCCACGGGGCACTGACTTGCCCAGCATCACATGCCTAGTCCAGCCCCTTCTGCTGGCTGGGTGAGATTCACCCTGCTGAGGCCCAGGCGCTGGGTTCAGCCATTAATGTAGGCTCTGTGAGGATGAACTAGGCTTTGAGAAACAGCATCAGAAGGTCAGGTTTCATGGAGGAGGTAATGTGAGGGCTGAGTTTTGAAGATTGAGTCAAAGGTATCCTTGATAGGACCAGTCTGGGGGCTACTGGACAGGAGTCAGGGCATGGGCAAGGACCCAGGGTCGAAGAGGTTGGAGCTGAACTAGAAAGGGCGGCGAGAGTTGACTAGGGCTCCTGGAGCAGCGGTTCCCAGCACTGCTCAGCTCTCGCCTGGTGTGGACTACACTGGGCAGCCCGTGTGCGGCAGTGTGGGAGGCTCTGGTCCCTGTCTGGTGTGCGTCTGCAGAAAGCCGGTCATGATCGGTGTTCAGGGGGAGAGGACCGAGGTGAGAGGTGGGTGTCAGAGCCCTTTGGCTGCACGGAAAGCAAAGCCAGGGAAGAGTCTGCAGCAGCAGCCCCAGGTGGAGGTTGTTGTGGCTTAAACTAGGCGCTAGTGGGTGGAGATGGGGAGCGGTGGGAAGACTTGTCAGGACCTGGTCAGGGAGCGGACTTGGGGAGAAACTGCAGCATCCACACTGGTAGCCAAGTTTCTGGCTGGAGCCCCCGGGGCAGGACAGGGCCATGGCTGAGACAAGGGCAGGCCAGGAGTGGCTCTGGCATCTGGAACAGGGCTCGAGTGAGAGGCCTGAGGAACGTCAGAGTGCGATGTTCAGTGGGCTGTCACACAGAAGAGAGAGAGATCTAGGCTAGAGATAAGGACTGGGACTAGTGAGCCGCGAACTGGATGAGGTCACGCACGGACTGTGGGAAGGACCATAAGAAGTC
Source organism: Tonatia bakeri (assembly GCA_004024845.1). NCBI lineage: Eukaryota > Metazoa > Chordata > Mammalia > Chiroptera > Phyllostomidae > Tonatia > Tonatia bakeri. The sequence goes on along the minus strand of PVIA01000549.1, from coordinate 330,576 downwards.
TTCCGGGGGTCAAGGAAGGGCACTGCAGGACGATGGGAATGCCAAGAAGAGTGAAACTAGGCATGGCTGGAATATCCCTCTGTGCCTCAGGTTGGCCACGTTTTGGGCAGCTTCGCCACCCACTTCCTCGGTTTAGGAGCCTTCTCACCAGGTAAGGCACCTCCTCGAGCTCGCCTCGGCGCCCGCAGCGCGGCGGCTCCACCCATCCCCGCTGTTCCATCAAGGCCCCACTCCCCCGGGGCTGCCTGGCAGGTTCGCCCAGGTCCTGACCTGGTCAACACGACCAGGCTCCGCCCCTCGCGCGGAAGTTGCCGCTGGTGCTAGTCCGAAAAGCCCAGTGCTTCAGGCCCCGCCCCGCCCCCGCCCCCTGACGAGGAGGCTGGAGCGCGCTGGGTCGAGCTCCAAGCTGCAGACATTTTCCCGTTCCACAACTTCCCACAGCCCGTTGGCCTGTTCCCCTTGCAGGCATTGCCCATCAGCGTCTGCACCCAGGGCAGACCGTGTTCTCATGGGACTCTCCAGCTGCTGAAGCACGTCCCACTGATAGCTTGCTTGCCCCTGCCTTCACCCTTCCGGCCCAGTGCAAAGCCCGGAACACAGAAGTCATGCGCCTCAGGGCAGGGGTTTTCCCAGAGCACTTCACCCAGTTCCCTGGTGCAGCACACTATCGGTACGCATGCGCACTCGAAAAGGTAGGGCCTAGCGGGCCAAGGCCTTGCGCCGAGCTTGCTTTACTGCGCGTGCGTCAGGCTGAGCCGGAAGTACCTCTCCTCTAGCCCTCTGTGATGTAGCATGATTTTGTTTGGGCCACCCGGAGCTGCGGATTGCGGATTCCTACAGGGTATCAAACCCTAACCCTTCACCTGGTACTTCTGCAACAGATGCACTCTCTCTCCCTCGACAACCCAAAAGATGAAGTCCAAACGCCTTAGGCCCAGCGTTCTTGATCTTTCACAACCGGGCCCCACTGAACGTTTCCAACCTCATCTTACCCTGCTCACCTGCAAGTGCTATCTAGCCCCTCTTTGATAACCACCTTCTGCTGTTGATCCACAGGCTGAAGCTCCCCGCAGCCACTGCGTCCCGCTGGCCTTCCACTGCCCTGGGAACCCCACCCACCTTGGCCTACTATCACCCACTGGACAGTGACTGAGGTTTTCAAGGGCACCCTCAGACCGCGAGCTCCCAGACGACAGTAAATATTCATGCAAGTCTGTATCACCAATGCCCAACTTGGTGTGACCAACAGGGAGGGTGATGAAAGAAGGTGGGCCTCTGGTAGGCTTGGCAACAAATTTATTAGTTCAGAGTAGAAAGAGCAAGAGTGAAACTGCTTTGATTCTTCAGTAAAAACTGAGCCTCTCGACTGGACAGCTGCCAGCCTGCCCGCCCTGCTGACTCTCCAAACAACTCATCCTATTAAGGCACTTAGAAAAAGGGGGAACAGAGAAGCCTCCGACTCAACATCCTGGATCACGGAGAGGGCCAGACCTGTCCCGCCAGACTCTTCAGCCACAGCTGAGCAAGGAAAGAGCTGGCGGAGACCTCAGCAGGGCACGAAGTCCAGCCCCTCAAATGCTGGGGGTAGGCACGAGAACAATGCCAGCACCATGGAAGAGCTGGTGACAGGGGCACTATTTTGGCTCAAGTGTAAATGAACCCATGATGTAAGGAAGACACTTGATAATAAGGCTTTGTGGCCTCCAAGGCCATAGTTCCAGCCTGACCCTCTAAGAGAGTACTACAAGCTGGGGGGTGGGAGTGGGGGACCCCAGAATTCCCTACAGAAAGAAGGGAGCTGAACATCAGGATAGGGGCAGGAAGAGTTTGACTTCTCCCAGCTTCCCCGTTTCCAGAGACGTTAATGCTTCTACTTAAGCACCTCCATAATGAGATAGGCACTGCCAATAAAAGAATAAAAGGCACCCCCCCACCACCAAGTCATCACCCAAAGAGGTTGAGGACAGCTGGAGCACACATCCCCCGATTCCGGTAAGTGCTTGCTTTGGGAGGGCTTCAACCTCCTACAACCCAGCGCCCCGGGCAAGCCAGGTGTCCCCTCTCTAGGAGCTGATCTGACTCAGGAGGGCCGACAAGTCCATGTCTGCAATGGAGGCGAAGTCTTCATCCCCTGAGAGGAGGCCGTTGGGGAGCCCAGAGGCCCCCGGGGGAATGGGAGCTGGGTCAGGGGGCCTCTGGGACCCCGTCACCAGGCGTGTTATGGCCTCAGGGTACTCCATCAGCATAGGCTCTGTGTGGGAGGCCATAGATACACCCTGGCTCAGCAGCTGCTGAAACTCGGAGTTGTCGACGGATGCCAGGTCCGTGAACACGGCTGGGTCAGTGCTGTTGCCCAGCAGGGACCCCAGGTCTTCATCAGCATCAAACTGCAGCTGTAGCAGTGCCTCTGTCAGTGTCCCTTCCCCTGCCTGGGTGGACTTGGGGACAGGCGGGGCCATGGCCTGAGCAAGGCTGGAGGGTAGGACTGAAACAGGGGCTGAAGCCTGAACCAGGGTTGATGCCATGGCTGAGGCAGGAGCTGGTGCCTGAGCCAGGGCTGGGGGAGGGGCCGGTGCCAAGGCAGAGGTCTGGCTTGGGATCTGCCCCGGAAAGACCATGGGGGAAAACTCCTCAAAGTTGATAGTGCTGAGAGATGGCGTAAAGGGGTAGGGCTGGGGAGCTGGAAGAGAGACAGAGAGACAGAGGTCAGAGAAAGCCCGAAACCCACCCATCCTCTGTACCCCAGCCTGCCAACAATGCACGGATCAACTCCTCTCAGTACCCTTTACCCAACCTACCCTGGCCCGTGCGGTCCGGTTCCAGCCTCACCACCTCCTCGGAGCCCTCCCCGCCTACTCTGGCCTAGAAAACTCCCCAGACTTTTAGAGGAAGGGGTGTTTTTAGAGATAGGCTGGTAAAATGTCATCTTACAGCTGCAAAACTAAGCCCCAAGAACACATGGGCCCAAGGAATATCCAGCCAGTGCAGCCTGAAGCAGGCACTCTGCCCCTCTTCTGAGCCACACACCAGCACACACATTTTGCTGCTTTAAACGTGATTTGTTTTGTTTCCCTAGTGCAACTGAGAGCTGAGGGCAGAGACCGTCCACTCTTTAACTCGGTATCCCTGGGTGTCCAATACGGTTTTTAACTGGCGAAGTGGCTTGAAGATGTCACTGCGTGTCAGTGTCCCCAGGATGCGGCTGGTTCCTGGGCCACACTTCCAAAGTGTCTGTAATGGGGCCCCGGGACCCGCGCCTTTACCACTCTTCAGACGGTGCCGGCATAGGTAATGAGGCCTCACGCCCTGAGAAACGTGGGCCCGACACACAGCACGATTTAGATGCCTGCTGGCGAGGCTGACTGCCCGTCCTCCTCCCAGAGGGTGTAGAAACCACAGGCTGAACAGATCCGAGCCTACAGCTCCAGTTACCTGGCTTGGGGATGGAAGCCGAGCTGCGGGAAGGCACAGCAATGCGCCGGGGCGGAGGCCTGGGGTCAGTGGGTCCTGTGGAGCAAGGCTGGGTCAGTTCCTGGCCCCCTGGGTCTCCCTTCTCTGTCTTCCAATTCTCCCCTCCACCCTCCTCACCATTGAAAGGACTCTTCTTCATGATGCTCTTAAAGGTCTCATAGGTCCTTTTGCGTTTCTCCTCAATCCGGTGACGGTCATCTGGGGAAGTAACAGGGAGAAGTGAGTCTTACTCTTCTCAGCTAGCACCCCAAGCTCTCAAAGGGCCCTCAGCAGGAAGGCGATGTGCCAGATTTTTTAAGACGCTTTCTCCAAACCTTCCCAGTCAATGCAAAGAGGTGCGTAACACTCAACAGTTCTAAAAATCCCACAGCTTTCTGAGAAGGCCTCTGTTGTCTGAATCTGCCTCTCTGAGGGCCACACGAGTGTGCCTGATAAAGGGACCGCGCTGCGCAGGAACAGGGGGACCTCAGGGGGCCCTAACCGCAGCTTGTTCTCACGCTCGCACCGCTGTCGTCCTGGCTCATCTGCGGCCCCGAGCCAGGCTGGCGGGGAGCTCTCTGCACTCTGGAGCAGCTGAGGCAGGACAGGCTCGTGTAAGACTCCCACAGGGGCTTACTCTCATCTCTGACGGCTCGACAGTTCAGCCTACAGCTTTCGGGACTGTCTGTCTAACTACCGCAGCACCGGGGGAACTCCGGAGTCTTCACCGCCGTCAGTCCAAAGCCAGCTTCCGCCTCTCTCCTCAAAAACCTGGTCCTGCTTCCTTCCGTGTCCCCTCACCACCTGTCTGCCCTGTCACCACAGCTAGAAACCTTGGTGTCGTCCTCAACATCCTCTCACTCCCATAATCCACCAACTCATCGCGTCGACCAACCATCTACTCCGTGCCAGGTGCCGCCCTAGCCACTGGGGGCCATAGCCCTGAGTAAGCAGACAAGGTTCCCGCTCCCAAGAGCTGACATCCTAGTGACAGGGACACAACCATATATGAATGACAGAAGCACTAAGGAGGAGACCCACGGTGACGCTAACAGTACTGAAGTGACACCAAGGAGTCTAGCTTAGGGATGGCCAGGAAGGCACTGGGGTGAGCCCAACATGTGGAGATCTGGAGGCCAGGCATTCCAAGCAGAATAGCTAGAACCTGGGTCCTGAGGGGGAACCAAGCTTGGTGTGTATGAAACACAAAAAGGCCTACGGGGCTGAAGGGCAACCGAGGAGGACAGCAGTCCATGACAGTGTCGCTCTCTGCCATCTCCTCTGGGCGGGTCGGGCCCTACATTCTCTCCTGGACCGCTGACATCTTCCAGTTCGGCCGCCCCTCCCCCAGTCTCTGCCTCTCAGAGCTGCTGCTCACTGTGGCCAGAGTGAGCTCCCAGGTCTGTTCGTGTCACTTCTCTGCCTCTAAAACCGCGTGGCTGTCCGCTGCCTTCTGGACAGAGCCCTGGATGACTGCCTTCGGCCTAACGTTCAAGGCACTCCTGCCTGGGCTTGCTCCCTGCCCAGCGTCACCTCCCACCACAAAGCTGGCCCCAAGCACGTTGCGCCTGCTCCCACACACCTGCCCTTCCAGGTGCTGGTCCACCCGCCTGGGAACTCGCTTTTGTTTCTAACTTAAACACCACCTCCTCCACGCAGCTGCCTCCGGCTCCCGCAGCACTCTGCGCACACCTCCCTCCGTTTCACGTCACTCTGTGACTCAAGGATCTGTCTTTGCATGTCTTCCTCATGAGACTGAACTTCTAAGGGCAGGGAATGCGTCAGTCATCTTTGTATTCACAGTACCTGGCCCGGGCCCGGGCACCAAGTGGGTACTCAATACTTGATAATTATTTGTGGGATGAACCGATGGCGGCTTGGGGCTGCTTTCCAAACTGCGCTAGACTGCTCCCAGGGTGTGGAACCTCTCGGGCAAGATGACGGGCACTGGACAGAGGGTCATTCTGGCTATTCCTTCTGCGGTCAGAGGCCCAAAGCCTTGACCAAACCATGGCTGTGTGACAGTGACAAGAGACACATATTGTGGCAACAGGACCCTCGAGCCAGACAGCCTGGGCTGAAATGTTCACTCTGAGTCACTAGCTATGGGACCTCAGGCCACTTAGATGCTATCTGCTACTTCAAAAGATTCACGAAAGAACAAAAGCAGGTAATTCACTGGTATGCTTGAAATACACACAAGCCTGTGATAAGAGCTCAGTGAGCCTTGGGTATGGTTATTACTAAATGAGGCAAGAAAGAGACTCCAACACTGTGTAAACCCCGCCCAGCTCCAGCTCCTGACCCTCAACTACAGCCCCGGCCAGCCAGCCCTGGCCTCGCTCTCCCGACCGAACTCACTCCCCGCAGCCGTGCACCTGTGTCTGGCAAGTACTGGAACTCCATGGGCTCGCTGAGCTCCCGGTCCGAGGGCCGCCGCAGGTGCATGGAGACGCGCACGGGGGCCTGCAGGCTGGGGTCAGCATAGGGAGGTGTCCGGAACACGATGGCCACTTGTCGGTGCACATCGGCTTGCGAAAAGGAGCCTCGGGCCTCCCAGCCTGGTCCCGTGAAATACACTTCAATGTCCTCTGCGGGGGTGGAAGGGCAGCGCTGGCTGGTGTGCTCCGCTCAGCCGCAGCCGGCACCCACCCAGGTTGGTGCTCGTCTCCTGAGACACATCCCAGCGCCGTCCCCAAGGTGCTGGGAGGCGTGCTGAAAGCCAGTTGCCCGACACTTGCCATCTGTGCTCAGCCTTGCCCCTTACCTCCTGCTGCCGAGTCTGGCCCTGCGTCCTGACACGTACCTTTCTGCACTTTGTCACACAGCAGGAAGATCTCATCCCCACCCAGGCAGCTCCCAGAGTTTCGGTTCACTCGGCAGATCTTGAGCTCGGCTGTGTTGGGGGCGCCTGAGGGTGTGGGTGTAAGGAAGACAGCCCTGAGCCGCCCGAGGTCTCTAGGACTGGCCTACGGGACATGCGACTTCCTGCTCCCTCCGGTCAAGATCCTGCAGGGCTGCCCAGGCTGGTATGGCTCAGATGGTTGGGCGTCAGCGGCCAAAGAGAAAGGTCACCAGTTCAATTCCCGGTGGGAGCACACGCCTGGGTTGCGGACTTGGTCCCCGGTTGGGGTGCATACAGGAAGCAACTGACTGATGTTTCTCCTGCACATGAATGTTTCCCTCACTCTCTTTCCCCTCCCTTTCCCTGTCTCTAAAAACAAATAAAATCTTTAAAAAAAGAAAAAAACAGGAATTCTTTGTCTTTTTTTCTTTAAAGAGAGTAATGTGTTTTGTCTTTTTGAAAGATTTTTTTTTAAAGATTTTATTTATTTATTTTTAGAGAAGGAAGGGAGGGAGAAATAGAGAGAGAGAGAGAAAGAGAGAGAGAGAGAGAGAGAAACATCAATGTGTGGTTGCTGGGGGACATGGCCTGCAACCTAGGCATGTGCCCTGACTGGGAATCGAACCTGCGATTCCTGGTTCGCAGCCCGCGCTCAATCCACTGAGTTACACCAGCCAGGGCTTGAAAGATTTAATTTATTTTTTAAAGAGAGTGGAAGGAAGAGAGGAAGAGAAACATGGATTTGCAAGAGAAACATCAGTTGGTTGCCTCTTGCATGTCCCCAGTCGGGGACCGGGCCCGCAACCCAGGCTGTGCCCTGACTGGTAATCAAACCAGCGATCCTTCAGTTCACAGGCCGGTGCTGCGTTCAAACCACTAAGCCACACCAACCAGGGCAAGACAGGAATTCTTGCTTTAAAAAAATCAATAAATAAGGCAATATTCGTAGCTTGCTAACTGCCTTCGCAGCCAAGGTCCAACCCTTCACTCCAACCAGTTCAGAAACTATTTATCTACCGGCCGCTATTGTGCTCTAGGCAGGGAGAATGCAACGACCCACAAAACCCAAACATTTCTGCCCTCGTGGAGCTCAGGCTCCAGTGGGAACCGGTCCAGGCACACCTTTTCTCTCCACCTGACCCAAGCAGTCTTCAAGGCCCAGTTTATTACACCCAGCTTGGCAACAAACCCTTCCCTCCTGACCCTTACTGGTGACTCCGGCTTCCTGTCCGTAGGGCTCAGAGCCCTTTTATTCCCATTCGCTCTGCTGGTTATTAAAGACCGCAGCCAGCCTGTGTCGGAACCTCCCGTGAGCTCTCATCACTGAACTATCACTCTCTAGCATCGCCCTGTTCCTGGGGGTTCATTTCCGGGAGTTACTGATCCGGCGCTGGCACGCCAGCCTCTCCTCGCATGTTGGAGATGCCTGTCTTCCGTCTGACGCCCTGCCAGCCTGGAAGCTACGAAGGGCAGCTCCGGGTCTCCCTTGCTCCGTCCCCCCGCCAGCACAGGTGGACAAGGAGAGATGACCAACACGCCAGAGGACTGAGCAAAGCCAAAGGCCTCTCACGGGCCATACCCGCCCGACTCCCTTCTCCTTACAGGCCTATCCCTCCCTGGTCACTCACGGTTGTCAAAGATGGGATGAGAGAGAACAGGTGACAGGCGGAGGGGCCTGCCCGACGGGTCCCGCACTGTCACCTGGAAGCAGAGCCGCACCGCGTTCAGGTCGTAGTCCCCGCGCTGCTCCTCTACGGGAACTGCCAGAAAACCACAGTCAGGAGAGCTGGGGGGAGCTCTGGCTGGAAGGGCTATTGGGGGGTATGTGAAACAGGAGTCCCAGAGGAGGAAGAGAAGGCTCTAGACCCCTCACTGACCTGTGTGACCCTGGATGTCATGTCCCTTCTCTGGGTCTCAGTGTCCCCAGTGGTAAAATGGGGGTGTACGGAATGGCCAGCAAGATTCTGTGTGTGTTGTGAGTCTCGGCCAATGTTGGAGGCGGAGGCTACCACCCCTCAGCCCTCACCTTGGAAGGGGTTGTTGTTGGTCTGGATGCGCTGGCGGACGGCCTGCTCCAGGTCCCGCTTCTTCACGCACTGGATCCCCAGGTTCTGGAAGCTGAGTCCCCCCCCCCCCCCCGGGCATCAGTCGCACGTCCCCAGCAGAGCCTGGGCCCTCCAGCCTTGCCCAGCCTGCCCTTCCCTCCCCGCCCCCTCAGCAGGCCACCGCTCCATGCTCAACCCTCTCGAATGGCTTCCCGCTCCTTACTTGGGCTGACGGGACCCTCTGCCCTGTGGCCCGGCCCTAGCCGCAGTCCCTGCCGGCCCCTGCCCTCAGTCACGGGGGCCCCAGCCTCTGTTCTCCAAACACGCTCAACTCATTCCACTGCAAGGCCTTTGCACTCGTCCACTCTGCTGGGAACGTTCTCTCCGCACTCCCCCAACGCTCATCAGCCTCCAGGACCTCCAGGTTCAAAGTAATAAGAACAGCTCCTGCGCCTCCCCCACTCTGGGCAATTCTGCCAACTTGTTACTGTTTTATTTTCGTCATTAAGTTACTCTTGAACAGTATCTTGCTTGTTTATATATTTATTTACAGCCAGTCTCTGTCTGTGGTTTTCTTTCTCACTACAAGAGACGGGACACTAAGGGACGTGCTGCTGCAGCTACCCTCAGGGGTTGGGCGCTCAGAGGCAATTACAGACCCACCCCATCCCCCAGCCCGAGAAGCTGATAACTGATAACTGCCTGAGAGTAGACAGGTAAACAGATAACTTCAAGACAAAGGAAATCTGCTTGCAGAGCTGGGGACAGAGCTAGCAGTGAGGGATTCTGCCCTCCGTCCAGAGAGAAGTAACACTGTGACAGTGGCATAGCGGCCCCTCCTCCTGTTCTCCCCACTCAGTCGTGCCCCAAGCCCTGCCAGCCTGTGGGGAGCTGACCTGTGGATGCAACGGTCTGGGCAGAGCTCAGCCTCGTAGTAGCCATCCCGGCAGTCTTTCCCTACCAGCTCGTGGGGGTGAGGTCGGTGAGGGGGGTCCTTGGTGACCAGGGAGATGCGAACTGTCCCTGGCCCCGTGTAGCCATTGATCTGTCCAAAGTACAGAGAGCACCCTGGAGGCTCAGGAGTTCCAGAGCCAGCTCCCAGACTTCAAGGGGGCCTGGAGGCAGACTCGCTGGGGATCCACCGTCCCTCCCTGCCCCCACGCCCCACAGCCTGCGCCAACCTTAATGGTAGGGTGGGTCTTGGTGGTGTCTGTGCTCCTCTCGCCCGGGATGCTGCCCGCCGAGCGACCCTCGCATTTGTAGCGGAAGCGCATGCCCCGCTGCTTGGGCTGCTCGATGATCTCCACATAGGGGCCGGAGGCCTGGGCTGGCTCTGCGGAGACAGCGGCCAGCGGCCGGCCTCCCTCAGGCGGCTGCCCCCCAGCACCCACCCTGGGGGGCTCTTCCAGAAGCCCTGAGGAAGGCCGGTCCACTTACCGGAGGGGAAGATGAGGGGGAACAGGTCTGAAAGAGGGGGGAGAAAGGGTCAGCACAGGCTCACTTCCCGTCTCCACAAGGGAGGGCCTCCCAGGGAAACTGAGGCAGGGCCTGCGCCCTAGAAGCTGTGGTGACACTAAGGGGTGGAAGTAAAAGAGCCAGAAACACCTGTTTCCTGCGAGAACTGTGGGTATGGCATTCTCCCTTCACTGGGGGAAACTGAGTTAGGGCCTCTTCTAGTTTCATAAGGAAAACTAAGGGACGGCACTCCCCTCCCAGGATCCTGGGAGGAAACTGAGTCAGATGCACTCTCCCCTCACAGGGGCACTAAGTCAGAACTGCCCCCACGAGCCCCAGGGGAAACTGAGTCAAAGCTCACTTCCCCCACCTCTACCTACTCAGCAGGCCCCATCCTCCCAGAGGGGAAAGTGAGTCAGACCCCACAACGCCGGCCCCGCCCCACCCCGCGCCACCATCCGGCCGGCCGCTCCCTGCGCAGCGCCCATCCGCCGAGGAAGGGGCGGAAGGCGCGGAGGCTCCCGCCGCAGTCTCCGCGGCCTCGGCGCGGCCACCCCCCCGGGGGCAGAGGGCGCCCTCACCGTCCATGGCCGGGGTCCCAGGGTCCCGGGGGCGGGGCCGGGGTCGCAGCTGGGCCCACGGCGAGCGCTACAGCAGAGCCATTCGCCAGGGGCGGAAATGCGCTGCGCGCGCCCGCCGCCGCGTCACTGCCGGGAATCGGCCGCGCCTGCGCGCTGCGCCGCCGCCGCCGCCCCTCGCGGGGCTGGTGACCCGTGCGCGCCGAGTACCGGGAGACTGCTAGCACGCCGTCGCCGGGGGCTGGGTGCAGTTGTGCGCCGCGCCGGGAGAGTGTTCTCGTCCGGAGGCCGCAGGCGGGGCGGCCGAGCTTAGTTCTCCCCTCGATCTGAGCCCCGCCTGGAGGGCGGGCCCGGCGATTACTCACAATGTTTTTAGGGGATTTCGGGGGCCCCTCCTGCGGATCGGAGGAGTTTGATGATGTCACCCGGGCCAAGTCTGGAGCAAAGCCAGGGTTGCTGGGCTGCAGGGAAAGGCCCGGGCCTGCTCAGCCCGCAAAGGCTCAGTGGCCGAACTCCACAGGATTACACAATCGCTCAAAGGTGACTCTGTGGTTGTCGCCGCAGAAGCACTTTTTGATCACCCATCCACTCCAATCTACATGCAGCGGGGTGGGGAGTAGCTCCCGGACCTCTCCACCTGGCGGCATTTGGGTAGTGGGCTACGCGGAGCCTCCTACACGCCAGAGGCGACCGAAACTCAGCCTGGCGTCCGCTCCCGAGGCCGGGCTGGGCCAAGGACTCGTCGCCTCTGCGGCTCAAGCATCACACTAACAGCCCTCAGAGGCGTGGGTGCGCAGGAGGCGCCCAGGGGTGTATCACCGGAGCCTCGTCTCTGCAGCCCGACGCCTGTGCCTTAGAAGGTGCGGGACTCCCAGTGACCGCTTGACCCGAAGTGTCACGCCGCCGCCGCTCGTCTCCCTAGGGACCTCCTGTTAGGGTCCAGCTGTCGGCCAAAGCGTTTCCACTAACTGTCATGTGCCCCCTTAGAGGGGGTTTGTCAAACCCAAGGCGGCGTTCGTGCGGGATGGGGCGGAGGCTGAGGCTGGAGCACCCCCCCCACCTCCCGCCCCAGGCCATTTCCTCATCGCGGAGCGAGGATGCTCCACAGCAGGCGGCCGAGTCTTCCCCAGATGGAAAAAGACTTTATTTTCTATGAATTCGTTCTAAATGAGGGAATCATGTGGGAACTGGAAAAGACTGGAAATTCTGACTTGCTTTCTCAGGCTCTGAAAAAAACAGGAAGAGAAAAGTGAAAACACCACCCCTCCCACTCATTCTAGTTTCTCACGTGGCTGGCCCGGATTAGTAAAGTAAATTTACTTTTTTGAGGAGGCCGACTTCAGATGACAATACATTATAAACTTTGGTTAATGACATGCAATCATTGAACTTTACATAATTGTCTTTTTTACATAATCCTCTTTAAAAATTCATATATTTATAATTTAAATCAATAAATTGAATTCCATGGTACCCAGTGCAAAACTCAAGGGGCTGGAAAGAATACCACCAGGATTTACAACCATCCACCCACGTGCCCCACACCTACCCATCACGCCCGGTCTTTTGTCCAGGGCACCACCATTCAGAATTGTTTGTTATTCCCTTGACTTTTTTTTTAAGAAAAAAAAAAAAACATATACATGTAAGTGAATATGCATGTCTACACAATATATTGCTTGATTTTTGCTTAGTTTTTTTTTATTGTTGTTCAAGGTTTTTTTGCTTAGTTTTGAACTTCTGTGAAGATGGTATCATACTGTTTTTGGCTTTTGTTAACTTACTTTTTTCACTCAATACACTACGAAGCCTCGTGGGTCTCACAGTCCGTTGTCTACACTCTGCTGTGTTAACACATCCCATGTTCTTCATCCATCTCGAAGATGGCCCATTGAATTTCTAGTTTTATGCTACTATAAGCAGTGCGATTAAGAGCATTCCTGTGAGTGTCTCCTGTTGTACAACTATACAGGAGTTTCCTTGGGTACATGATGAAAAGGGATTCATTAGGGTATAGAATTTCTCTTTATCAGTTTCCCAAACAAGCCCTGGCTGGTGCGGCAGCTCAATGGACTGAGTGTAGGCCCGCAGACCGAAAGGTCAAAATAATGCCTTGGGTCTGTAGCATCGACCAAAATTGATCTATAAGCATTTTTAAAAAATAATGAATGCATAGGTTTCAGCATATTTGACATGATATAACCTATTATAATTATTATTCTTACTGAAGTTCAAATTGCTTCATATTTGGCCAGTGGGAGCCCTTTCACGTGGGTCCCCTGACACAGCCGACGCAGCTTCAGAGCTGTCCGAGGTCTCCAGTCAGACAGCTGTTTGCAGGAGTCCCTTCGGGTCGGTGGAAGATGACACCTAAAGACCAGTGTCGGAGCGCTAAGAATACTTATTGTCATTGGGTTAGTCATTGTAGACGTTTTCAGTGAACTGTGAGGTAACATATACATATTTCTTACATGAAATGCACCAGGAATTCATGTGACATCTCCTTCTCAAATTTAGGGCTATAGGGTCTTAACCCGAATCATCTTATGTATCACTCCCATGTTAAAAAAATCTCAATTCTCTTTTTACAGAAATAGAAAAAAAATCCATCCTTAAATTCATGTGGAATCTTGAGGGACTCTCAGTAGCCAAAACAATTTTGAAAAAGAACAAAGTTAGAGTCACACTTACTGATTTCAAACCTTACTACAAAGCGACAGTAATTACAACAATATGCACTGACCGGTGTGGCTCGGTTGGCTGCGCGTTGTCCCACAGGGAAAGGTCGCCAACTGGATTCCTGGTCAGGGCACACTCCTGGGTCTCGGGCCAGGCCCCTGGTTGCGGGTGTGTGAGAGGCAGCCCATCCATGTCTCTCTCAGACATGGGTGTTTCTCTCCCTCTCTTTCTCCCTCCCTTCCCCTCTCTTTAAAAATACAATCATAAAAAAATGGGCCAAAAAAAAAAAGAATGGAAAAAAGAAAAAAAAACTAAATAAACAAAACAAAGTAGTACTGGCATGAAGATATGCATCTAGACCAATGAGAGAGTCCAGAAAAATAAACTTTCCGCACATAATTGAATGATTTTCAGCAAGAGTGCCAATGGTAGGAAATGTTTGCAAATCACCATTCAATGAAGAAAGGACCGTTTTTTCAACAAACAGTACTAGGAAAGCTGTATTTCCATAAGCAAAAGAATAAAGTCAGATCCTTACCCAACACCATATTTTTTAAAAAATGGATTGAAGAGGTAAAATTATAAAACTCTTCAAAGAAAACATAGGGGGAAAACTTCATGACACTGGATTTAGCAATGATTTCTTGGATATGACATAACTGGACTTCATCAAAATTTAAAACTTTTTTGCATCAAAGGAAACTATAAAGCGTAAAAAAAAAAGCAACCCACAGAATGGTAGGAAATGTTTGCAAATCACATATCTGAGAAAGCTCAATATTCAGAGTATATAGATAATTCCTAAAACTCAACAAAAACAAAAAACAAACAACTCAATTAAAAAAACAGACAATGGACTTGAATAGACATTTCTCCGTGGATGATATAAAATAGACAGTAAACGTGTGAAAAGATGCTCAATAGAAAAGCTATCAAGAAAATGCAAATAAAAACCACAACAAGATACCACTTCACACCCATCAGAATAACTATTGTCAGAAAAACAAAATAACGAGTGTCGGCAGGGATGTGGGGAAACTAGACCCTTTGTGCACTGCTGATGAGAATATGAAATGGTGCAGCTGTCGGAAAACAGTATTGCAGTACCTCAAAGAATTAGACAGGATTACCATACAATCCAGCAATCCCACTGCTGGATATATGCAAAACACCGGAAAGCAGGAACTCAAACAGATACCTGTACATCGATGTCCATAGCATTATTCACAATGGCCAAAAAGTAAAAACAAGTCAAATGTCCATGGACAAATGAATGAAGAAACAAAATGTGGAACACAATAGCACGTTCTTCCACCTTAAAACGGGATGAAATTCTGTTAATATGCTACAACGGGGACGAACTTTGAAAACATTATTCTAAGTGAATTAAGCCAGATACAAAAGGACGGACATTGTATGATTCTATTTATATGAAATACATAGAATAGTCAAATTAAGAGAGACAGAAAGAATAATGATTGCCGCTGACTCGTTGTCTGGTTTCATATAGCAAGAATGAGGCGTTACTGTGTACGGGTACTGTGTTTATGTTGGGGATGATGCAGATTCTGGAGATGGTGACGATGATTGTATAACAATGTGAATGTACTTAATGCCACTGAACTGCACACTTAAAATCGTTAAAATGGCCCTGGCTGGTGTGGCTTAGTGGATTGAGCACCAGCCTGGGAACCAGAAGGTCACAGGTTTACATCCTAGTCAAGGCATATGCCTGGGTTTCAGGCCAGGTCCCCAGTAGGGACGTGTGATAGGCAGCCACACATTGATGTTTCTCTCCCTCTCTTCCTCCCTCCCTTCCCTCATCTCTAAAAATAAGTAAATAAAAGCTTTTAAAAAGTAGTTGAAATGGTAAATTTTATGTACATTTAAAAAACCCCTAAATTCTCAATGACACCAATTATTAAGTTGATCTACCTCACATTACACACAAAACACTTTCAGAATAACCAAACCAGCTCTACCGCCGGTAACGTGACGACCGCAACAGAACGTAACTTTGCAGTTCTTGTTCTTAGTGGTCTGCTTTCTGGCACTATTGATTTGATTTGTCCTACCTAGAATTTTATAAAACTGAAATCATACTATATACACTCTTTTGAGTCTGGTTTCATATGTCATCTATTGTGAAGTTTCCATTCAAAGTTTTTGCTGTTTTGTTATTGAGTTTTTAGAGTTCTTCATACATCTGGATACAAGTCTTAAATTTGCAACATGGGTGTTGCAAACAGATTCTTCCAGGCTGCAGTTCACCTTTTTGTCTAGCTAATGATGTCTAAGAGTAGATTTTTATTTATTTCATAGTTTGTGTCGTTTATGGCTCATGCTTATTTCCTATCAAAGAAATTTTTGCTTCCTCTAAGGTCACAACATTTTTCTCCTGCATTTTCTTCTAGAAGTTTTATAGTTTTATTTTTATAGTTTTAGTTTTACATGTAGGTCTATGATCAATTTTTAATTAGTTTTTGTGTAGGGTATGAAGAATCAAAACTCACCTTTTCACGAATGGATGTCCAGCTGTCTTAGCGTTATCTGTTAAAAAGCCTATTATTTCACTGAATTCTCTTCACTTTGTCACAAGTCATTTGACTACATATGTGCAAATCTATTTCTGGACTATGTTCCATAGATCTGTTTTGATACATTTCTATTTGTATGCTAATACTGCACTGCCTGGTGAGTTTCTGATCTCATCCTTGTTTCTAAAACTGCATTGGCTGTTCTAGGCCCTTTGAATTTCTGCGGCATTTGAGACTCGGCTTGTTGATTTCTGCCATTGGAGCCTGCTGAGACTTTGAGATTCTTTTTTGAATCTATAAAATTGAATCTCATTCTTAAAATAAAAAAGGCTGCTTAGAAACAGTACATATTTTTAAATTTTTAAACATTTATTGATTTAGAGAGAGAAATATCAATTTGTTGTTCCCCTTATTTGTGTGTTCATTGGTTGCTTCTTGTGCATGCCCTGCTGGGAACTGCGCCTGCAACCTTGGCATGTGGGACGATGCCGTAACCAAGTTATCCCCCATCCCCGGGGCCGAGATAGAATATATTTTAAGAAAAAGAAAAAAACAAAAACAAACAATGAAGGAAAAGAAAAAAATTTAAACAGTTAAAAAGAAGAAAACCGCCTCGTATGTGGAGAAACTGGAACTCTTGTGCACTGCTGGTGGAATATAAAATGGCGCAGCCACCGTGGAAACAGTCTGGTGACCAAGCTATTCCACTCCTAGGTTTACGTCCAAAAGAACTGAAAATAGGGACTCAAACAGATGTGCATGCCAATGTTCATGGCAATACTATTCACAAAACCCCAAAGGTGGAAACGAGTCATTCATCAACAGATGAGTGGATAAACTAAGTCTATACATACAATAGAATTTTATTCAATCATAAGAATGAATGAATTTTTTTTAAGATTTTATTTATTTATTTATTTACTTTAGAGAGGGAAGGGAGGGAGAAAGAGAGAGACATCAATGTACGGTTGCTGGGGGCCGTGTCCTGCAACCCAGGTATGTGCCCTGACTGGGAGTTGAACCTGCGATGCTTTGGTTTCCAGCCTATGCTCAATCCACTGAGCTACACCAGCCAGGGCAAGAATGAATGAATTTTTGACACATGGTACAACATGGATGAACCTTGAAGACATCGTGAAATAAAGGGAAACCTCACTAAACAGGAGTGGGAAGGCCAGTAGGAGGAGCTCTCACATAGTACCACTGACGTCAACTACAGAATTGTCAACTACAGACCCCAACAGAATTGTCAACAGGAAATAATGATCAATTACAGGCCCCAAGGAGAAGAGATTTACATTGCTTCTCCTACAGGAAACCCACCACCCCAGCAACTCCGCTAATGAGAAACCTCCATCTCCCTGAACTGTTGCCTTTCTCCAATGGACTTTTGTTCAAAACAACTCCTCCCAACTTTCTTTTTTCCCTCCATAAAATAACATTCCTCTTTTGTCAATTTGCTTATGGCTTTTGCTATAGCTCTTGTCCAGAATTACAATTCTTTGTAGTTCCTGAGTAAACCATTTTTGGCTGGTAAAATAACTGACTGTTTAAGGTCAACATTATGCTAAGTGACATAAGCCAGGCACAAAAGGACAAATATTGTTGATTCCACTTATATGAGGCACCTAGATAGGCAAATTCATAGAGACAGAAAACAGAGTCCAGATCACTGGGAATCAGGGAGGCAGAATGGGAAACTGGTGTTTAATGGGTACAGAGTTTATTTTGGGGATGATGAAAAAGACTCTGAAGATGGACTGTGGTTATGATTACATAACACCGTGAACATCCTTAATGCCACTGAATTGTACATTTATCAGTGGATAAGAGAATAAATACTGTTATGCATATTTTAACAAAATAAGAGTTTAAGTTTTCTTATTAAGTTAATGGTATATGATCTACCTGCATTTAAAGATAGAAAAGTATGAATGTGGGTCAGGACTGGAATCTTCATTTTGTTGTTTTTAAAATGTGTCCCATTAATCTGTGTCTGTACTTGGGCTCACAAGGGCAACAGTGTGTCTCCTGACATCAACTGGAGGTCCATCTTTCACGTAACTCTGTCATTCAACCGAAATTGACTGCGTGTCTACTACTGGCCTCGCACTGTTCTAGATGCTGGATGGTGGTGTGGACAGGACTGCCCTGAGCATAACACAGTCCTTGCACTCGGGGAACTCATATTCTACTTGGAAAACACGGTGATAAACAAACACATTAGAATGTAATATATCAGGTAGATAAGTGCAATGACGAAGAGGAATTATCTGATAATCTCTTATTAGAGAACTGCATATCTATACTCACGTAGTATGTTGTTCTGCGTCTTTCCTTCCGAGAGCTCTGGTTTCGGTTTCTGGGCAACACTGGCCTTAGAAAGTGGGCTGGGAAGTGCCCCTCTTCTGTTTTCTGAAAGAACTTTTGTAGGGTTGGTATTATTTCTTCCTTAATTTTGATATAATTCACCAGTAAACCATCTGCACCTGGCAGTTCCTTTGTGGGTTTTGATTTATGAATTCATTTTCTTTAGACATAGGACTATTTCTGTTTCTTCTTGAGTCATTTTTACAACAGCAGGCACAAGTCGGATATTGAAAACACTTAACCAGCGTTTGTGGTAAAGACCTACTGGTTTTTCGGTGCTGACCTCACACCGAACACCACGCTCTACCGGCACACCCGTCACCTGCAGGTGTCGCCACTATTGTCCCCGTGACCCGACAACATCTCTCCTCTGGTTTAGCACCTTTCTGAGAGAGGCAGAATGGAGACAAGGTCCTCTGTGCTGGTGACACCACACGTACATTGGGAGGCAGGGATCACCTTGAGGGGGATTGCTCAGCCTGACCAGAGGCTTACTTCTCTGAGCAAATGAAACGGAAAAGGTGGAGTTCGTGCTGCTTGTCACTACTGGAACCAATAAGTAGAGACAAGGATTGAATCTTTATGGGTGTTTTATTCAGAGGGCTGGTGATCTGAGAAGATGGTGGGTTATGTACCCTCAAAACTGTCTAAACATCTTCTTTCAAACCGACCTTTTTATAAGAAGGGTAGATAAGGGATTGGGGAAAAGGTTAATTGTATAAGAGTTGCAGTCCTGCAGTGATTTTCCTAGTATTCCTTTATCTGTTGACGAACAGCTCTTTATCTCACCACCAGCCTCCCCTCCCTGAAACACAATGGCTCAGATACCACCTCCTCCTCGCAGACTCCCTGGAGCACCAGGTTGAACTGCTTGTCAACTTCCTGGAGCCATGTGGTCATGCGTTCCAGTTCCTGGAATATAACAGCTCTCCATAGCATTAATCACTTAAGCCTATCAACTCAGGTTAGACTCTTTAACTCTTGAATCCCCCTACAACAAACATTCCAAACCCAAATCGCTGGAGCTAATGTAGAAGGGTGGGCCTGGCTTTTTCCTCTGTGGGCTCCTTTTCTCCATCCCCGGGGTGTTTCTGCCTGCAGGTGCCCCCCAGCCCAGGCACTGAGAATGCAGGAAACGCGAGGCCGGAGACCTTCAGAAGAGACTCTGGCCAGCACCTGGTGGGAGTGGGAGGATGGACACCGGTTCCTTGCCCCTGGGTGGGCCCCCTCCAATGGAAGGCAGATTTTAAACTTTTAAATGTTTTTATTTTTATTATTTTTCAAACCTAATTTCAAATAATTTTTGTTTACCTGGAAAACTCAAGAAAATAAACTAAAAAACAGTAAGAAAACTAAGGAATGTGGCTGGGTAACAAAATTTGTATTCGGAAATTGAAAGCCTTCACATATCCAAAAAACCCAATTAGAGGGCACAATGGAGGAGAAGTATCTTTTTACAGGAGCAGTGACAAAGAAGGAAGACATTACTAGGACTAAACCTAAGAAGTAAAGCTCAATATTTACATAAAGAAAACTTCAAAGTGCTCCTGAGAAACGTACGCACACGCACACACACGCACACACGCACACACACGATACATGGACAAATGGAAAGGTGAACTCAGCAGCACGAAGGTAGCGGTTCTCCCCAAGTCTGTTTTTATTTACTTCTGGACAGGTTTTATTACATGCAGAGGGGATGGGGCTCCGTCCTTGGCAGCTGCCTTCCTCACTGCTGCAGGGACACTGCTCAGCTCTTCTGTCTTCCTCTTGGCAGGAATGTGTGTCCCCACCCTTTTCTTGACCAACTTCAGGGCCCTCCTGTCCTTAAAGACCCAGGGCAGCTCCATGGTGCACCTGACAGGGAACAAAGCCACACACCTCTCGGAGGATGGTGTCCCACACAAACTCAGTGTGCTGGGTGAGATGCCCATGGTGGCGGCTGTGCCGTGGTTTCCTCCTGTCCTCGGTCACCCTGTGGCCCTTGCCGAGGCCCAGGACCATGGGGTGAGGCAGAGCCAAGGTTGCTGCTCCTCAGTCCCTCCCCTATGCCATTAAAATTATATACATATAATCAACAGGGTTGTGGGGTTTTTTAGCTAAACAAGTTAATTTAAAATTTTTAACACCTAATTTTATTTTAAAAATACTTTTGAATTTTTCAACTACAGTTGCCATACAATATACATTAGTTTCAGGTGTACAGGACAGTGAATACACATATATATATAACTTATGACTTTATCTGCCCTGATAAGTCTAGTACCCATCTGACACCACAGTTATTACAATACTATTGACTGTATCCCCTGTGCTACACCTTACATTTCTTTTTATAATTCAAAATATGCACATCTTAATCCTTTCAATTCTTTGCCACCCCTGTCCCAACCCCCTCCCATCTAGCAACCATCAATATGTTCTCTGTATCTACCGGTTTGTTTGTTTTCTTTGTTCATTCATTTTTAAAGATTTTATTTATTTTTAGTGTGAGGGAAGGGAAGGACAAAGAAAGGGAGAGAAATATCAATGTGTGAGAGATACATCGTTTGGTTGCCTCTCACACCTGCCCCCCAGCTGGGGACCTGGCCCACAACACAGGCATGCTTCCTGAATGGGAACTGAACTGGTGACCTTTCAGTCCTCAAGCTGGCACTCACGCGCCCAGCCGCACCAGCCAGGGCCGTTCATTTATTTTGTTCTTTAGAATCTGCATATACATGAAAGCACATGATAAACCTCTTTCTGACACTTCACTTGGCTACCGTCTAAGTCCATCCATGTTGCTGTACATGGCAAAATTTCATTCTTGTTCAGGGCTGAGTAATATTCCATTGCACACATGTACCACCTCCTCTGTATCCATCAATGGACATTTAGCTTGTCTCTGTATCTTGGCCATTGTAAATAATGCTTCAGTGAACATAGAGAGATGCATGTCTTTTCAAATTAGTGTTTTGGGTTTCTTCAGATAAATACTCAGAAGTGGAATTGCTGGGTCCTTCTTCGTCTCTCATTATATATAGTCTTTGTTTAAAGTCTATTTTGTCTGATATACATATTGCTACCACAGTTGTTTTTTTCATCTCCACTTGCATGAAATATCTTTTTTCATCCCTTTACTTTTAGTCTGTGTGTGTCTTCCAGTCTGAAGTGAGTTTCTTGTAGGCAGCATACATATGGGTCATGTTTTCTTATCCATTCAACCACCCTATGTCTTGCAGCATTTAAGCCATTTACATTTAAAGTAATTCTGATAGGTATATACTTATTGCCATTTTATTATTCATATTTTTGATGTTTTCTTCTTCTTCTTAGAATAGTTCCTTTACCTGGTTCCTAATGCTGGCTCAGTGGTGAGGAACTCCTTTAGCTTTTTCTTGTCTGGGATAAAATGTTTTTAGACCTATAGCTCATATGTAATTTTACCAAATGCATATATGGTCTGTGATGGTTAATTTTATGTGTCACCATGACAGGGTGTCAGGGTGCCAAGATATATGGTTATACATTATTTCTGGGGATGGATCTGTGAGGATGTTTCTGTGTATTAGCATTGGAACTGGTAGACCAAGTGAGGAAGACAGCCCTCACCACCGTGGGTGGGCATCATTCGACCTGTTGGAGGCTAGAAAAGAAACAAAAAGGCAGAGGAGAAGGGGAATTTGCTCTCTGACTATAAGAGCTGGAACATCAGCCCTCTTCTGTCCTGGGTCTGGAACTTACACTGGCTCTTCTAGTTCTCAGGCCTTCAGTCTGGACTAGAACTTAAACCATCAGTTCTCCTGGTTCTCAGGCCTTGGTATTTGGAATTGAACTATGCCACTGTCTTTCCTGGATCTCTAGCTTGCAGATTGCACGGAGGCAGGGACCAAAACTGTGCTAACTGCAATACATAGCAGGCTCTGGATAAACATGTATTGACTGTTATCAAGGAACGGCTGATTTCAGCAGCCTTCTGGTAGGTTATATTCTGGTTTTATGTCCCTCAGTCCAAAGACACTGTTACCACGGAATCTTTCTAAGATACGGATATAATCACCCTCCACTTGCATCTTCAATGGAAATCACACTGGACTGAACACATGAAAAGGTGTGTATGTAAGGACACTCTTTTTGGCACTGTTTGTAATAGAGGAAAATTGTAAATACCTTGGATATTCAATAGGGCAATTGGCTGTGGCAGCTAAGGTGCAGCTAAACAAAATGCTACAGAGCCATTAAAATAGCGCTGCGGAATACTTAGCGACAAGTGTTCACTTTGTGTTGCTCAGGAAACACTGGTCACAGAACAGCGGACACAGGAAGAACCTATTCTGTATTTGACACAGGAGTTGA
Organism: Tonatia bakeri; assembly: GCA_004024845.1. Taxonomy (NCBI): domain Eukaryota; kingdom Metazoa; phylum Chordata; class Mammalia; order Chiroptera; family Phyllostomidae; genus Tonatia; species Tonatia bakeri. The sequence continues at coordinate 308,279 of PVIA01000549.1, read as the reverse complement.
CAAAGTAGGAGGTGGCAACATTTTCTGTAAAGGGCCATATAGTAAATATTTTAGGCATCATGGGGTAGAGATTTATATTTCAGACATAATTATAAAGCTGAAATGTGAAAGAAATTATAGTTAAAATGTAAGGGAATCAGTGTGGTTACATTCCAATAAAACTATTTGTGAACACTGAAATTCGAATTTCATAATTTTAACGTGTCATGAAATATTCTTTTGTTTTCCTAACCATTAAAATATATAAACACCAGTAATGACAGAAAAATACAATTAAAAAACCCACACCATTCTTAGCTCACTGGCTGTACTAAAACCAGCAGAGGGTTGGATCTGGACAGCTGGCCACAGATTGCCCACTCCTGATCTACCAGATACTCAACCAAAATGGTCACTGCGGACACGTCCCCCAAAATGATCTGAAATTATTTTTCTCCTCGTTACTGTGGTGTTTCTGAAACACTTGCTCCTCCAAGTATCTGCATGGCTCTGCCCTTACCCCTCCAAACCTTTGCTAAAGTAATACACTTCCAGCCAGGCCTGCCCTGAGCACCCTATATGAAATCGCAACCCGCCTGTCCAGCTCCTTTACCTTGTTCGTTCTTTTCCGTTTCCCAAACACTTATCAGTCTTTAATAAACTAAATAAGTTACTTTTAAATATATTTACTGTTTGTTACATAAACCCTTCTTTCTCCTCCTAACCCCCAAGAATGTAAGCTCTATGAGGGCAAGGTTCTTTATTCACTGATGTATTCCAGGTTCCTAGAATAGTGCCTGGCACATATAGTAAGAGATTACGTTGTTGGATGTCTGAATGAGTAATGTATTATTTTTTTAACTGTAAACTTAATATACAAAACAACAACCTAGAAAGATTCCGTAAATCCCCTTATGCAACGAATGAAATCCACAAACTGGGCCAAACATTGAACTTCCTTCACAGTCCCACCCACTTCTCCAGCCTCCCAAACCTCCCAGACCCGCCCCCTACCAACAAGCACTCGTAGATAACTCCCAGCGACATCTCCCACCGCCGCTAGAGGACGACGGAGTCCCGCCATCCTCAAAGCCCAAACACTAGTACCAAGCGAGCCGCACTGCACCCACGTGACCGGCGTCGCACCCGGTGAGCGTCACGTGACAGACTAAGCTTTCCCCCAATCATTGGGCACGTTGTGGGGATTCCATCCAGGACCCGGCCCCAGACATAAAATACCCCTTTTACCGGCCGGCCAAAAGGGCCGCCTTCCGCTTCCAGTTGGTCGTTGGTGTCTTTCAAGGGTCGTCGTCTACAGCGGTGTTGGAAAGCCTCGGCCTAAAGCGTGCTCAGTCCCGGAAGTGACGTTTCCCAGAGGGGCCGGAAGTGGCAGTGGAGGGAGGGAAGATGGCGGAGGTGGTGAGTCCGGTGCCCGGGGCGGGGCGGAGGGAGCCAGGGGAGGTGGGTAGAGCCCGAGGACCCCCAGTAGCCGACCCTGGCGCCGCGCTGTCTCCCCAGGGGGAGATAATCGAAGGCTGCCGCCTGCCAGTGCTGCGGCGAAACCAGGACAACGAAGATGAGTGGCGTGAGTGACGTCGGGGGGCGGGGCTAAGGAAACAGAGGGCGAGGGGCGGGAGTCAAACGAACCCTCGGGAGGGGGAGGGGCCTCAAGAATTCTGGGGCGGGCGGGTCGCCGGTACACGGGAGGGGCGTGGCTTTTTGCTGCTTCCAGATGGACAGGGCGGGGCTTGGAGAGGGGGCGGCACTTGGTGACTAAAGGGGCTTAGGTGGAGACCTTCTAGGTGCTGGGGTGTGGGATTCTGGCCTGGGAGTGGAGTTCATGTCGTAGGAGGGTGGAGCCTCGTGGTCTGACCCTCCTAATGCCCCTATGCTGTTCCTACAGCCTTGGCCGAGATCCTGAGCGTGAAGGACATCAGTGGGCGGAAGCTTTTCTACGTTCATTACATTGATTGTGAGTGCTGGGCTAGGGTGAGGAGGGGCTGCGGGGTAGATTGGGGGTGGGGGGCGGCCTCTGGCATTCCTTCCTGAGCCATCCTCCCTACTGCAGTCAACAAACGCTTGGATGAATGGGTGACCCATGAACGGCTGGACCTGAAGAAGATCCAATTCCCGAAAAAAGAAGCCAAGACCCCCACGAAGAACGGACTTCCTGGGTCCCGCCCCGGCTCTCCAGAGAGAGAGGTGGTGAGTAGGTCCCCTACTTCACCTCTTCTTTCTTGCCTCCTATTTCTGTCACCTCTTGGTCTCAGTAGCTCCTGGATGGATGGGTTTGAGGCAGCACTTTCCTACCCTGACTTTAGCTTGCCAAGGATGGGGACCATGTTGCACATGTAGCTTCCAGAATCCAGCAGCTATTCCCATGTCCTTGAGAGGGTGGGGTTTGGTAACACCATGCTAAGGGGCTCCTACTCCCCTTTCCCATCCCGCCACCATCCCCACCCCAGAGGAAGACCCTGGACCTATCTCTACAGCCGGCCTCCGCCCAGGCCAGCGGGAAGACCTTGCCAATCCCGGTCCAGATCACACTCCGCTTCAACCTGCCTAAGGAGCGGGAGGCCGTTCCCGGCGGTGAGCCTGACCAGCCGCTGTCCTCCAGCTCCTGCCTGCAGCCCAACCACCGCTCAACGGTACCCTCAGCAATTCCAGGGACCTTGCTTTCCTCTCAGGTCCCACGTTCTCTACCTTCTGACCCACCTTTCTTGGTTTCTTTCTGCAGAAACGGAAGGTGGAGGTGGTTTCACCCGCAACTCCAGTGCCCAGCGAGACTGCCCCAGCCTCAGTTTTCCCTCAGGTGAGTCCTCCAAACCACCATTCTTCCCTTCTTGTCTTCTCCCTGCCGGTGGCCCCTCTCAGACTTGCCTAAAAGCCGCCTCTTCTGTTCTTACCCCTTCACCTACAGAATGGATCAGCCCGTCGGGCCGTGGCCGCTCAGCCAGGACGGAAGCGAAAATCGAACTGCTTGGGCACTGACGAGGTAGGTCTGGGGTAGGGGGAAGCTGAGTGAAAAGCAGAGGATGTAGACTGGTTGGAGTTTTTAGTGGCTAGTTTAAAAACGGCCCGTAGGTGGGGGGCAGCGGTGGTGGTGGGATCAGGAGCTAAGCAGAGCTGGTTCAGGTCAGTCATTGGGTGATCCTTCCCACGTTCTGAATGAAAACTTTTAAGTCTTGGTCTCTTTATCTGGAGAGTGGGGATTGTAGGGCCTCCCCCACAGGGTTGCTGCTAGGCTTGAACAAGGGAACATGTGGCGGGGGAGGCCATGTGAGCTGTAGTCTCCTGTGACTGGTACCTTCTGCTGGTCCCGGGCAGGACTCCCAGGACAGCTCAGACGGCATACCGTCAGCTCCACGCATGACTGGGAGCCTGGTGTCCGACCGGAGCCACGACGACATCGTCACCCGGATGAAGAACATCGAGTGCATTGAGCTGGGCCGGCACCGCCTCAAGCCGTGGTACTTCTCCCCGTACCCACAGGAGCTCACCACGCTGCCGGTCCTCTATCTCTGCGAGTTCTGCCTCAAGTACGGCCGTAGCCTCAAGTGTCTGCAGCGTCACTTGGTATGAGGGGTCCCAGGTGCTGCCCTACTAGCACCCCAGTCCTTCTCCCAGCCTGACCCTCCTCTTTTCCTCAGACCAAGTGTGACCTGCGACACCCACCAGGCAACGAGATCTACCGCAAGGGCACCATCTCCTTCTTCGAGATTGATGGGCGTAAGAATAAGGTCAGCGGCCGAGGGACAGTGGGGACACTGCAGAACCTGGAGTGTGGGGAAGTCAAATGAACAGCTTTTTGCTCAGGAAGACACTGACTGGCCTGGCCAACAAGCTGGCGTCCTCCCTTTTTACTGAGTTCCTGCTGGAGGGCAGCTGCGGGGAGACGCGACCAGGATTAGATCACACCTCCGCTCTTGGAGAGCTCAGTCCGTGGGGAAGAGAGACACACCAGTGGACACCTAGATCCTGGTGTGATAAGTGTCATGGAGCATGACTCTTATGAAGTGGGTTATTAGGACCCCGAGGAGGTAGTCAGCAAAGCTTCACAGAGGAGGTGACTGCTGAGCCTTGATACAAAGGACAAGGTGGGGAACGGACTCCCAAGCAGTGGAGTTCTGAAGGGCAGGGCATGGCTGCACTGAGGGCGTGGGTGTCAAAGGCAAAGACTCTTCTGGCTGAAGGGCAGAGAGGACGAAGGAAGGCTGTTACAAGGGACAGGGCTCAGGTGGTACAAATAAGGTCACCTGGGAAGTTAGGGACATCCTAAGTTTGGGGCTTCAAAACCTGCTTTAGTCTGCCCTGGCTGGTGTGGCTCAGTGGATTGAGTGCTGGCCTGCAAACCAAAGGGTCATTGGTTCGATTCCCAGTCAGGGCACATGCCTGGATTATGAGTAGGTCCCCAGTTGGGGGCGACAGGCAACCACACATTGATGTTTCTCTCCTTTTCCCCTCCCTGCTCCCCGCTCTAAAAATAAATAAATACAACCTTAAAAACAACAAATCTGCTTTAGTCTGTGGTTGTGGGGAGGAAGGAGTAACCTGGAGGGATCATTGAAAAAGAGACTCCGCCATTCCTGGGACCTAGAGGGTGGCAAGGGAGAGGCGGTCACCTTGAAGGGCAAGGAGAGCTCATGCTTGGGTGCCAGGGGAGCCGGAGAGGAAGATGCTGTGTTAGCCCCATTCTGCACTCAGTGTGAACTTGGGCATGTGGGTGGCAGTGCCTGGCAGGTAGTTAAAAAAAGGTCATGTCTGAGCTGGCCTGCAAACTGAAGGGTCACTGGTTCAATTCCCAGTCAGGGCGCATGCCTGGGTTGCGGATCAGGTTGCTAGTTAGGGGTGTGTGAGAGGCAGCCAGTCAATGTTTCTCTCCCTTGCCCTCACTCTAAAAAGTAAGTATTTTTTTAAATTGACTTTTAGTTGGAGGGGAGTGAGAAAGAGAGGCAGAGAAACATTGATGAGTTGCCTCTTACATGCCCCCAGTTAGAACCCAGACCTCAACCCAGGCATATGCCCTGACTGGGAATTGAACCGGCAACCTTTCGGTTCGCAGGCTGGCACTCAATCCACTGAAGCACACCAGCCAGGGCAAATAAATAAAATCTTTCCAAAACAATTTAAAAATAAAATAAAAAGTAACATCTGAAATGCAGGATAAATTATGTGCAGAGGTAAAAATAACAAGGTTAACAGGGTTTTTTGGGGGGTGGGGAGCTCCTAGGGTGGTTATTTTTTTTAAAACTCCAGAACCCCTTACTCAGTTGTAGACCCCAGGTCAGTTCCCAGGGGTGCGGCTGCAGGCAGAGAAGTCGTGTCTTTTGACAGCGGGCTTCCCAGACTGTTGCAGGCAGAGCTGGCTCACCAGCTCTGGGCAGTCTGGGGGACACGTCAGTGCGCTGACTGTCGTTGACTACAGCGGAGGGCAGTGGCGGGGCCCCAGGGCATGTCCACGGACTGCACAACACTGTGAAGCAGCCTGGCCTGGGCGGCAGGGACAGTCTGACTGACGGGATAGGTCAGGCCTCAGGGAAGAATGCTCACCGCCTCTCGGCCTGGGGTACAGAGAAGCTCCTGGTGCTTGAGGCGGGGGACCCAGCATGGTGATGGGCCTTTCCCTTTGCAGAGTTACTCCCAGAACCTGTGCCTTCTGGCCAAGTGTTTCCTTGACCACAAGACGCTGTACTACGACACAGACCCTTTCCTCTTCTACGTCATGACGGAGTACGACTGCAAGGGCTTCCACATCGTGGGCTACTTCTCCAAGGTGTGTGCGTGCCTGGCCCGGCCCGGCCCTTGGCCCTGCGCTGTGCCCAGTCCCTTCCCTCCCATTCACTGGCCCCCCTGTTCCAGGAAAAGGAATCGACGGAAGACTACAATGTGGCCTGCATCCTGACCCTGCCTCCCTACCAGCGTCGGGGCTACGGCAAGCTGCTGATCGAATTCAGTGAGTACTTAGGTTCATGCAGGTTGCTGTGGTCCTCAGCTCTGGCTGTGCGCCCCAGTCACCGCGGCCAGAAATCCCGGTGGGGGCTCTTCTGAGATTCTTTCCTTCTCAGGGTGGCTGCCCTGCCTGTCTACGTCAGGTTCTCAGCCCCTCACTGCGCCTCGCCTGAGGCTCTAAGTACCATCCAGCTTTCCACAGATTTGACTCAGCTGTGTCCCCCGGGTAACACCAAGTGAGCCACTGTCACTTCTCCATCTGCTACTATAGTCATGTAAGTTCCTGAGTGAGGACCAGTGGTTTCCTGAGCCTGGCAGACCTGGTTTCCTGAGCCAAGCAGACGTGCAAGTGCTATGAGCTTGGGCAGTCGCCCCTTGGGAGCACGCCCACACCTCTCTTCCCTCTCAGGCGTGCATCGCCTGAACTCAAAGGGTCCCCGCAGGGTTGGGGATTTGCAGCCAGGGGAGCACTGGGTGGCAGCAGTAGCCCCAGGCCAACCCCTTGGACCTGTCCCCAAGGCTCCCTTTTCTGACTTCCCAGTGAGGCAGAGGGCCCCGCCCAGGCTCTGTCTTGTTGCTTCTTCTACCCTGAACTCTTCATTGTTTCACTGTCCTTAGCTTTTTAAAAAAAGATTTATTTTAGAGAGGGGAAGGGAGGAAGGAAGAGAGGAAGAGAAACATGGATGTGTGGTCACCTCTGAAGCGCCCCACTGGGGACCTAGCCCACAACCCAGGCAGGTGCCCTCACTGGGAATTGAACTGGCAACCCTTTGGTTTGCAGGCCGAGACTCAGTCCACTGAGCCACACCAGCCAGGGCTCACTGTTCCGTTTTAATAAATGTATTCTCAAAAAAAAAAAAAAATGCTGTTAACTTAGCAGAGCTGTAAGCAGACTCTCAGATATGCAGGCCCAGGTTCCCTGTGTTCAGTCGGATCAGTCTCCTCAGGCTTCAAGAGCCCTTCACAGCCCCAGGGCTCCCTCCTGCTTCCTGGCCTCCCGCCTCCCACCTCCGTTCTGCTCAGCTCTGCACTCACGGGCATAAGCAGGCGCTGTGCTGGAAGATGGGGAGGGAACCTTAGCTGTTTGGTGAAGAGACGGAGGTGACTCGATCAAAGTCATAGTCCATTTGAGATATTTTATTGGTAGAACGATGCCAAGGTGGGGTTGCATCTTTAGGGGGTCCTCAGCCTGGTAAAGCAGGCAGATGCTTAATGAAGTCTTGGAGCTCAGACTCAATGGAGAGGGGTGCAGGCAGGGCCACCCAGGTGTGCTCAGTCTGGCAGACCGGGCGTGTGGGCATTAGGGGAGGCGCTGAGGAGGGGCCAGGAGCCCTGCAGCTGAGGCAGCTGTGTGGTGTCCCACTGACCCTTCGGGAGCCTGCACACACTGCAGACCCAGCAAGAGTAAGCAGGGCCCCATGTGTCCCCATGCTCTCCCATGCTCCCTCTCTCCAAAGCGCCAGCCTCTGTCCTCACGGGAGCTGCTGGGTGGGAGCCATGAGATCGGGCAAGAGGGTGGGACTGGCTGATAAAGGTGCACCAAAGGGAGGAAAGCAGAGCGGGCTCTGGCGCGGCAGGGAGCAGTTCTGACTGAGGGTGAGGAAGGGTCTCCACTGGTGGGGACACCCCAAGGCCCTGGCCGGGCAAATGAAGACTGCCTAAGAGACACGAAGGCACGCAGGGTTTCCTAGTGCCTGAGGTCTCACCAGGAACTGCCTGCGGTGGGCATTAGGCAAGAGGGAGAGCAGTCAGAGTGGGAGGGAAAGAGCTTGGGGGGCCGTCACCTGCTGAGGGACGGTGGCCCTCCGCCTGGGGAAGTGCTTCAGCGCTCTTTGCAGCCTCAGCCACCTGGTCCGACCAGGCTAGTCTTAGAGCTGCTGGCGCCCCTCAGGTCACAGTTAGAGGGCCTTAACTGACCATAAGAATCTAAGCATTTCAGGCCTGAAGCAGAGGTGGGGTCTGCCCTCCTCTCCTCCTCACATGCCCAGGCACAGAGAGAGTGCAGGGTGGCAGGGAAACTGGAGGCCCTTTCTTTCCATGAGCCCTTTTCTCTGCCAACCCCACCCCCACCCCACCGCACCTCTAAACCCTCACAGGCTCTTGAACACCCCCCACCCCAGCTGATTGTAGCTTCTCCTCAGTGCGTGCGGGGTCCTCCACTGTGCGTGGCACACAGGTGAAGAGTGGGTGCTCAGTAGTCCTTCATGAGGAAACTGAGGCACAGAGCAGACGAGCCCAAACCCCAGGTCACGGAACTACCATGGCAGCAAGGACGGGAAGCAGGCATCTGCCTGTGCAGCCGGCGCTCTTCAGCATTGGTGTATGAGGCTGTAGCCCCTTACCCCTTCCCTCTCCATTGTTTTAGGCTATGAACTCTCCAAAGTGGAAGGGAAAACAGGGACCCCTGAGAAGCCCCTCTCGGATCTTGGGCTCCTATCCTACCGAAGCTACTGGTCCCAGACCATCCTGGAGATCCTGATGGGGCTGAAGTCTGAGAGCGGGGAGAGGCCACAGATCACCATCAAGTAAGCCTGGCTGTGCCTCCCTGGGGCTTTATAGTCTTCTCCTGCTTTCTCCCCTGGGGCCCCCGTGGACCCTGGGCAGAGAAGGCCCACAGGGGACCTGATCTTCGCCCTCCCACAGTGAGATCAGTGAGATCACCAGCATCAAGAAGGAGGACGTCATCTCCACTCTACAGTACCTTAACCTCATCAACTACTACAAGGTAGGGGGCGGGCGGGGGAGAGGTGCATGCAACGGCGCAGAGTGCACACCCCACTCGGGCTGACCTGCTTTGCCCCGCCTCCCACCCAGGGCCAGTACATCCTCACGCTGTCAGAGGACATTGTGGACGGGCACGAACGGGCTATGCTCAAGCGGCTGCTCCGCATCGACTCCAAGTGTCTGCACTTCACCCCCAAGGACTGGAGCAAGAGGGGGAAGTGGTGACCGGGCACCGCCCATGGTAGCACCCACAAGCCAGCGGAACTGGAACTGACAGCCCATCCTGTCCCCAAGGGGGACCTAAGGGAGATGGACCGGGCTGAGGACAGTTCCACAGGGAGAGGACAGGCCTGGTAGGGGCCGGATGGTGCCCAGCACCAAAGTGAGCTCAGGGCTCAGGTCATCTCTAAGGTCAGCTGGCTGCAGGCCCAGGCCTGCTGTGAACCAGGGACCAGAGGGGGCCAGGTAGATGTGTACAGTGAGATGGGGGTGTGGGCACTCTGTACAGAGGGCTGGTAGATGTAAAAATTTTCTTTTGTAAAGTAGGAGTGCGGGGTGGGGTGGGTACTGGCTGCAAAATTTTGGCCTCTCTCCCCTTTTGCCCCCGGCAATAAATTGTGTCCATAGGCCAGAGCCATGAAGGGTTCTTGTAGGGGAAAGGGCAGTGCTGCCTTATGGGCTCCAAGGTGTGGGCAAACTCATAGGTGTGGTGAGGAGCTGGTTATTAGAGTGATGGAATCGGCGGGTCAGAAGTGAAAAGCTGGTTTATTGGGTGAAGGAATCAGTGGCTTCAAGTTTCCAGCTCTAGTTCTCAGTCTCCCGGCACTTGTGCATGAATCTGCAAGAGGAGTCACCTTTAGTACTGGATTCCTGAGATGGAGCGGCTGGGGGGCCCATGAACTCCCAGGGGGACCCAGAGGCTCAGAATGACAGCCCCTTGTAGACAGGCCATAGGGAGCCACACTGCCCTTACTCAGTCCAACCTTCCAGTCAGAGACCGGCTCCAGCAGCCCCATTGTGCTCCAAAACTCGACAGCCTCAAATCCACTTACTGGGCAACCCGGGAAATGAAGCCACGGGGGGTGTAGATGGGCCTGGGAGGAAGGCGGCCCGTCAATCTACTCACCGCTGCGGCGAGGCCGGGCCAAGTTAGGGCCGCACGCACTTTGGCATCCCGGCCAGGGACAGTCTCCAGGCCCCACACAGTGAAGTGGCTGAAACTGCCGGAGGCTCTGATAACGCGGTCCTGGGAAAGGGGCCCGGCTCAGCCTCGGGGCCGCTGCTCCCGCCCGCACCCCCTGCCAGCCCTGTGCCCCTGTGCTCACGAAGTCCCGCTCCAGGGCCGCTTCCGCGGGTTCCAGCAGCTCCTGCTCTTGCTCGTCATTGTGTGACCCCTGCGGGAAGCCCTGCTTCCCCACCAACACCTCTTCCTTCTCTTCCATCACCATCACATATCCCACGAGGCCGGGCGGCACCTCCACCTCCTCTCCCCGCAGACTGCGGCCCCGAAATGACACTTCGAGTCCTGAAGGAAGTAGGTCCAGGGCATCAGTGAGGACCTTATCCAGGCCCAAGGGGCCAGCCCAGTGGCGGCCCTCGCGCTACCGCCGCCAGTGGACCACGATTCCCAGGAGCCGTCGCGCCCGCTCTCCCCGACGACAGCGCGCTGCTGGTGCAGGGGCTGCCGGGAGCCGTAGTCCGGACGCGAGCACTTACCTTCGGGACCCTGACGGATGGCCGGGGTGAAGAAGCTCCCCACGGGGGCAGGCCGGTTAACCGGGACGTCACAGGGTAGAAGATGCAGCGTGGCGGGGGTGGCGCTGTGTAGAGTGTCCGGGCGTAGGTGAATTCGGCGCTTCTCGACGTCTTCCTCGTCGCTGCTCTCCATCCTCCGCTGCTATCCCGTAGCTCGCGGGCTAACGCCAAATCTGGTGCCTAAAGCGCGCGAAACCTATCGGAACGCCCCGGACAGTCAGCGCAGGGCCTCCTGGGAAGCGTAGTCTTTCCTTGAGGTTCCTTAGCAAGCACCGCCTTCCTGTGTTCAAGTACCGGGTTTTTTTCCTTGAAATATTTTTCAGTTGTTGGGTGGGAGGGGGTGGGCAGAGTGGAGGGGAGTGAAGGGGGAAAATGGGACAACTGTAATAGCATAATCAATAAAATAAAAAAAAATTTAAAAAGTGAAAAAAATGTTTTTCAGTTGTATATATTTTTTATTTTAACTTAAAATACTGTTTACAGTTGACATACAATAGTATGTTAGTTTCAGGTGTAGAATGGTTCCAAAAAGTACACTTTTTATGTCAATTGTTAGGAAGGATTTTTTTTGCTTTTGCTTTTAAAAATTTTACCAGGACATCAACTGTCTCAAATGAGCTGAAGATATTTCATCCAAATTTGTGGTTTGTCTTCCAAACCTGTGTATATTTGATTTTTATTACACATATGAATTTTCTTTTGTGTAGTCAAATTCACCTTTTATTTTTATGTCTTAGTTTTCACAATACTTTTTATTTTTTTGGTTTCTTAACTCTTCTCTAATTTGAGATATGTGTGTGTGTATTTAATTTAATTTATTTATTTTTAGAGAGAGGGGAAGGGAGGGAGAAAGAGAGGGAGAGAAACATCAGTGTGTGGTTGCTTCTCACACGCCCCCTACTGGAGACCTGGCCCACAACCCAGGCGTGTGCCGGGACTGGGGATCCAACCAACAACTCTTTGATTTGCAGGCCCGTGCTCAATCCGCTGAGCCACATTAGGCAGGGTAATATTTATATTTGTATAGATACCTACCTTAGGTATGTTTTGTCAAGTTCTTTCATAAAACAATATGAACGGTTAATTAAGCTTAAAATTGTGCCCTGACTGGTGTGGCTCAGTTGGGCTTTGTCCTGCAAAAGGAAAGGTCACCAGTTGGATTCCTGATCGGGGCACATGCCTAGGTTCTGGCCTGGTCGGGTCATGGATAACAGGCAACTGATCAATGTTGCTCTCTTTCTTCCTCTCTCTCCTCTCTACAAAGTAAATAAGTTTTTTAAAAAAAGATTAAAATTACATTAATTCATAGATTTGAGAAAAACACCCCCAGACATCTGGAGCTGGCCTTGGTATTCTGTTGAACATGAACCATGTCAGACATGAGGGATAAAGACCCCCCTGTACTTATGTGAACATGGACCAAGGCACGAGCATTGTCCAGACCACAGAAATGATGAGACATCTCTCTTGGATTAGAGGTGACTTGCCTCAGTCTAGTTAGGATTTGTTAACATTATTCCATCATGGAAAAGCTTCGACTTTTTGACAGCATCCTATTCAGAGAAAAGCCTTGCTTCCTTAAACTCTCCCCTAAATCACCTATAAATTCTTCCTAACACCCACTTACTGAGATGCCCCGCAGTGCATAAGTAATAAACCCATTTGTTCAACTACACATGTGTTCTTGGTGGTCTTTGGCTGGAGGGTATTGACATATTAATTTAGAGAGTCTTGCTTTAGTTTTCTATCAAGCATAAGATACATAATGCCAACTTCCGGCCAAGATGCCAGGATGGAGGTGTATGTAGAGATACTTTGCCTGCTTGCACAACCAAAAGAAGGACAACAAATTTAAAAACAGAAAACCAGAACTGCCAGAAAATCGAAGTGTATGGAAGTCTGACACACAAGGAGTTGAAGAAGAAACATTCACCCAGACCGGCAGGAGGGGCAGAGACTGGCAGCCGGGCAGAGAGGACTCAGTGGCTGGGGGACCAGGCTGTCCCACATTCGTGTGTGGATAAACTGGGAGGAACAATTGGGGAGTGAGACAGACCACACAATCCAGGGCCCCAGCTCAGGGAAATAAAGCCTCAAACTTCTGATTAAAAACACCTGGGGAGGTTGAGGCGGCAGTGGGAGAAACTCCCAGCCTCACAGGAGAGTTTGTTGGAGAGACCCACAGGGTCCTAGAATGTACATAAGCCCGCCACCCGGGAATCAGCACCAGAAGGACCCGCTTTTCTGGTGGGCAGCAGGGAAGTGACTGAAAACAAGCAGAGAGCGGAGCAAGCGCCTTTGTTCCCTCTCAGACTGCTCCCCCCCCACGTATAGTGTCACAACACAGCCACGTGGGTTGCCCCACCCTGGTTAACACCTAAGGCTCTGCCTCTCACTATGTAACAGGCACAGCGAGACAAAAAAAAAAAAGGCTCAAATGAAAGAACAGTTCAAACTCCATAAAAAAACAACTTAGCAACAAAGAGATAGCCAACCTATCAGATGCACAGTTCAGAACACTGGTAATCAGGATGCTCACAGAATTGGTTGAATATGGTCACAAATTAGAGGAAAAAATGAAGTCTATGAAAGGTGAAATAAAGGAAAATGTACAGGGCGCCAACAATAACAGGAAGGAAACCAGGACTCAAATCAACAGTTTAGACCAAAAGGGAGAAAGAAATATTCGATCAGAAAAGGATGAAGAAACAAGAACTCAAAAAAATGAGGAGAGGCTTAGGAACTTCTGGGACAACTTTAAATGTTCCAACATCAGAATGATAGGGGTGCCAGAAGGAGAAGAGGAAGAGCAACAAATTGAAAACTTACTTGAACAAATAATGAAGGAGAACTTCCCCAATCTGGCAAAGGAAATAGACTTCCAGGAAGTCCAGGAAGCTCAGAGAGTCCCAAAGAAGTTGGACCCTAGGAAGCATACACCAAGGCACATCATAATTACATCACCTAAGATTCAAGATAAGGCAAGAATCTTAAAAGCAGTAAGAGAAAGTTACCTACAAAGGAGTTCCCATCAGACTATCAGCTGATTTCTCAAAAAGAAACCTTACAGGCAAGAAGGAGTTGGAAAGAAGTACTCCAAGTCATGAAAGGCAAGGACCTACACCCAAGATGACTCTATCCAGCAAAGCTATCATTTAGAATGGGAGGGCAGACAAAGTGCTTTCCAGATAAGGTCAAGTTAAAGGAATTCATTATCATCCAGCCCTTATTATATGAAATGTTAAAGGAACTTATCTAAGAAAAAGAAGATAAAAAATATGAACAGTAAAATGACTCACAGCTATTAACAACTGAACCTAAAAAAAAACACACACACAAAAACAAACTAAGCAAACAACTAGAACAGGAACAGGAACACAGAAATGGAGATCAGATGGAGGGTTATCAGCGGGGGAGTGAGAGGGGGAGAGAGGGGGAAAAGTTACAGAGAATAAGTAGCATAAATGGTAGGTAGAAAATAGACAGGGGGAGGTTAAGAATAGTGTAGGAAATGTAGAAGCTAAAAGAACTTATATGTACGACCCATGGACATGAACTAAAGGAGAGGGGGAAAGCAGGTGGGAGGGGGTGTGCAGGGTGGAGGAGAATAAAGCGGGGGAAAATGGGACAACTGTAATAGCATAATCAATAAAATATATTTTAAAAAAGATACATAATGCCAATTACTTATGTCTTCTTTTATGTCTATCTGTATAGTTGTGAGGTTTTCTTCATACACAATAGTTACCATATTTTAAAGCTTATTCCTAGATAGATTATATTTGCTTCTATTACAAATTAGATCTTTCTTCCATTTTATTTTCGGATTATTATATAGCAGAGTTTGACAAACCTCCCATATAGTTTCTGTCACAGTTGCTCAACTTTGTCATTGTAGCATAAAAACAACCATAGACAATATGTAAATTAATGTGTATGGTTATGTTCCAATAAAACTTTATTTGCAAAAGCCAGCGGTGGGAAGCGAAAACATCGGTGTGACTCGCTTTATTGTGACATTCACTTTATCGCAGTGGTGTCAAGCCAAACCTGCATCCTCAGGGTGCAGATCTTCAGGGTGTGCCTGCCTTCGTGTCGTTCGAAGAACTGGTCCATTTCCTTTGAGTCATCGGACTGTGGGCACAGAGTTGTTTCCCTGTCCTTTTCCTGTCCACGGGATCAGGAGTGATGATCCTTCTTTCATTTCCGGTATCAGTCGGCTTCCTGGAACGGGTCGAGTGCAGTGCTGACTTGTGGGTGCTCACCGAAGAGCGCCGCCTGCAGGCGACAGGCAGCATCTCCCCTCCTGATTCACGCCCCGCACTGTGCAGCAGGCTCACGATGACAACAGTCATGGGCGAGGGATGGAAGTAAGGCAGGGGGCGCTCAACGTGAATTTCTCCTCAGCAAGGCTGATCTGACTACTGCCACTGACAGATGGGTAATGTCCCAAGTGGGAGACCAGCACTGAGCTCTCCGTATAGCAGAATATATCCCAGGAGATCAGCCAGACGTTCAGTTTCAGGGGGATTACATCGGGTCCCTTCCATTATGAAAGTGGCAGAATCCGTTGCCGCTGCTTCTGGAGATGGCTGTCTTCCCTGACCACAGTCCTCAGCCAATATTTTCTTTTTCAATTAGATTTTAAATTCTTTTTTAAAAGATTTTATTCACTTATTTTTAGAGAGGAAAGGGAGGGAGAAAGAGAGAGAGAGAGAGAGAGAAACATCAATGTGCGGCTGCTGGGTGCTGTGGCCTGCAACCCAGGCATGTGCCCTGACTGGGAATCAAACCTGCAATGCTTTGGTTCGCAGCCTGCGCTCAGTCCACTGAGCTATGACAGCCAGGGCTGCCAATATTTTCATGGCCCCACAGTACTGCTTCCTAGTACGATCACTCTTTTGGTTACAAAAGAAGTAATGGGACTGGGACCATGACCATGGACACCGCTGGCCTCGCCAGGAGCCTGTCCCTGGGGCAGCAGGCTTGCACGAGCAGTGGTCTGCTTGTTGAAGACTCGGTTATGCCATCAGTGAAGATGGGATCTCGCTAGCTAGTTTCAGGAAGCTGTCCTCGCTCTAATTATACCCATGAATTTTTTTAAAATTTAATTGTTTTTTAGAGAGAAGGGAAGGGAGGGAGAAAGAAAGAGAGAGAAACATAGATTGGTTGCCTCTCGTAGGCACCCTGACCAGGACCGAACCCACAACCTAGGCATGTGCCCTGATTGGGAATGGAACCGGGACCTTTTGCCTTGCCAGATGATGCCCAACCAACTGAGCTGCACCAGTCAGGGCTGTACCCATGGATTTTAATCTACAGAGGTGACTGAATGATGACAGGGAGAGGTCAATGCCATTGAAAGAAAAGTTCAATGTTTCTTACAGTTTCCCCCAGAAACAAGAGGAATGGCCCGTCAGGCAGGGCCACATGAGTGAGCACTGGAGTTGGTCTGGAGGCAGAAAGAAGAGAGGGGTCAGTATAGGCCACAGCATGTCTTGGGTCTTCCAAGGGAAAGGTAAGGTGGGTTAGGAGAAACGGTTTAGGATTGGCTAGCTTAAGTAATTCCAGCAGACTTTGGGGCGCCGGGCCTGGGCTGGCTGCTGCACTACTGGTTCCTATGTACTGCAGGGGTCTGTGTGGGAGAAGGTAAGAGCTCTGAGGGCAGCTGCTTCCGCGCCGGAGGACGCTTGGGGAGCAGAGAAGCTTCAGGAGACTTGTCCGTTTGCACCGGCAAGGAAGACTCCCTTCTGCCACGGCTCCTCTGCGCCCTCTGCCGACAGAGCTTAACAATGAGGCAGCTGGGAAAGATACTGAAAGGGTCCAGGTTTATTTTCGCACAGCAGACAATGAAGAGTGAATCTGGAGCCGAGAGGCACCTGTACAGCCACCAGTCGGCTTATCTTCTTGTCCTCTTGCCCTCTCCCTCTCTCTCCCACGCTTTTAGTGATATCATTTCTAATTTATGACAATACATAACATTTTTACTTAGCCATTTACCCTCAGGCCCACCTTTGTTTTAGTCTTAGATCATGATACATCTATATCTATGTAATGAAGTATATTTGTCATCTCTTAGCTGGATGAAGTGCATTCTCTATCAGATTGGCTTGTGGGGGCACTAATACTTATTGAAAAACAGAAAACTGTTTCTTACAGCTTTGACACTTGAAGGACAATTTGTGTGAATATAAAAACCAAGGTTTACACTTTTACGAGTGTTTAAAAGACGTTGCCCCAGTGTTGTCTTGCTTCATATACTACCGTTCTAACTCTTGTATGTTATTTGATCTTTCTGCCTAGAGATCTGGAGGGTTTTTTCCCCCTGAAAAAACAACTTGAAATCTTATAATTTTATGAGGATATGTCTCAAAGTTGATTGTTCTGGGTTAATTTCCCAAGGTTCCTAGTGGGCCCTCTGAATGCACAGATTTTTCTTTCCTGGAAGGTTTTCTTAGAATGCAGTATTAAACATCAGTGCTGGTTCATCATTTAGTTTTTCTTCAGGGACCCAATAATACCAACAGAATTCCTTCTGAAACTATCTTCTGTTTCCATTACTTCCTTGTGGCCAGTTGAGACTCCTTGCCTCATTTTCATTCTCTGGATTGTTGCTGTCTTTCCTCAGTGTTCCTTATTATCCTTTCAGTCTCTTCGCCCTTGGGCACCTTGTAATGTAAGCTTTACTTCTAGATACTTTTTGTGTTTCTTTTCTCTTGTTCATTTCTTCCTGGGTTTTGTCTATTTCTGTTCTTTTAAAATTTCTCGTCCAATGCGGTTTTGTGTATCTTCTCCAGGGGGACGTGTGTGAATCTTTTGTGGTGGGTAAGTAATGATACTCACTTTCTGGTATTTTACAATAACTCTGTGTGTATCTACATGCAATTTTTTTCAGAATTTTTATGAGTTTATTTGAACCAAACTGACACCAATGCCAGGGAGCAAGAGCTCACATGACCCTCCTGAAACTGCCCACCTTTATCCCGTTCATTTCTGTGGTGGTGGGCGGTCTACAAGGTCCCTGGTTTAATGCGCCCCCTTCTGTTGACACTGCAAAGTCCAGCTTCCGGAATGGATTTGTGTGCAGAGTGGGCGAGGAGCTGTAGGTCCTCTGATTTTGTTGTCTTGCAAAACCATGCCATTTCTCCATTCACTTCCCCTTTCACGCCCAAACAACTCCTTCCTTCCTTTTTGTGTGTTTTGCTCCTCCAGAAATTATGTGTTTCAAAGGCTGCCCCTTCAAGCTGCACATACTCTGAAACCCCTTCCCTGCAGTCCAAGCCCTGACCCTTCGGCACTTTTTAACATTTCAAGCTCACAGTGGACTCAGTCTGTCTGGTGCTGTGTTAGACCAAGAAGAGCCCCCTTGCCTTGTTTGCATGAGTCGTTTCCGTGTTACCTGCAGTGCGTCCCGCAGCTGCCCCGGGCTCAGGAGTTCTGTCCCTCGCTTGCTTTAGGGTGTTGGCGGACACCGCCTGCAGGGCCTGGGAGTCTGAGGCTGGACTCTGAGGCTCCTCGGTTTGTGGTCCCAGCTCCTGTAGTAGGAGAGGCTGGCCAGTGGAGGGGGCTGGTTTTTGCGGTTGAGCCCCAAGGTTTGGGTGGTGTTTTACCTGTCCTGCACTTGGTCCTAAGGGCCTTTGAAAAGTTACACCTGTGATTCTCGGGGTTTCCATGGCCTTGATTGATGCCTCCGCTCTGAGGCTGGCAGAGCTGCCTGCACTCGGCAGAGCCTCGGTGACCTCCTGACAGAGGTGGAAATGTGTGAACATCATGTGGGAAATTCTCTGATGTGCAAACATTCTCACCTCAGCAACTTCCCGGTACCACGGCTGCAAACGGAATGGCTCTTGAAGACAGAGGACAGCCGGGACTTCTGGGGTGAAGGGTGCAAGGCTGGCTGCAGGCTCCCTTTCTCCCCACTCAGGTTTTGTCCCTTCCTGTCATCTCTCGCAGACTGTGGGGTGGAGAGGGGAGAACAAGTTAGAAGTGCAGCCAGCAAACCCAGACTAGGCAGTGGGGGGGGGGGGGTTGCTCCCTGTGCGCCTTAAGTCACACCCACGAAACCTGCCATCTTCATGCCTCAGAACCGGCCACTCTAAAAAGGTGATGGGTACCAATCGCCAAGGAGGAGATTGTGTTCCTACACAAGGACCGGTGTCGCACCCGGGAAGTTCCCTGGGCCATCTCCGAGGACTGCCAGGCCGAGCACTGATGTTCGTGAAAACGACCCAAGGCAGGCAGGATTACCAAGAACTCGGACCCTTCGGGAATGAAAGCCACTGCACTGGGCCAAGGTCCCGGAGGGCAGAAGGAACACGGAGCGCGTGGTGGAGAAAGCCATGAACACCGCTCCGGGCTGACGGATTCAAAAATGCGGATGCCCGGATGCATCTGAATTTCAGAGAACAACTAATGTTTTACGTGTTCAGGGCAATGGTTGGGACATACTTATACTAAAAGATTATTTCTCTGAAGCTCCAGTTTCACTGGGCATCCTGTATATTTTTATTTGCTAAAGCCAGAAGCCCTAATGATGGCCTCGTAACTTGTCACCTTGTCACGCGATGCTTCCTTTCTCGAGAGGAAGGTATAGATGAAACAATATCCCTCCCGTGGCTTTCCGCATTTCGTACCGTGTGTGGTACTGATGGCTAACTTCATAAGCCAATGCATCTGTTATTGTTTATCAAAGTGAGATTATAACTAAGCCTTTCAGCACCAAGGTTTGTACGCCCCCACGACTTCCAAGGCAGGGAAGACGACTGGAAGGCTGGCACCAGCATGGGAGGTTTTGCCCCAGCACCAACATGCTTCCCGTCTCATCAGCCAAAGCGGTCTCGTGGCCAGGCCTGACCTCTGCGTGGCGAAGGCTGTGGGCACACCTGGGGGGCGGGACCAGCCACTGGTGAACACTGCCAACATCCACGCAGGCGGACGGTGACTGAGGGGGCTTTGGGTGTCCGTTTTGGGAAGTTTGGTTGGAGGAGAGGTAGTTGTGTGGGAGTGAACCATCGTCGCTGTGGTCTTTGGCAAGTTTAAGTGCGAGCAGAGGTATGTAGATAGTGAGTGTGCGAAGGGGCGAACTGTGGTAGATGCCGTGGGCTGGCTCACCCGGTGTCCATCCCCACGTCCTCGCACGACTTCCCATATTCAGGATGCGAAGCTGAAAACTGTAATTACTCTGACACGTCTCAGTCCAATGAAGCACATGTGGGCCCTACAATCCAGCAATTCTGCTTCCAGCTGGGACCCTAGGGAAGCTGTCGAGTAGGTTTCTAAGGGATGTCCACTGTGGGTGTACGTGTGGCTGGTGGGGTGGGAGGGCTAGAGGTCGCCTGGTGCCCGGCACTGGAAGAATGGGGGGACAGAATGGGATGGAGGTACAGATGGGGAGAGGTGGAGAAAAGGATGGCCAGGGGGTTCTTACACGGGCTACCTTACCCTTGGACAAAGGACTGATACCACCTCTTGCGTCTGAAGTCAAGCAGTAAACAAGCCCTGGCCGGCCTGGCTCAGTGGGCGGGGCCTCGTTCTGCCGGGTGAAAGGTCATTGGTTTGACTCCCAGTCAGGACACATGCCTGGGGTGCCGGCCAGACCCCCAGTAGGGGGCGCATGAGAAGCCACCACACACGGATGTTTCCCTCACTTTCTCCCTCCCTCCCCCCTCTAAAAATAAATAAATAAAATCTTTAAAAATAAAATAGGAGAAAACAAGTACATTTCCCAGACTCACTCGCCACTAGGGGCCTGCTTGGGAACTAGATTCCACTCCTTAGATGCCTCCAAACAACTCGGATGAATGAGACGGAGCCTCGGCCGTTCACCAGCTGTGGAAGCTGCTGTCTTTCTGCAGCAGCCTCAGGTCCCTGGCTGCGCGGGGCTCCCCGCCCCGTGTTCTGGGCTCTGGGCCCAGCTTCCTGGGTGCTGAGAGCTGGACTGCAGGCAGGGCGCTGCATCCTGGAATTCAACAGTCCCATCGTGGCCTTCTGGAGGATCATTCTCCAGCCTTCCCAGAGATTGTCCAAGCACCTGATTCTATCTTAAACCCCTTTCTGCTGCAAGCAGCTGGAGAAGTTAATTTCCTGCAACCGAGTGCTTTCCGACTTGCGAGGGCTTGCCCGGATCACACTGCAAGTTGTTACTGGGGCTCGAGCTTGGGACAGACTGCCTGATCTGACCCGTAACAGCCCCACTTGTCCCGGGCCCCTCTTCCCTTTCCCAGCCCGCCCGCCAGGAGGGGTAAGACTGGTCCATGGGAACCCACGGGCCAGGAGCCGGGGGCGCAGAAGAGGCCCTGCCCCCAGGACCGTAAGACCCAAGCCTCTGGCTGTTCACCACACAGCACTGCTGACTGCTGCTCCTGTGGCGTCCGGGGAGCCGGCCGGGCAGAGGACGGGGACTCCGAGTCCCTCGCAGAGCTTTGCTCTGACGGTGTGGTAACAGAAACCTGCTCCAGGGTGACAAGACATGATTACTAACCAGATGGGTGACTATTGGAAAATCACTCAGCCCCTCTGGCCTACAGGTTTCCTCATCTGCAGGGCCCTGCCAAGCTGTTGCAAGGATAAAATGAGGCAACACATGTGAAAAACACCGGCCTGGTGTCTGGCAGCGGAGTTGGCCTCAATATGCTGGAATCCAGAGTATCTTACGTATTTGGAGTAAGACCTAGAGGAGCTGACTCTTATCTGGGAGGATTCCTAGGATCACTGAAGGGGTTTCCCAGCTGGGGCAAAGAAAAGTCAGCTTAGTTTTAGCCCAGACCACGGGGTGCCCCCCTCAGATCCGAAACCATTGCTAGTAGGCCCTTCTTAGAACTGGCTCTGATCCCAGCTGGAGGGAGCCTCCCTCCCCAGGGAAGAGGCCACTGCAGCCTCCTCACTCTCACTGTTTCTAGCCTCAGCACCTCGGGTCAGGGGCCCTGCAAACCTCAGGAGTTCACAGGTCATGAGGCCCAAACCTAGCGCCAGGCTCGTACCTAAACTGCTGGGTGGCTTTGGGCAAGGCCAGACCCTCTGGGAAGCAGAAATGAGGACTTGTTTCCTCCTGCTTCCTGGGCAGGAAGGAACTTCAGAGCCCTGCGGCCTGGAGTTCCTACTCCAAAGGCTTTCTTGGAGCCTCTGACCCCACCCCTGTGGTCCTGCTCCCAATTAGGGCCCAGAAGAAAATGAACCATGAGGGTCACTGGTGAATGTAGTTTTTAAAAGAAAAGAACCATAGGGCTGTGTCCTGGTCTTCAGCTGACCCTCTTAGACAGGACCCTACAAGGGCCACAGTCCTGTTCCTGCCCGGCCCAGCCTGGGGTCAGACAGCAGCTGCCAGCCCCCGGAGGTAGTCCCCGACCAGAGGCAGCACTGTCCAGTCATCAGTCCGTAAGACCACGGGCACTCCGTCTTCCTGGGCTGCCTCTAGCCGCAGCAGAAGCCTCGAGTCTGGAGGCAGGCGGATGGCTACGTGGTAGCTAGTGGGGGGCTGGGCCACCACCACGAAGGGCTCCAGGTGGCAGGACACCAAGGCCTCCAGCCCACGTGGCCCAAGAGGGCACCACAGGTGACTCTCAGTGCCCTCCGGCAGGCAGGAGTTCCAGAGTTCCTCAAAAAAGCCCAGCCCGGCCCCCTCAGGGGGCCGAGGGAAAGGCAAGAAGAGGTCGGCAAATTTCACAGGCAGGGGTGGCAGGTGGGCATAGCACGTGAGGCCAGTGGATTTGGTGTAAAGAGCTCGGATATCCAGCTGCGTGGGAGCTGGGCGCCGGGGCTGCAGGGGTAGGAGCAGAGGCTGGGTGGGGCGGCCAGGGCACAAGCAGGGTATGTGGACAGCCTCCAGGGGGGCACAGAGTTGTCCTTCCACTCGGAAGCGCAGCTCCAGAGAGTACACCGGCTCCAGCACCTCCACCTGGAGCTGCAGCACGGGGGCGGGGCCCTCAGCCCTGTACGGCCCCACGCTCAGCCGAATCGGGGCTGGGGCCTCTTGTACCATCAGTGCCGCGGCAAAGCCCTGGTTTTCCGCCACTAGTGAAGAGGCCAGAGCAGGTGTAGCAAGTGAGGGGCCCAGGGCCACTGCCAGCTTGGGCCCGGACAGATGGTTCAGGAGGATGTAGTAGAGGCGGGCATGGTCCCTCCCATCAGGGTCCTCCAGCTGCCTGGCCAAGGCCTGCAGCAAGTCCGCCAGGCCTCCCCTAACGCCCACCCGCAGCAGGGCCTGGCAGGCCCGCAGCAAGGCCTGCTGGAGACCCCAGTCCGTGCAGTGGGCAGCTGCAGCCTGCAGGAAGCTGAGGGTGGCACTCTGGGCATCCTTGTCTGCCACTCTGGCCAGCATCTGCAGGTGCCAACGAAGGGCCTCATCACCTGGCCTGGACACCACCTCTTGCTGCAACACCACCCTCAGGGGCTCCCCCAGCTCAGGGCCCACCTGATCCAAGAAGTCAACAAAATGGGGAGCCAGTGTAGGCCGGGCTCGGTAGAGTTGGGCCAGTCCACGGGTCAAGGGTGTGAGCACTGTGGGTTGTCCGGCCAGGCAGCGAGCAACCAGGCATGAGGCCTGGAAGCAGAGTGTGGCCAAGGCCCGGGGGCCCCCACTCAGGGCTGCCCTCTGCTGCAGGCCTGCCAGGAGCTCCTCTAAGTAGTGCCGGGGGCTCTGGCCCTGGCCTCTCCCCTCCTCTTCTCCGTCCTCAGCACAGAGCAGGCACAGCAGATGCAGGCGGGCCAGGAGGGCCATCGGGTCATGAAGGAGACTTGGCAGGAGGCCACGGCACAGCTGGGGCTCCAGCAGCAGAGGGGTGGTCTCCTCACCTGTGGGGCCCAGTGGGCAGTTCTCTGGGAAGCTCAGGAGGCAGTGCAGGTAGAAGAGATGGGTGGGCAGGGGCAGGGCTGGGTGTTGGGCAGCCACGGTGAGCCTGCGGAGCAGCAGGGCCTCGTCCTGGGCTGTGAACAGGGCCTCGCCGAAGGCCGCCTTCAGTGCCAGGACAGCGTGCAACAGAGTCAGCTGTGCTGTACCTAGCAGCCGCACCAGCTGTGGCTTGAAGAACACTGGTGGCTGTCCCCGCAGACCTCGCAGGGCCCAGCCCAGAAGCCACAGGAGCTGGGCCTGAGCCACAGGAGTGAGTAGGTACGAGGTGTCCAGAAGCTGGGCCACTGCAGCCCGCAGCTCCCGGGCCTCCTCAGGTCCGGGCTTGAGCATGGAAAGGCCACACTCCTCCTTCTCAACTGCTGGCCAACTGGGCGCTTGGGGCTGAAGGTGGGTACCACCCTCTTCAGCGAGTGTCCAGTTCCAGGGGTCACCTGCAGTGGGAGAAGCCCTGACGGTGAGCAGGCCTTGCAGGCTGGCCCTGGCCCTAGCCTGTATCACCAAGGTGTTGCGCAGGGCCAGCGCCAGCAGCAGACTGAGTGGTTGGACCGGGCCCACCGCGCCCTCCTGCCTGAGCAGGCCCCGCAGCAGTCCCAGGCAGCCCCCCAGCAGCCCAGGCTTGCAGCTCTCCAGCTCCCGCAGGCACTCATATGCAGTGGCCTGCAGGGGTCGCTGCTCCGAGGAGGGACCAAAGCCTCGTCCCAGATCTCTGCCCGTAGCCAAGCCCAGCAGTAGGGGCAGGAGCCGGAGGGAGGCTCCTGAAGTGGGGCCCAGGGCACCTCCTGCCACCAGGATTGTGGTTGCTGCCAGCAACAGGGGTCGCCGCAGAGCTGATGGGCGTGGTGGTAGAAGGACCAGGGTATCCAACAGGGAGGTGGCAGCTGCCTCTGCTGCAGGGGCATCTGGCCACAGCTGGGTTGGGTACTCCAAGCTCAAGGCCAGCAAGGAAACCTGGGGGTGGGAGATTTGGAGAAGATGAGGCTCAGGGCGCACTGGCTTGAAGTGACCACATGGGCCAGGGCGGGTGTGGTGGGCATGCAGGGCCTACCTTGGTCTGTTCGTTCAGCTTCTCACTCCTCAGGTCATTCAGCAGGTCACCACCCAGATCCTCACCCTCGGGACCTGCCATGAAGGCAGATGGGCTGGCCCGGAAGGCGCCCAGGCGCTGGGCCCAGGTTTCCCGGCTCAGAGGCCCCATGGTCAGGCACGCGGATCTTTGCAGGGAGGAGCGAGGAGGGATCAGGCCCGCGACCTCGAGACGAGCCGGCCCTGAAGGAGGGCCCTGTCACTCCAAGGCCCTTTGCAGATCTCAGCCACCCTAGGATACACGCAAATACCAGCGGGGACCCCGCGCCTGAGTCCCGAGATGAAACCGAAAGGTTTCCAGGGTAACACCGGGGCGGGCCGCCAGGATCCCCGAAGGGCAGAAACGCAGGAGAGCAGGGGCACCGGGCGGGCCGCCCGCGCGGGATGCGTGCCGAGAGCTCATTAGACCGCCCGCCGGAGGCCAGCACCGAAACCACAGCGCCGCCCTGGTCTCCAGTGCCCGCGGTAACGGGCCGGTCGCGCTTACCTCGCCTGACTCAGCCGCCGCCGGCGCTCCAGCCAGCTGGCTCCTTCCGGGCGGGCGGCGCGGGGCGGGGCGCGGGGCGCGTGGGAGGCTGGGCTGGGGCGGGGCCGGGCGGTAACGGGGCCACCGCCTTCCTCTCTCAGCCTGCCGGCAGGTGCCAACTCGCCGGTTTCGCTGGGGCTGAGTAACTGTCCCGCTGCGTGCAGGCCCCCGTTCACCGAAACCGCCGCAGGCGCGGGCAGGGGCGGTGGACTTGGATGGTCCCTGCTCCCGGATGCCGGCCACCCCACGCGCAAGCTGGAATCCCAGGGCCCTAGGGCGACAGGGACTGCAGGGCTGGCGACGGTGGCAACTAGCGCGCCTCGCGTCGGCGCCCGGGCGCACTGCACTCTGCTCCAGCCGACGCGGCCTGTGGGGCTGGTGGGGGGTGCGGGTCCTGGTGCTCCCAGTGTGGCCGCGGGGGGGTGGGGGTGGCAAAGTGAGGTCTCCGGGAGCCCACAGGAAGCGCGCGCCCCGGCGCTGGCAGAACCGGTCGGGCAGGTGCCTCAGGGCTTGGCTTCGCTTCTCGGACGCCGGCCCCGGCCCCCAACCCGCTCGGCTTGGGGGCGCGGAGCTGGCGCCCGGGTCACAGCGGGAGGAAGCTGCTGACCTCTGCCATAGGAGGCACCGACGGTCAGTTATGATTACGGCAGCTAGGCCAGGGTACAGCTGGAGGGACAAAGACCATAAACCGTGGTGAAGCCAGGAAACAATGGGATGCAGACGTGAGGACTGGCAGGGCTGCCGTGTCTCGGGGTCATGGAACGGCATGCCCAGCACCACGGAACACCTCGGCCTCACGGGGAGGACCTGAGGCCAAGCAGTGCGGGGACCCAACACTCTTCAACTTACAGAGGCTAAAGCAAGGCTTTGCAGGGGCACCAAGAGAGATGGGCCAGGGGCTTCCCTAGCAGCCTGTCCTGGGCCCAGGACCCAGGCTGCTGATGCCCCAGTGACCGCAGGTTTCCAGGGTACAGAACTGCGGATGTCCAGACCCCACCGCCGGCTGGCCTAAGGCCTCTGGCTCTGATTAGCCGGCTCTGAAGATGAAACAGGCCTGAGCCCCCATGCTAGCAGCTGCCCACTACTTTCTCTCCTTCCTGCGGGCTTCACGGTCCCTCCCTCCCGACCCCATCCTGCTACCCTCCAGATGGGAGGTGGTGGAAGTGGAGGGGTGGCTGGAAAAGAGGCTATCTGTGCGCCGGAGGGATGGAGACGAGGACCCGCCTGAGGGACCGGTCCAGCTGGAAAGCCCGGTCCCGGCTACCCTGGACCCTGGCTCCACAGTTGACTCACAGGTGGCAGCCCCAAACCACTTCCCTCTAGGTGCCTCAGTTTCTCCATCTATAAAATGGGAGTGACGACTCCCGCCTGAGAGGCTTCGGGGTGGGGCGTCCTGGCTAATCAAGCCTCAGATGAAAGAGGCTGGGATGAGAGCCGCCCTGGGAGGGAGCCTGTCTGGTTTCCCGTCTGAGGCCCAGAGGGTGTCGGTAACTGCACGTCCCAGCCTCACCACTCACAGGGAGGGAGGACTGATTATTAAACCCCTTTTACAGTTGAGGAGACAGGCTTCAAAGGGTCAGGAAACCCGACGCTGGCTCTGGCCCCCACTCAGCCTCTGACAGCCACCAGCCTTTCTGAGCCTTGGCTACTTGCGGCCCAGGGTCTGAAGCTGGGGGGGGGTACCCATATGTGGTGCCCAGTGCTATGGTGGGCGCATCCACATGGGCTCACAGCAGCCCCAAGGTGCCCAAGAATGGGTACCATTCACAGAAGGGGAAATAAAGGTCCAGAGAGGTGTAGCCACTTGCCCCAAATCACAGAGCTCCTAAGAGGTGAAGCCCAGACTTCAGCAAACAGCCCCTCACTGACCCTGACTTGGGCCTCCTCCCACACCAGCTGCCCTCACCCCTCCTGGGTGTCCAGACCCTGGGACGGGCCCTGCCCTGTTCCCCGGTGGGGGTGATGCCCTAGCACAGGCTGGGCATAGAGCGAACTCAGGCCACCGGCACTGAGGGCATGGATGTTTCAGCCATCTGCAGTCAGCAGGCCTGCCCCTCCAAGTGACCTCCCAGAGACCCTCAGGTGTGGGCCGCAGCCAGGTGACTGAGGAGGGACCTCCCGCTTGACGCCCACACCTCGATGCTGGCTGTCCACCCTCCCCAGTGCAGCCTGGTTCTGGGGAGAAGGTGAACCCAAGGCTTGGACAAGGGCAAGTCAGTTTTCTGGGGGGTCCTGAGCCTCAGGTGTATCCTCTGTAAAATGAGGGAGGTGGCCCTGGCCAGGGAGCCCAGTTGGTGAGAGCGGTGTCCCAATAAGCCAAGGTTGTAGGTTCTATCTTGGGTCAGGGCGCATGCAGGAACCCACCAATGAATGCACAAGTAGGTGGAACAACAAACCGGTGTGAGTTTTTAAAATTCTCTCTCCCCCTCTTCCTCTCTCTTTCTAAAATCGATAGACAAAAATTTAAACTAGGGGATGTAACCCATGCTCACAGCACTGGGAACTGGGGGCACAGGGATGTTTTAAAAAGAACATGCCAACAGTCAAGTCCATGGAGAGAAAGCAGAGTGGTGAGCGCCAGGGGTTGGGAGGGATGGGGGTGGCTGACAGGCACGGGGGTTCCCTGCGGGTGAACTCTGTGATGACACTAAAGCCCCCGAGTTGTTTACTGTAAGCAGGTGGGCTCACGGTACACGAATCCCACCCAAACGAAGCCACGGGCGTGTGGTCAGAGCGGTCTCTGGTGTGCGGAACGTGCGCGGGGGCAGGAAGCCGACCACAAACGTGCCACCCAGAAAACAGGACAGAGGGGGCGGGGGACGAGGACTTGGCCAAGGTGGTCTGTGAGGCCTCTCGGGAAAGGGGACGTGTGGCTGAACCCTGAGTGGCGGGAGGCCGTCGGCTATCAGGTAGAGAAACGCGCTCTAGGCACAAGGTGTAGCAGAAGGCGGGCCTGAACCGGGGACAGGCTTTGGCCTGTTGAGTGGACGGAAGGCACGTGGCGCGGACGGAACCCACAGAACCGGTGGGAAGGGAGAGGCGTGGGGTCAGGAGGCAGCAAGCCTCCCGGACTTCATCCCACTGGCTAGGCCAGGAGGCTGGTGCTGGTGCCGGTGCCGGTGAGAAGCGACAGGGGCTCGAGGAGGGCGGTTACCGTGAGACGGAGGGGTGGGTGGATGCCAGCGACTCTGGAGCTGATGGGACTTGCTGGTGGGTGCATGTGTGGGCCGAGGGGCAAGGGAAGCAGGGTGACTCCAGGCTTCGGCCTGAGCATCCCGGCTGGTTCCAGTATCCGAGCTGGAAAAGAATGCGAGAACGGTGAGGAGGAAATAAAGTGTGCAGGTCAGACACGTGGCCACAGGGGTGAGTCTAACCAGGCTGTTGGCTGCTCCAGCAGGGCCCACGCTCCCGGCACCGCGCCCACCGCATTGTTCCCGAGGCTCCAGCTGGCCCAGGGAGCCTCTCCTCTGCCCACGGCCCCCCAGCTCCTGAGGAGGAGCTTTTGCCCACCTGCAGCCCTGGTCCCCATTCCCCAGTAGGCCCTACGGGGCCTGGCCCACCCTGGCAGTGGACTGAGAGGCCCACGGGCAAGAACTCAGCAAGAAACGAAGGAATCAGAGCCACCCACGGCCCTTCAGTTTGTTAGGGGCTTTGCAGCCCCCACAGCACTGCTGCCCAACAGGGCTAGACAGGCCACTGTCCGGGCCAAGCAGAGGCCTCAGTGGCCAGCAACAATGCTGGCCTGCATTCAGACTGAGTCCTTTTCCTAGGGCTTCTAGCCTTCTGGCCAAAAACAAGTCGAGAGGGTCACTCGACAGCTCTGAGGAGCAGAGCGGGGACTAGGAGCCACGGATGTGAAAACGGAGGCCCTAACAGACTAGGTGGCTTGGCCACATCCCGAGACGGAGTCTGGGGCACCGGAATGGCCCGGTGCTCTTCCTGCTCGTCCTCCCGGCATGTGTTGGCCTCCAGAGGCCGTCCTGCCTGCAGCCACCACACCACCCAGAAGCCTTCTCTAAGAACCGGAAGGGCTGGCTCCAAGCCTCCTCTTCCCTCCATCCCACCCCTGCCCTGGCTCCCCTGGGCTGCTTGGGATGGTGGCCAAGCACCGAAGGCAGGTACCCGCCACCACTCTTTGGGGAGCATGGTCCTCACTTGCCTGCTGGGGTTCCCCCTTCCTTCCACCCCTGTCCACGATGCCAACGAGAGGCGTCCACTCAGGACACCTGGAGTCGGCACTCACGGCTCTGCTGGCAGCCGGCCCAGGCCACCATCTCCTCCTCCTGCTCGGACTGTGAGGGCAACCTCCCTTCTGGCTGCCACCCTCACCCCCGACACACTCCATTCTCCCACAACCAGAGTCCGAGCCCACCCACCACACTGCACCGCACTGCACTGCACCTGACATGCCAGTCCCGCCTCTGCTACCTCAGTCCCTGTCACTTCCCACTCCCTGGAGATCCGGCACCTCGGCCCTCGCTCCATCGAGTGCATGCTGCTTACTCCTGAGCTGGGCCTTCACACCGGCTGTTCCGTCCTTGGGTCAGGCTCTTCCCTGCTCTGCGCAGCTGGCTCCTGCCTCTCATTCAGATCTCAGTGCCCCCACCTGTCACTATCCCGTCACTAAAGCCCTGTGTCACACCGTTTCCTTAGTTTTTTGTTTGCCTCGCACCACAGAATCCCCAGTGCCTAGTACACGGCTGGTGTTCAGTGCACACTTATTGGCCCTGGCTGGGGAGCTCTGTTGGTTAGAGCATCGTCCCAAGATGCCAGGGTTGCAGGGTCGATCCCCGGTCAGGACGCAAACAAGCATCAACCAATGAATGCATCAAGAAGTGAAACAACAACAACAACAAAACAACAACAAAGAAGCAAAACAACAAATCTGCCTCTCTCTCTCTCCCGGCCCCTCTCTACAATCAATAGACAAAAATTAAAAAAAAAATACGTGGTGACTAAATTAAGGAGTGAATGAATGATATGTACCTGGCACTGTGCACACAGACCAAACAGAGCAGGCGGCTGGAGCTCATAGCTCAGCTCAGTGTCGACCCAAGTTCATGCACGTTGGTCCCAGAGCTGCCCGTGAACCACAGACCACACACTCCAGCTGCCTATGAGTCAAATCCGACCCACATAAGTATTTTGTTTGACTCATTCTGTTTTTTTAAAAAAATCGAGTCAACTTTTAAGGACTGATAGCGTTCACATACAAATCTGGATTTTCTGCCTTTCTTGGAAAATGGACAGACGTGGCCGCAGTGGGTTTCTGTGCTGAAATGACATGCCTGTCACTGCCCCTGAAGATGGGCACATGCTCCACAGTCTCTCCCTGACAGCCAGCACCAGTCGTGTTACCACCAAACTGGCGCTGTTGTTCTCCTTATAGTAAAGAGCTTTGCGCCCTGGCCGATGTGGCCCTGTAAGCTGGACCACTGTCCTGTTCACTGAAAGGTCGTGGCTTTGATTCCTGGTCAGGGCACATGCCTAGGTTGCGGCGGTCCCTGGGGTCGGGGTGCATACGGGAGGCAGCTGGTTGATGTTTCTCTCTGACACTGAAGTCTCTCTCTCTCTCTTCCTCTCTAAAAATCACTGACTATATTCTCAGGCAAGGATGAAACAAAGAACTTTGCTCAGTATCCATGCCTATCCCAAAACTTGGAGCGTGAAAGTCTGAATGGGTCACATGATTTATTCAGTCAATACATGTCATTGCGAGCCCACTGTGCGCCAGGCACAATGACGGGTGTGGAGACGGAGCAGCACGGATGAACATCGCTCCCTCCCTTGGGCCTCATCCCAGACGCCGTGTAACTTTCTTCTCACAAGTGGAGAGTCTGAGTTGCTGCCAGTTACTGCCCCTGGACACGAGACTGCCTCTGGTGTCCACGGTCACCCCTGAAGACTGCAACAGAGTATTCACTAAGCACCTACTGTGTACTAGTCCCCACCCCTGCCAGGATCATGTACAACCAAAGTGCTCAGTAAGTATTTATTGAGTGAATGAAATAAATATACCTGTTCCCTAGACACACTCTGTTAGCCGATCTTTCTTCAGGGTTTATTCAAAAGATAAGCACATAGTAGATGCTCACTTAATGTCAGTGGAATGAAACAGCACTGGCTAAGAGTGGAAGGTTGACGGGCAGGCAAAGGCTGCCTGAAGGCAGAGCCCTGGGAGAGGGGAGGGAGGTGAGTACTACGCTCCCCTGCCCAAGTCCACATTCCCCTCACAGGGTCCCTAGGAGGCTGGTGACAGGATTCTCAGGTGACAGAAAACAGGATCGAAAGGAAAGCCCCTTGGCTGAAGGTACAGATTCCAGGAAGGAGTGGAGGAGGAGGTTCGTTTGTTCTGCAGGTCCACACTCCCCACCCAGCCCGATGCTCCACTGACGTCCTGCGGAGGAAAGGGCCTCCGGAAGCCTCCCCACCCCTTGAGAACCTATCCTCTTTGACTAGATGCCTTAAAGCCCTCTCTTAATAGGCTACCCCTCTTTTCACTCATGACTTTTGAACCGAGTGAATTCATTTTTCACTCATTTCCTCCTAATCTGTTCCAGCAAACATTTCATATGTGAAGAAGGTGTGTGTGTGTGTGGTAGGGACTGAGATGTTTATTTTCTTTTTAAGATTATTTATTCATTTATTTGTAGAGAGGGAAGGAAGGGAGGGAGGGAGGGAGAGAGAGAGAGAGAGAGAGAGAAACATCAGTGTGCGTTTGCTGGGGTACATGGCCTGCAACCTAGGCATGTGCCCCGACTGGGAATCGAATCTGCGATGCCTGCAGCCCGCGCTCAATCCACTGAGCTATACCAGCCAGGGCGAGATGTTTATTTTCCATGGGGCAGGAAGAGAGCTACAAAGAGCAAGGGATCCCATCTCTGCCCTTACTGTGTCATTTGGTAAGAGAAGCTCAGCCGAGGCCAAAGTATCACAGTGACAAGCCTCAGGGAGGCCACAAGGGCTGGCAGGTTGTGGGGAGGGTGGGTCCTTCCAGCCCCGCCAGAGGACTGAGGACCGGCAAAGCATGATGAATGGTTGCAGGGCGGGGGTGGGGGGTCTCAGGCAGAAACTCACCCAAGGGTGGGCTATGGGGGGAAGCTGACATGGGCTTCCTTCCTGGCTGCAGACAGACCGGGCTTGACTTCGAAAGGAGTCCGCGGCCCTCTAGCCTTTCTGCACCTGAAATCCACCCATATGGGACAAATATGAGGGTTTTATGTGTGTGTAAGCCCTGGGGTCTTTCAGGATCTCGGTGGAATCAGAGCGGTTTTAAACGCCCCTTCCTCCACGAAGCCTTCCACACTTTCCGGCCAGCGTTCAGCGATCTTCGCTTTCTATCGCGGCCCTGCGCGTAGCCGCCTGTCCGCCCACCGGCCGACGCACTCCTGCGGCCCGGCGTGCCCTCCCGCGCGGAGCCCGCGCCCAGCAAATAGTACCTCTGGGCTGAACCACGAATCGCTCAGCCAGGCCTTTGGAATCCTGGGCCACCCGGACCCAGGTAGGGTTCAACAAGTGTGGACCGGGCCGCCCGTTCCCGCCCGAGGGTTTCGTGCCTCCCCAGGCACCCAGGGCGCGCCGGGCCGGGCCGGACCCAGTTGGGCGAGTTTCATTTCATCACCCCAGAGCGTGCGAGCGTCGGTGCAAATAACGTTGCCTCCTCCCCTCCCCTGCTCCCTCCGAAACTCCCAAACTCCCGTTGGCGAACGCTGCACCCCGGCGGGGAGGTGCGCGCGGGTGGCGGCCGGGCCGGTTGGGCAGCCGGGTGCTGAGTGCCCTGCACCCGCCCCCCGCCCCCGCCCAGCCACCCCGCCCAGGCCGCGAGGCCACCTCACCAGCAGCGGAATGAAAACCGGTTCGACAGGTAACAAATAGGTGGGTTGTCACCGTTATTTCCCAACGCATGCGCTGTCGTTCCCCGAGCCACTCCAAGCTAATTAGCTCAGATCACCCCTGCTCCCCGCCCCAGCCACCAACACACACCGCCGCGAGCCAATAAAGCGTGAACCCGTCCGTCCGGCTCGCACTTTAAGACTTCCCGAGCGACCGCGGGGGACGCCAGTCAAGCCGCGAGACGCTTACCTGCCGCTTACCCCTCGTCCGGTGCACCTGGCTGCAGGGAACGTCTTTCCGTGGAGTTGGATACGCGCACGCGGAGTCCCGGGCACGGTCTCTTAGTGGAACGCGGGGGCGCTTTGGAGACTCCTTCCCTGACGTGCCCCCCTCCCCTTGGCTGTCTCCAGCCGGGCTCGGGAAACGCGGGACGGCGCCGGCTCTGGTTACGGAAGCCGACGGTGCCAGGCGATCGGGGTTGGAAAATGCCTCGCGCTTTTCTGGTGAAGAAGCCGTGCGTCTCCACGTGCAAGAGGAACTGGAGCGAGCTCCCAGATGAGGAGCGCGGCGAGATCTACGTTCCAGGTGAGTCGCCGGCCCGCGCTCCCCAAGCCCCTCGCTGCCCTCCAGCCTGGGGCCCCGTCGAGGCGGCGGACCTGCGGGCGCAGTAGTGCGAACCTGGCGGCCCGTGTAGTTGGATCCTCGGTGCGCCGGATTTAATGTTTAAGCGGCCGCAGCCCCGTTAGCCCGCGGCGCGGGGGGAGGGGAGGGGAGCGAAGGGGCGCCGGAAGGAGATGCCGGATGGGGGCTGGGGGCCGGGGCCTCCTGGTGGGGGCGAGAACGGTTCTCAGACCCGGCGGCGGGGCCGAGAGCGGGCCAGTCCGAGACGGGTCCCGGCGATGCCGCCCTCCCTCCGCCAGCCCGAACCGCGGTGCAAGGGAGGCAACGGGGTGTGTCACCGCTCAGGGACCCTCTACTCTCGCGTCGTAAATCCAGAGAGTCGGGACTTTTATGAGGCGGGAAGAGGGCACTGGAGCGATGCCACTTTGGGGGGCAGGGAGCGAGCGGGAGTTTCGGCCGAGATTTGTGCAGAATGTGAAGACTCAAGAGTGTAAGCCGCCTACACTGATCGCCCCCTCTTCCCCAGCACACTGGTGGCCCGAAGGTCGCAGTGAGGGTCGGGCGGGTGGGGTGCGCGGAGACCGTGGGGAAGGCGCTGGGCTGCACCCTACTTGCCGTGAAGACGGAGGTGGGATCATTTCCAACGCGCCTCCTCAAACTTTGCGGAGAACACAGTTGAGCTAAAGGTTGTGTTAAGGAGGCCGCCCCGCAGCTAGGGGACGGGGCCCGGGGGAAGCTGGTGCACCCGGTTTATTTTTGGAAAGCGCCTTGACCGTGGCGTCGGAGTTACTCTGAATAAGTAACTTGAGTTGTTTCCTCCTCCCGCTGCATCTTCCTCAGTTAGCCCGGAGAACGCTGCTGCTCCCCGTGGCCTCCCCCGCCCCCACCAAAATCTTCGGTCTGGAGAAAGCCAGTTTCCTTCGGAACGCCCCCTCCTCAGGCCTTGGGGGTGGAGCGGGGGCGTACGGAACACCCAGTCCAGCGCCTCCAAGGGGGGAGAGGTGGTAATTAACCAACCGACTTTGACCCTTGATCCGCTGGCTCCCTGGCACCGCCCCAGGCCTTGTGGGAGAGTGGTGAAATGAGGGCCGTGGTGGCCCTGGGGGCTCTTACCTCAGTTTCTCTCCTGAACGCATTTTGGAGAGGGTGAGTGTAGTGGTGAGATCCTCTGGTGCGACCCACCAGGGTGCTAAGGCCTGAGGCGCTGGGGCGTTTTCATAGCCCTGAGACCCTTTTTCTGTAGCCTCCTTAGAACAAGGGGTTCTGTTCCCTGGCTGGTGTGGCTCAGTTGGTTGGAATGTTCGTCCATTCACCAAAGGGTTTCAGGTTCGATCCCTGGTTAGGGCACCTACCTCGGTTTCCCGTCCACTCCCCCATGCAGGGGGTCCCGGATCAGATGTTTTTCTCTCAAAAAGCAGTGAAAAAATGTCCTCGGGTGTGGATTAAAATAAAAAAAAATGACAAACAAGGGACTGTGCCACAAGCCCCTGACGACACTGTTGGGGTGAGGGAGACAAACGGGGATCAGTGGCCCCTCACCTGAGGCGGAACTGGGTGCGGGCCAGGCTTCTGCTCATAGTTTCTTGCTGCCCCGAGTTCCCTGGCCCGGCGCTCACTTGCTGAGGGACGCGGCGCTTCCTCCCCGCTGCCTCCGCCCCCACCCGTGTTTGACTTGCTGCTTAGCTGCTCCTGGGGATCTGATAAACTGAACTTGGACTGTGGTAAAGGTGAGCCGAGAGCCTCCGTGAGGCTCAGTGTGGTGTTATTTTTAGTTTTATTTCAGGTCCCAAACAGGAGCAGATCATGTGTTGGCTTTTACAAAGGACAAAGAAATTCTGTTTGCTGAAATCATTGACTTCTTTCGCCCTAGTGATTGCCCCCATCACCGTGCTGGTGGCCACAGTGGGAGTGGCGGCGGAGAGCTGCTGGGTGTCTGTGTCACCTGCCGCCACCGCCCAGGTGAGGGGGCCCTGCAGGCCGCTCTGCAGGGTGACCCCGGGACCTGGAGGTGGGTCTGACCTGGAGGGTACACGCAGGAATCCCGGCACACGCCCTTCTGGTTCTGGCAAGGGGGAGTCCTACGGGGTCAAGTAAAGGGCAGAAGTTAAAGAACTTAATTTTGCCTCAAAAGTCATGTGGCTCACTGGAGAGGTTTCCCGTAGTGTTTAGAAATGAGAAATGGAATGTTCTGGGGCCACGCTCCGGTACCTCAGATGGCCGGAGAGGGGGGATGTTTTGTAGTGGCCTGTCCCCAGGCTGAGCCATCTATCACCAGCCAACTGTGACCCCAGGAGCCAGCTGGGCACGTTTCCTTCACCCCACTCCACAGACTGGGCACGTTGTGACCAGCTAGGCGTGGACCCCTGCTGCCCCCCACCAGACAGGCCAGGGAGCCAGTGAGCGCAGGAGGACAGGGCGGTGCTGGAGGTCTGACCTTCCTACCAGGGTCCTCTGCGACCCCGCAAAGTGTCAGAGAGCTCCTGGAAGGAGTTTCCTTTACCGACGTGGGTGCTGGGCCCCGCCTGGCTGGCTCCGGGGCCGCAGTGTGACGGGCACTCCAGCCTCGCCCTGAGGCGCAGTCCAAGAGGTTCCCCCACCCCTGGGACAGAACCTTTTCCCTGGGCCTCACTCTCCTCCCAAAGCCAGGGAAAAGCCCCAAAGTGGCTGGAGGGCTGGGGGCGGGCGGCGGGCGGCGGTGTGCAGGGGGCGGCTCCACTCAGGCTGGGAGCGAAGAAAGGGCTTGCAGTTAAGGTTGAAACGCTAACCTGTTTAGCCCCTTCACTCCCCTCCCCTCCCCCGTCTCCCCGCGGTTCTCCTTTGTTATGTCAATATTGACTGCGGAGTGCCGGGAGCCACGCCGGTTTCTTGAGGATGAACCCGGCCACCTGTACCCAGGGGCTAAATTCCATCCCTGGGACTGAAGGGGAAGCTGCGAGCAGGTCCTCCGAGCCCGTTGCACGCAGTGTGCGGTCTCTCACGGCCAGAAAGGCTCCTGGCGGCAGACGGGTCCTGGAAGCTGGAGCCACGCCCTCCCGGCCGGGCGCACCCTGGGGCCTCTTCCAGACCCCCAGCCACCAGTCCCGCTGCCGCAGAGCCTCTGCTGGCTGTTCCTCCAGTTCATCAGAACACGCGCCCCCCACCCCCAGAGGCTGCCAGGCTAGAGACTGGCGTTTCCTCAGCCTGGTCCTGGTGGGGCAGTGTGGGGACCTCGGCCACGCACTTCCCAGGCCAAGCTACAAAGGCAGCTCAGGGTCCAGAATATGCACGTGGGGGCAGGGGAAGACCAGCCTTCTGGTGGTGGTGATTCCTGTCATTCCAGGGACGTACTGGCGGTGAAGGACACGTAGGCTGTGCTCTCCAGGAAGCGAGGCTGGGAGGGTGGAAAGCCAGACAGTGGACGGGCACAGAAGACCAACTGGGGCCTGGGCAGGGGGCCAGATGGGACTGCTCCCTGCCCCACAGGGTGCCAGTGTCCAAGCTGTCAAGCTGTTCGTCCTGACTGGGGTGACCCAAGGCGGACCCCTGCCGGACCATTTGTCCCGGAAAGAGAGTGGGCTTTGTTGCTGTCGGGGTCCCTTCTGGATGCTGTGCACCTCCAGCAAGTGTCGCACGGAGTCCCACAGGGTGCCCGCTCTGTGCTGGACAGGAGGTCGGAGGGACGCACAGGAAGCACAGCCCCCTGCTGGCCAGTGCTGTCTGCCTAGTGTGAGGGTCGTGGGCACCATTTCAACCTCGCTGTGGACGCGGCATGAAAAGTGGTTGGGAATGAGCGAAGATAATGCCTGGGAGAAAAACCTGGCATTCACAGAACAGCAAGGCCAGGCCGGAGACAGGCCCATTGTGTTTCCAGGGCTGCGGCCTTGGCAGTCGGCTGGCACCGGCTTCCTTTTGGGCACTGCCGGCTGACCTGGTAGGGCTGGAGGAGACTGGTACAGGCCCCCTGCCCTTGCTGATAAGGGTGTCGGGCTGCCTACCGCCAACCCGAACCGTGCTCCCCCAGCGCCAGCTCAGCACCAGCACCAGCCTCGTGGCCAGAGACCAGGCTTCCTCACATCTGCTGGGGACCAGCCTTGGTGCCCGGCGCTGGCCTGAGGCCTTAGATGGAGCAGGACTGATACTCTGTCCTGAGTTTGGGCCAGCAGCTTTCAATCCAAGAGAGACGGGGCTTGCTGAGGGTGAGGGAGGGGAAGGCCCTTGGGTGGGAAGCAGCTCCAGGTTGTGCAGGTGGAGACAAATGGGGCCAGCAGAAGGGGAACCTGCAAATCCCCTGGGGAGTAAGGAGAGGGCCAGGCCGGTTTGGCCTTGCCACACTTCACAGCTGTGGGCGGGCAATGAGTAGCCACAGTGGCCACCGCCTTGCCGGAAACATCTAATTAGGGGACACAGCCTCACAAGCAGGGCCCGACCAGTTCTGCTTCCTGCCTCTTGCCACTCGGTGATACCCGGTGCCGGGAGCGGCACGCGGGCAAGCACTCCCTGTGCGTGCAGCAGCACCAGGGACGCACTCTGGGGGTGGCGGGAAGACAGGTTTGGTGGGTGGCGGGGATGAGGCAAACAGCCCCACCCTTGCAGCGTGCCGCCCTCTCTGTGGGTAGAGGGGCACAGAAGCCCCAGTCCCTCGGCACCGCCATTTCCAGGTTTCTGTGAAGTGAAAGAGGGAGGCCTGGGGTCTCCTCCCGAACTGGCTTGGATCCTTGGAAGCCTAGCACGAACCCCCCATCTACCGGAGCAAGGGAACGGAGAGTCGAAGGAACCCCCCTCTCGCTGCGGTCGGTGTGTGGGAGATGTGGCCTGGCCCCAACTCTCCGGAGCCTTGCTCACACCCTCTGACACTGAGACAGAAGAGGGTGGACGTTCCTGTTTGTCTACCTAGATTGAGACAAATTGCCCCGATCCTATGTATACAGACCACCGTCACTGTAGCAAGAGGGACCCCCAAGAGCTCGACACTGACTTCAGCCCCCCCGGGGTTCGGGGAGGCGCCACGCCAGCTCAAGGGCAGGCACCGGTGAATCAACTCCCAGAATGCGGTGGCTCATTAAAGTCCCCGGACAGGCGGCCGCCAGTGCCAGCAGAACGGGTTCTGGGTGGCGGGCTGGCGCGCCTCCCCCGTCAGACCTTTGTTGTGTTTTGAGGGGGCGAGAGCTGGGGCCTCTCCCGAAACTGTGTGACTTCAGTGCTCTCCTAGTCACCGCCATCAGCCCGTTCCTCTGCCTCCCCTCATGTCCCTTTCTGTCCCCAGCGGGGCTCACTGCAGCGTCCTGGGAGAGGAGGTGAGGGCAGCAGCCCACCTGCCCTGGGGCCGGGTCCACTCTGGCTCAGCAACTGTGGGCAGCCGGGGACAAGGGACCTGACCCCCGGTCCCTCTCCCTGAAACTCATTCATTCTGTCTTCCTTGGCCGCTCTCGATTTTTCCTTCTGAGGCTTGGAAAATGTTCCTAGCGTGTGAATTTCAGGTGCAGAGCTTAACTCTTTTGGAAGAAAAATCTTGACTAAACTGAAACACTAGATTGTTTTGCCCCAGCTGTCAGTTCGAGACTTGTTTCCTCTGTGTCGCTCAGAACTGTTCCTCCTTCTCCCTAGTCGGGACCAGGGCCAAGCCTCCCCGGCCCCGTTTAGTGTGAGGTGTCTGTCGCGGGGAGTGGCTGTGTCAAAGGCTGCCAGGTATCGGTGCTGCAGAGGGCGGGAGCCCAGCCCTCACTGTGCCACAGCGAGCGGTCCCTGCTGTGGGGGAGGGTTGCGTAACAGCTGGGCAGGCCGCCCAGGAGACTGTTACGCAGCATCCACCTGCTGCTCCCTGACCTCCTCCCTGCCCCACCCCACCTGGCCTGTCTGCCTGCCAAGCTGGGCCAGCGGGAGTAGGGAGCCTGCAGCCCTAATGGGCCACAGTCGCAGGGACTGGCCAGTCTGGAGAAGGAAGGGGCCAGGATCACCCTTCCCCCAAGGCCAGCAGTTAAATCTGCCTGGAGAAGAGGCCCAGAGTGGCCCAGGCCACCAGAACCCTTCTTGGGTGGGGACGAGTCCCTGGGCGCAGGGCCTCCCGTGGTGCCCTTTGTCCAGGTGGGAGCGTGGACGAGGCCTGGAATCCGGAGGGACTGGCCCAGGTGGGGCAGGCAGACAGCTCTGGAGGGATAATTGGCAGGGCAGGTTTGGTCCTCCCAGTTCCGCTAAGACACAAATTACTCAGCGGGCAGGCTTGTGGGTCGTGGCGCTTGGCTGGCGTCACCTGTAATTACCCTAATGGGGCAGCAGGGAGGTGCTGTGTGTAGTGGGCTGGGGGGAGCCCTGCTCTGCCACATGCCTGCGAGGGGTGGGATGGAGGCTCCAGGTTCCAGCCAGCTTACTGCCAGGGAGCCTTCCTGAAATGCCACGGGACCCTCATTTTCTCCACCAAGCCCCTTACCCAGCTCTCTCTCTCTGCAGTCAGCCTGGGCTTCTATGCGGCACAGCCCTACCCGGAACCGGAGCCCTCGGTGGCTGAGCCCCCTTCCTGCCCCCTGGCTTTGGACATGAGCATGCGGGACTCTGCCAGCTACAGTGTGGCTTCTGGACCCTGCGTGGTGGCCCAGCTGCCCTCTGAAGACATGGGCCGATTGGCAGACGCCCAGAGCAGAGACCACGGCTTCTTGCGCACCAAGATGAAGGTACTGGCCTCACACTGTCTGGAGAAGCAGAGCGGTGCAGGTGGCCCTGTGTGCAGCCTGGAGGGTGGCGCTTGGGAATCCTAGGTAGACGCTGGCCCTGGACCTGGGTCCAGGCTTCTGCAGAGAAAGTGAATCTGGCTGGGGTGAACCCCTAGAAAGTGAACCCCTAGAAAGGTGCTGGAAAGGAGGAAGAAGGGTGGGTCCGGAGTGAGAATGGTGTGTGCTGGGAAGAAGCAGTGGGCTCCAAAGACATTTAACCCTTTGGAGTCTGTTCTGGAACTGAAGGAGAGCCCTAAGAAAAGCCACCTCTTTACACCGAAGTCCTAGCAAAATCAGGGGGATGGGAGGCCAGCTTAGCAGCTTCTCCTGGTCCCTCATCTGGGCTGCAGTGCAAGTGAGGTCTGGAGTCCACTGGGTGGCTGACTGCCCACCTAGCCCAGGTGTGCTGCCTGCAATAGCACCCAAGGCCTTGCATCTAGGGCAGGCCTGGTGGGTGCCCTGCTGCGCTCGGCTGCGGAAGCAGGAAGTTGTGTACCAGGCAACAGAAATGCCCCTGCTTTCGAGGAGTGCGCACAGACAACAGGGCTGTCCCTGGCTGGACCTGCTTTCTGGAAAGCTCCAGGATGGGCAGCACCTGCCAGAACTGATCTAGTGGAAGGGTTCGAAAAGCACCGTCCCGTGTGCCAAAAGACTGGGAGAACCTGGCAGGGGCGCTGTTCTTGCCTCTGTCACCTGCAGAGGCCAAATGTGTGTTGTAACTCAGGGGAACCACCGAGACCTGTGCCGGGCTGGCCGGAGAGCCAGTGCAGTGCTCCAGGTCCCCTGCACGGTCCCCCTCCCAGCCTTGGGCCCCAGTGGGGAGGGAGGGCGATCAGAGAGCCCAGAGCCCACGGGAGAGCCAGTGCGCTGGGGCGAATCCTGGTCTTGACTAGCTGGCAACGGCGGGCACCTAGCCAGTGCCCGAGCAGTGCAGGAGGAGGGGCGGTGGTGTGGCTGGGTGCACTCAGTGCCCAGGGGCCCGGGAGGTGTTGCAAGCCATGGGCATCCCACGAAGTATAAGCAACCTCAACACTGACTGAGGTGGAGTGCTGCGCCCGCATCTCCGCTTCTGGATAGATTTGAGATTTCCCATAATTACAAAAGAGAAAAATGTGTATAAGCAAGAGAGTCATTAGAATAGCAAAGGGACTCAAACCGTACCCCGTCAGGCCTGGCTCAAGTAAAACCAGCGGCCGAGCTGCCCCGGAGGCGCCTGCAGGCTCACCGTGGCGGCCTCAGCCCCGGAAGGCTGCCCGGCAGACCGTGCCACGGACATTTCCTCTGTCCTAAGGCATAGAACGAGAAACTACAGGGAAGGGTGTGGGCTCGGTGGAGGGAGAACTTCCCAGCAGGCAGAGTTGCTGGGGACGGACTGGGCTGTTGATTTATGTAGGGAGTTGGCCCTCATCTCCAGCAAAGGGAGGCTGGGGGGCAGCCCTGAAAGGGGCCTCAGGAACCGCACAGGAGGCAACACGGACCCAGAGGTTCCTCCAGCCCCGTCTCCGCTCCTCTCTGTGAGCCACGGCACGGAGATGCGTCCTCCAGGGAGGCAGCGCTGTTCTCCGGGGGTCTAAGGGCGGCAACTGTGGCCTCCTAACCTGCCCGTCTGTGGTCCCAGTGCTGGGTAGCTCACAGAGACTGTCCTCGCCCACAGGTGACTCTGGGGGACAGCCCTAGTGGGGACCTCTTCACCTGCCACATCTGCCAGAAGACCTTCACCTACCAGCGCATGCTGAACCGCCACATGAAGTGTCACAATGATGTCAAGAGGCACCTCTGCACCTACTGTGGGAAGGGCTTCAATGACACCTTCGACCTGAAGAGACATGTTCGCACCCACACTGGTGAGCGGAGCCCCGTGGGTGGGCGCCTGCTGGAGGCCACGTGGGAACCTGCAGCCACGCCTGCTGCCTGGGCGACGGGGGGCCTGGGAGGGGCTCAGGGCAGAAGACCCTCAGCGCGGCACTGAGGTCACTCGGGGAGCTGGCGATGGATGGGCCTCCATCCCTTCCTCACCCCTAGAGTTGGGCAGCCTGGCCTTCCTGTGTCTGGGAAGCTGCCCCGGGTCCCTGATGCCCAGCCCTGTCCTCCTCGCAGGCGTGCGGCCCTACAAATGCAGCCTGTGTGACAAGGCCTTCACGCAGCGCTGCTCGCTGGAGTCTCACCTCAAGAAGATCCACGGCGTGCAGCAGAAGTACGCATACAAGGAGCGGCGGGCCAAGCTGTACGTGTGCGAGGAGTGCGGCTGCACGTCTGAGAGCCAGGAGGGCCACGTCCTGCACCTGAAGGAGCACCACCCCGACAGCCCGCTGCTGCGCAAGACCTCCAAGAAGGTGGCCGTGGCGCTGCAGAACACCGTCACCTCCCTGCTACAGAGCAACCACCACCTCTGAGCAGCCCGCCCAGGCCTCGCCGCCCTGCTGCCTGGCCGGCTACCTTCCTGAGGCCCCTTGCTGGAACACGGTGACCAGGACTGGAGCCCCCTGGCGCCCTGAACTCGCCTCTGCTTGCGTGCGAGTTTGTGTGTTATGGGCGGAGGCCGGGACTCCTGCGCCAGAGGAGGCACAGCTGGGCGCCCTGTGACCTTCCCCCTCTGGAACACAGCGGGGGTGCTGCTGGCCCCTCGCGTACGGCAGAGGTGGGATCGCTGGCAAAAAGCGCTCGGAACTGCGGCGGCGGCGGCAGCAGCGGAGCAGGCGGTGACTCGCTTGGCGGTGGTCCTAACGCCCTGGCCGCCGGACTCGGCCCCACCCCACCTCCCCACCCCCCCGACGGGATGCACACGCGGGCGTGGCTTTGAGGTGTGCACGTGCGCACAGAGGAGGTATTTCCACACATCACCTCATTTTTTAAAATCACTGACAAGGTGCCAAGGAAACTTTATTTCCTTTTTTTTTTAAGATGGCAAATGTACAGATATTAATATATTTTGGGGCCGACGATGACTATTTTTAAGTGAGAACGGAGCTGGCTTATCCCCTCCCCGTGAGGTCCTATTTATCCAAGACACGGCCCCTGGGCCAAGGCTCTGGGCGGCTGCCCCGCCTACCGCGTGGCACTGCCTGGGGTGTTCAACCCGCGTCCTTCCTGGGGCCCTGCCTGGCGGACACACCACCCTGGCGCGAAGGGCCACCCCTGCTGCCAGGACAGCCTGTCACATCTGCTCTTCCCTCCCATGCCGTTCCTAGGCAAGCCTGGGGGACCAAGGGCCTCCTCATCTCCCGATGACGGACCTTTTGTGGAACAGCGCACCGTTCCGGAGGTTGAGGCCTTGCCCGGCTAGGGCTGGAGGGGTGGGCCAGGTGGCCTCATCTCCGAGATGGCTGGCGGCGCTGAGGAAAGTGGGGGCCAGACAGCCGGGCCCTCTCTTTGCCTGGTTGAGTAAACACCTCTAGGACAATGGCAAAAAAAACTGGACAGAATGACAACCAGACACATCAGAAACCTGGAGCGGGAGGACAGTATTAGATGGCTAATAAGTTATATTTGTAACTCTCTTTCTGACAGTTAATAAGTTATATTTGTAGCTTCTTTTCTGTTTTGGGGGGGTAGCAAGGCTGCTTCTCGAGCCCCTAAGGAGAGAGCTGCCATCTCTGGGCCTGTTGGCTCCACCTGAGACACTGGCTAGGTTCCCCTGGCTTGGCTGGGTTTCCTGCTGCTAACAGAAAAGGAGGGTGGGCCCAAGGGGAGAGCTGGGTGGGGGGGCAGTCTGCTGGGCCGCCCCTGAAGCCAAGCCAAAGGAGCCCAGGCCAGGGAGAGCGGCGTCGGCACCGCTCCCTGCCCCGCCGAGGGCCAGGGGCCTCGCCGTTCCCTCTGAATGGAAGACTCTTGCTTTGCTTTGCTTTGGAGCGTGTGGGAGCTGCTGCGTTCTGGAAGTTCTCTGGGATAAAACAACACAATCTGGAAGCTGTTTGTTTACATGTCTGTATCCCTGTGTTCATTGCCAACCCGAGGGCAGCACAAGGCTCCGTGTTATCTATTTTATTTTGTAACTTTCTCCCCAGCTATTAAAATCAAAGAAACTTTTTCTGTCTCTGCTTTTTTTTTCTTATAGGCCTCTTTTTCCACTTGCATGAAAATTAATCAAAAATGATTGATGGATTCTACTCAAAGCTTTACCTTGTCACGGTTACCAGTGGCCTCAGACGAAGACCTGACCCAGACAGATTAAGTGGCCTGCCTCTGGTCTCGGCAGTCAGTGCCTGCTGACCCCGGGCTGTGGCAGGACCGCCCCCCCGCCAGCCCTGGGGTTCTCTTCACCTGCCTCACACTCCCACATCCTGACACCCCCACATCCTGACACGTGGCTCTCCACTGGGCCGCTG
This sequence comes from Tonatia bakeri, assembly GCA_004024845.1. NCBI lineage: Eukaryota > Metazoa > Chordata > Mammalia > Chiroptera > Phyllostomidae > Tonatia > Tonatia bakeri. The sequence continues at coordinate 263,954 of PVIA01000549.1, read as the reverse complement.
CCTTCCCTGGGGGTCCAGCCTGGCTCCTCCTTCCGGCAGCCTGCCGAAAATAGATGAAGGATGGAGAGCCGTTTCCCAAATAATGTTACAGACACCTAGCTGCAGGGAGGGCCCCGCCTGCGCAGCACTTGTTCTGTGCCAGGCACGCTCGTGTGTGATCACATCAGCTCACTTGGTCCTCCAGCCGCCCTCCGAGGTGCGGGGCCTCATCGCCTGGCGGAGCGAAGTTAGGCAGCTGGCCCAAGGTCTACCAGCTGACCAGCAGTGGAGCCGGACTCGAACCAGACAGGCTCGGGCCTCTGCTGGGAAGCGCTGTGGACACTGCGATGCAGAGACCTCGAGGCGACTCAAAGGAGAAGGAGGTTTAGGGCTGACCTGATGGTCCCGTTACCTACCGGTAATGTCTCAGGGACACCCGATTGCTCTGGGGACGCGGGAACCCAAGTCCCAGTGTAGTGTTCTGCAGTCACGTTCTTGCCAGACGGACAGGGAGGGGTGGGGACGAGGACGGGAGCTGCAGGCCTGGGCCCTGGGGATGCTGTCCGGGGAAGGAGGCATGAGGGGGTTGGTGCTTTGGTGCTGGGAGGAGAACAGAACACACGGCTCTGAGCTCTTGGGCTCCCTGGAAGCAGCCCAGAGGGCTGGGGAGGGCCACAAAGCCTCCTTACGTCTCTGAACAGCCAGGCACAGAGGACGCCTCTGCATCTCTGCAAGCCCCAGTGGGAAAGGCCGACCGAATCCCACTTTCATGTGTCCCAGGATGAGCGGAGCCCATTGTTGGGAACCCAGATGAGTAACTGCTATGTAAACTGTGGGAGGAGCTGGGGACAAGCTTCCAGGAAGCCAGGGTTGGGGATGGGGAGGGGTCCTAGGACTCCCTCTGAGCTCTGCTCTCCCCCACTCCTCAGAAAAGCTCAAGCCTGGGACACCCCTCAGACGAGCCCCTCCCCAGCAGGCTCAGGCCAGCGCCATGTTAAGGGCCCATAGCGATCGCCAGACTTTGTAGGATGGGTGCGACAAGGGAAACAAGGAAAGCACGGGGTTCCCTCACTGACCGGGAAACGGGCCCTGTGCAGGAGAGGGAAGAGGTTGGTGCAAGTCAGCGTGTAGCTAAGGACAAACGGTGTGGCCAGGCTGCCGATGCTATGGAACCCGAGAAAGAGTCTTGTGTCTGAAAGAACAGACTCTTAGAAGAGACGGGACCCAGCAGGGCTGGGAAATGGAGGATCTGAGTAGAACAAACGAAGAAGGGGCTGTCTCGGGGAGGAAAGAAGAAAGGAGGTGGGCAGAGGGGCTCAGTGTAGGCACGCCTCGGAGATGCAGTGGGCCGGGCTGCAGGCCACCTCGACTGAGTGTAGTGATAACAGAGACTGCAGTCTTTTTGCTGGGGGAGGGCCCTGACTTCAGTCTGTAAAAAGCACATCCGTGAAGCAGAGTGCAGGAAAACGGGGTCCGTCTGCCTTCGCCCCAACAGTCTGAGTGCATGTGCCATTCAGTCGGTGCCCCTGTGTGTGTCTGAACCCTGACCAGGTGCCAGTAAGAACTGGTAATAAAACGAGATTATGAGAGACAGGAGACCTGGCTGGGACCGGGCAAGAGGGTCTCACTGACAATGAATTTTTAAACCAAAAAACAAAGCAACCAAGTGCAGGGTGGGGAAACTACAACGAGAAGTGCTATAACGGTTTATACTTTATATTTTTATGTATTTTCTATGTTTTATACAATGAGTGTATATTATTTTTACAATCAGGAGAAAATTAGGTTATAAACAATTTAGGGGGTTTTGATCGATTTGAAATTCAGCATGTCAACAGGGAAATGGGGCTGCCCTCCGAAAAGCTGAGGGGTCTTGGACCATAACAGAAGTGTGGTAACCAAGGCCACCTCCCCCTGCCTTGGGCTGCTCCCCAGGCAGTGCTGGCGGGGGGGATTGGAGACCCGTGTGAGGACCAGCCTTGCCTGGGCTGTCTGTGTGGCTTTGGGCAAGGGACCTGTCCTCTTGGTTTCCTCATCTATTAACCGAGGTGGGTTCCTGAGTTCAAAAGCCCTTTTCTATTATAAAGACTTTGTGTCTCTAGCCCCCAGCCCCGAATAAAGCCGTTTAAGACACTCGCTGACGAACCACAGTGGGGAAGAAGAGGTTCTGGAGGCTGTGAAACTGCCCTGCGGGTGGAAACACGGCTGCTGGTTTAAAGCAGAGGGAAGGCCGTCCCAGCGGTCCCACGGCAGAACCTGGGCCAAGAGGGGACAGCTGGAGGGCAGCAGACTCCACTGCAGCCCCCCCACCCCGCATGGCCTGCCCCGCCCCCTCGAGGCCGCAGGGGAGGGCAGAGCCTGGGCGCTGTCAGTCACGGGAGGGTGGCCAGCCCAGCCTGGGAGCCGCAGGTCAGGGACCCCGAGGGACTCTGTCACTGGGCTGAAGGCCTGACAAAAGCATCTTCAAGGCTCTTTCCACCCACAAAATTCTAAAGGTCAGAATAAAGTACGGAGGCCACAACCTCCGGGCTGAATCGGCACCCTATAGAGAAAGAAAGGGAAGCAAAGTGCCAGCAGGAGCAACCCAGGCGGCAGGCTCTTCCTGTTGCTCTGAACTTGGGGAGATGAAGACGTTGACTCGCCCTGGGCAGGGGCTCCCCTCCTGGGCAGGGGCTCCCCTCGAAGGGCCACTGGCTCTGGCCCCTCCCCAGGGGCCACCCAGGACGAGTCCACTTCCTCAGGTGAAGGCAGTCGCCGGACTCCCCACATCTCAGACCAGTCTGCCCCGCTTTCCTCAGGCCCACCAGCCTCCTCTCCAGTTCCAGAGTCTGTTTCACAACTCCAGCCCCCACCACTGAGCCAGCGAGTCCCCGCTCTTTCAGTTCCTGTAACCCATCAGTACGTCCCTCTCAGTCCCCACGAGGGAACTTGTCCTCCTTGCCTGGCAGCTCTCCTCTTGGGCAGCAGGCTCGCCAACCCCGGGGGCTCGGCCCGCACCAGTGCGGGCCCGCGCTGGAGGCTGCCCTGGTCCTGGGCAAGGGCAGAGCACTGAGAATCAGATCTACCGGCTCCGGCCCCTGAACGTGTGGCTGGGTTCCCGTGAGTGACTTCCTCTGCTCCTCACCTGTCCGCTCCACTCACAGTGGGTGAGAGCACCGCTCCCACCCGGGCCAGTCTCTCAAAGCAGAATGAAACACAGACCGGGCCCCGGACAACGCGCTCAGAGACGGCAGTGCGGGCGGCCAGCGGCGCTCCACACCCTGCCTCAATTTCGAATGCAGGCCCCCACCATGTCTTCAGACCCCACCTCTGACTTCAGATTTGAGGGGCAGCTAACCTGCCCCCCAACCCCTACCACCACCAGGAGAAAATCTGGGTGAAGCTGCCCAAAGCAGGGAGCCAGCAAGTGCCACTGGCCCGGCTGCTGGGCCAGCCCAAGCCTCGGGCCCACGCTGCCCGTGAGCAGCGCCACAGCAGCCCGTGTCATTCCCCACAGCAGAGGGCCCCCAGCTCTTGGGGCAGGAGAGCACACCAAGGGAGGCTCTGGGGGCGATGCCGGTGACGCACAAAACTACCCCGGGGTCCTTGGGACGAGCGTTGGCTCTGGGCACACAGCAAATAGTCCTGTGACGTCAGCTAGTCGCCGCTGCCAAGTATGGAGCTCCTACTAAGTGCACGTGCTGCGCTTCTCTCTGACGTCATCACTGACCCCCACAACCCTGGGAGGTAGTTATTACTGTTCCTATTTTTAGACAGGGAAGTTGAGGCTGGGGAGTTTTGATGTCTTGCTCAAGGTCAGGCGGGTGGTAAGGGATGAGGCCAGCTTCTGGCCCGAGGGCTTTTGGACTCTGGAGGTGGGCTCTCATCTTTCAAATTAGCAGCGACTGTGGAACGGGAGACCCTTTCAGGTCTGCATTTCGGACCACTCTGCACCTCCTGCGTGCCGAGCACCTGGGGAATACAGAGATCAGTAGGGACTGGGCCCCGAGCCCAAGCCTGAGCCCGAGCCCCCTCTGGTCAGTGGGTAGAAGGGACAGGCGCAGCAGGGGTGAGAGCCGAGGAGAGCGGGAAGGGGGTCAGGGTGTCCCTAGGCCCTACCCTCCAGCAGAGATCTCTGAAGTCCCCAAATGTCACCATGTCCACAGAGTCAAGAAAAGGGACGGGGGAAGCCGGACACAGCTGAGCCCCGCACACCACCTGTCTGGCGTGTGTGCACAGCGCCCCCCCCCCACCGTCTCTGCAGACCAGGAGAGCGGAGCCGTCACAGCCACCCGGCAACGGGGACTGGCTCTGAGTGGAGCGTCACACTGTCTTCCCAAGAAGTACGAGAAAGAGTGTTCTGGAAACACCGAAGCCCAGCTGAGGGGGAAAAGGCAAAGTCCTCAGGGGGACAGCAAGGGGCCCGAGAGTGTCAGGGTCTAGCTCACACCCCAGCAACGCCAGGTGTGCTCGCTCCTGCTCGAGCAGCAGCCACTGCTGTCTGGAACATTCCTGTCAGACCTGGAGAACAGGCGAGGGGACTGGGCGCGGGCCAGGACGTCCCAAACCCACAGGGGCTCCAGACGCCCGCCCCCGCGCACACCCTGGCCTCCTCCCTGCAGCCCAGTTTTCCAGGAGAGCGATCTTGGTAGGAAACCCATCCTGCCCTCACCACCTGGGCTCATCCAGTCCAGCCGGCTCCTGCCCAGCCCCCTCCCTGACTCCCCGGCCTCTCGGGGGACTCCAGGTAACAGGCCTGGGCGCCTCCCCTCCCCACGTGCAGCAGCGGCGGTGGTGAGTTGCTGAAGGAACCCAGGAGAACTGGTAGAACTCGTGTCCCTCCTGCCCGAGGCACAAACGAACCTGCCAGCGGTAATAACAGGGCAAAGGAGCGGACCCGCCTGAGACTGGGGAAGAGGAGGGCAGGCTGGCTGCCAACAGCCAGGCCCGAGCTCCTGCCATTAGGGCCTTACTCAGAAGCGAAAGGGGCCCTTGGAGAGTGGGGCTCTCCACACTCCTGCCGTGACAGACCTAGCTAGTACTGCCCAACAAGACGATCCCCTGACGCCCTCTCTTCCACCGTTCTCCCAGTTCTGGGACGTTCCTGTCTGCAGCACGAAGCAGCACCTCTGGGGGTCCAGCCCCCAGGCCCAGGCAGCAGCTGGTGTGAGTGGAGGAGGGATGAGGAGCTGCAGGTCAGGGCAGGAGGGATGGGGTCGCCCTCACAGGCCTTGTTCCCAGGCCTAGAGGACCCTGGCTTCCCTGGGGAGGCCAGGGTACTGGTGGGGAGGGGGCACTGGAGGAAGAGCCCTCTGCAAAGTCTGATATGTTTGGGGGGAGTCTGGTAAAGAGAAAGGAGAGAGAAAAGGGCAAAGCATCCGTGGTCTGGGTGGGAGAGTCAGGGACAATCAGTGTGTATCCAAATTCGAATGGTGCCTTAAGACGTGATGTCAGTTTTGGCCTTAATATTAAAAGTTCTTACGTGTCAGTGAGGAAACACGCACCTTAAAGACTCGCACCCTGACGGTGTGGCTCTGATGGGCGGGCGTCGTTCCTCCGAGAGGGAGGCCGCCCGCTCGGTCAGGTCACATGCCTGGGTTGCGGGGGCGTTCCCAGGCAGGGCGCTGATGAGGAGCCACCCATCAGTGTTTCTTACATTGATGCACCCCCTTTTCCCTCCCTTCCCTTCTCTCTAAAAATAATAAATAAGATCTTTAAAAAAAACCTGGCAAAGAGTGTAGAGAAGCTATTCATGGAAGAGCTTCAAATGATCAAAATCATAGGAAAAAAATTCACCTTCACTCAGAATCAAAGAAATGAAAATTAAAATCAGATATAGACGTTTATCATAAAACATTATAATAATGAAAAATAGAAACAATAGAATTGTTTAACTCTAGAATGGAGCCATTAAATGCCATTAAAACGACAAGGAAATACTATATATCCATTAACTACGTTGTTACACAAACACTCACTAACAGGAAAACGTTAAAAGCAGCTCCCCGAACAGCAGGCACGTCCCCCAGGTCTGCAAACAGGAGTCAGCGCGCGTGCGCATAACAACAGTCCGAGAAGACCGCGCTCCCCGCCCCCCGCCCCCCACCCGGGGTCACGACAGTAAGGTGGCGCTCAACGGTGGAGGTATGATTTTCACTCTCGTCTGCTTGTCTATATTTTGTAATTTTCTACAGTAATCCCATTTTGCTTTCGTAGTGAAAAGAAGCCTTGGAGATTTTGAAAGGGTCCCCGGCAGAGGACATGGAGGAACCACTTGCTTACATGCACCCCGCTCTTGGAGAAGTAGCGCGCCTTCTCCCCCTCAATCCTGGGAGCGGGGCGGGCCGGGAACGGGCGGGAGGAAGGCTGAGGTCTGAGGTCCCCTGGATGCAGAGATGGGGTAAAGAAGGAGACCCGGGGGGCCCCAACTCTGCTGATACTCTGAAATCTACAGGGGCCTGCGACCTTGAATAGAAGGTGGGAGGATTGGGAGTCGCAGGTCGTGAGCGAATCCTAGGTCGACCACTTGACCCTGAGGAAGATGCTCTGTTTTCCTGAAACTCGGTGTCTGTGCAGGGACACAACAGTGATGCAGACTTACCAGGAGGATTAAACATGATGATTATTTGCTTTGCACAGTGTACAGCCACAAACAAATGTTAGACGTGGGAGTTCACAGCACTCACCCCTGATTTAACCTAAGCAAGAAAGGTGGCCAACTGCTTCGGCCAGGTTTGCCCTGGCTGACGAGAACTCTCGGTGTGCTAGGGTGAGGGACAGTTGTCTGAGGTGGTTCAGGCGAAGTCTTGGATTTCCTGGTCAATAGTAATAGAATATAAAACTAAAAAATAATATAAAAATAAACTTACTCTGAGCTCAGAGGAAGGCGTTTGGGGGCCTCTGACTACTCTCTGAGTGAGGAACGCATAGCTCCTGGTGAGAAATCCCTGGCTAGTGGTGCACTGAGCTCTGGGAGGGAGAAAATGATACAAAATGTGGAGGTCTGTGCCCGCCTTCACCTATCCTTGTTTACTGATGTTTTGGCAGAACGTCTGGGGGCCAAGTGGGTGGGCCAAAGATGCCAGAGTGTGTTACCTAAGGAGACGGGGAGAGGCTGGGTGGCGGCTCTGGTTGGATGGGTCCCGCCCTGCAAGAGAGGGGAAGCGATGGCTTCTGGGCGGCGGTGGTAGGCACGCTCGTGCATCCCCGGGGGCCCCTCTCGTTTATAACTGGCTCGCTGCTTCTTGCAGTGAGTGCCATGTGTGGTTCTCACACAGGACGGGCCGAAGGTCCTCGAAGCGCACGGCCGTCTGCATCGCACTAGATGAGAGGGATTTACTGATCAGGCGACAGACAAGCCTTCTAAGTATTGGCCATGTGGGAGACTCATTTTATTTTTTATTGTGTGTTTGTTTGTTTGTTTTTAGAGAGGAATGGGTGGGAGGAAGGGACAGACAGAGGGAGAGAGGGTGAGATAGACAGACAGATAGACACACACACACACACACACACACACACACACAGATTTGTTGTTCCACTTACTAATGCGTTTGTTGGTATTCTTGTATGTGCCTTGACGGGAGGTGGGACCTGCAACCTTGGTGGATCAGGACGACGCTCTAACCCACTGGGCTGCCCGGCCAGGGCAGAGACTGACTCTTGACTGCATCACTCCCGGTCCGTCCCTCCCTCAGATGCAATGCAGAATCTTCACTCTTCCTCCTTTCCTTGTACATCTTGGGCCCCCCCTCCACTATCCTTCCCTTTGTCACTTCTGATTGTTTTAACTGTTCTTCCTCCCCTTGTTCCTCAGTTTCCCTCTCCTTCTCCTCTCATCCCCTCTCTGGTTCTAGATCCAGCCAGCATCTTCCTCTGTGCTCTTCATGTCACAGCCCCCCCGCCCCGCTCGGAGCCACCCAAGGCCAGTGTGTCCCTGTCCTGTGTTGGAGCACAGAGAAGGGCTGTGTGATGAGGTGGCACGGACGGCAAGACGGCACTGGCCAGCGGAGCGGTGCGGGCCGCCCCTTCCAGCCCGGGCCACCGAGGCTTTGGCTTCCTGAGCTTTATTCCTTGTTCCCTCACCAGCCCCTTCCGCGCAGTCCTCCTGCCACCTCTCCTCCCCTGCCCCCAGCCCTCCCCCTCCGAGGGAGCCCTCTGGTTTTGCTGCACCGTGCGCTGGTGCTGACATGCCCTGGACAGAGCCTCCTGCTCCAGGCGTGGTGTGCCCGACGAACATGACCAGAGGCGCCGCAGGACCCTCGTCCTTGCCGGCACGGGGAGAGGAGCCCCCGTGCTCAGCTCAGCCGCTTCCCTCCTGTTCGAGGCTTCTCCGGGCTGTGCAGCCAGGTGCTGGGACCGGAGCTTTTTCTGTCCCCTTCATTCCTGAGAGCCTCACCCCACTCTGTTTTTTCTCATCTGAATATCATTTCGAAATCTCCTGCCCAAGGGGTTTCCCAACACCTCTCAGCTTTGAATCAACCTGCTGTTTACAGCACACCCAGATTAGGAATAGAGATGTCAGGGGGACTGGTTCTGACACTGCACCCTGAAGACACTCCTGTGCCCAAGATAGTAACACCTGGACGAACAAATCTATTCCCTCCTCGTTTCCGGCGGGGGAACAAACCAAGGAGGCTCCGAGCTGAGTACAAGAACTGGCTGGAAGGCAGATACCAACTTGGCTACCCTCTTCCCCTGGGGAGACAGCTGGGGGTTGTTCTACATGCAGGTCCAACCTTCTCCAGAGGCGATCCTGTCCATGCTTGGAACGGAATTCTCTGCACCCCAAAGTGCCCAGACCCTCTCAGGGGGCCACGCACCCTGAATACAAATCTTAGTTCCCCGCCCACAGCTTAACGGGCTGGATCTCTGGCCACAGGGACCTTGAGCCAGGAGCAGCCTCTAGAACAATCACGGAGAAGTGGGTCAGTGTTTTTTTTTTTTTGAACAAAGGAAAACGGGTTGTTCTCTGCATACAAAGGTGACCCGCTGCCTGCCCTCGTAACCTGAGCTCCCCCTCACTAGCAAGGAGGGTGGGCCTGTGTCCCAGCCTGGCTCGGCCCCTCGCCCAGAGGCAGCTGAAGGGCTGTTGTGGGAGAGAAGTGGCAGCCTGGGTCTCTGCACTGCATCATGTCTCAGCCAACAAGACATTTCCCTTCGATTTTTGCTGTAAAAACCTATTCGAAGCCCCAGCTCTGGCTCCGAGGCCCAGAGAGCCACTCCGCTCGGCCAAAGGGACGGAGAGGAGCACAGATGTCAAGCCGGCCCGCGGGGCTCTCGTCACCCTGTCATTCATTCGGGTGAGTGCTGTGGCCGGAACAAAGCCTTTCTCTCTGCTCCCACGAGCCGAGGACAGGAGTCACCTGATGCCACAGTGGACTCCTGCTCTTGGCATTTGTTGTCAGTCTTGCTTCACCTTGACTCAGCTCAAAGCCCTCAACTGACTCGAGGCCGCCATCACCGAGGAGACGACCTGCTCTCCTCTGCCCACCCCACTACACGTGCACGCGCATGCGTGCACGCCAGGGCAGGAGCCCGGCTCTCCTGGAGGAAGGGGGAGTGTCGGGTGAAGGACGACAGGAATGCCACACGGTGAAGGGCCGGAGGCAGGGCCTCATCCTCCCTGAGCAAGGCCTGGGTGGAACCTGGGCTCCTGGAATTATTGGCTGCTGACTCCTCCAGCATTTTCCTAAAACTCAGAATTGCTCACGCGGCAATCCCATAGTACACACACACATACACACACATAGTAAGAGTCATCTGACACCCTACTGGTAACCTTTGGTGGCAGAGACACAGAAACTACCCACTTGTAGCTACAAGGTTTGCTGTCTCTCCCCTTTTCAATATGTCAGTTCTCAGACCTTTGTCAATCCCAGGGCACAAATTCACAAATGCTTTCTGCCTAGGACAGCTTTTGGCCACCAAATGAATGCTGCTTCCTTGTACTTAGTCTGGTCATTGGCATCATCAGACTTCCCCTGCTCCACTCCATGGCCACTGCCCCTTCTGCACTGTCTCTCCTGGCCCCGCTTTGTTCCCCTTTCCTCACTCAAACAGCCGCCAGGCTCCGCTCAAAGACTTAATGAGCTGCCCCCAGACTCTGGGCTTGCTGCAGAGCCTCCTTCTATAAACTCCCCTCCCCGAAGAAGCCTTTGTCCTCCTGTGGGTGAATAATCCTCCCGGGCACAGTGGTTTCCCCTCGGGGCACGGAGACCTCACATTCTTCCCACGAGGCAAAAATCAAACTCCTCCCTGACCCAGGAGGATGGAGAAGGTGGGGAGTCTGAGAGCCCCCAAACAGCACAGGCTGAGTGAGTGAAGAGCCAGCACCCCCAGAAGAGTGGCGTGGAAAGGGCCGCCCGCCCAAGCCACAGCCGTGCTTCTGCCAGCTGCTGCCTGCCATGGGCCACACCGTCACCAGCCCACAAAGCACAGCAACATCTAGCGTGCACGGCTCACCGTGGCCTTGACGTTCCCTGATCCCTGGCCAGGTAACTGAGCAAGAGGTCTCCAGGAAGGTGGAGCTTCCCTCCGCCCTCCCTGGAGCATTCTGACGCTTCCATCGACGCACAACAGTGCAGGGCTCACCACTTCCCTACCGCCGCACCTCTAAAAACAGCTTGTAAACATGCATCAGAGGGAAAAAATCCTTTTATTCCACCTCTTATTAGTTCCAGGAAATATGCAGCCTGGCAAGTCTGCTGGAGATGACAGAGGACTCACATGATAAGGAGACACAACTGGCCAAACTACCTTTCATCCTCCTTCTGGAGATAAGAGTGTGGACACCAAGGTCAGGAACGAGCCACACCAGCCAACCGTGCCAACAGGCGCTGTGTCCACAGAGTCCCCTTTTTCCCCGTGGGCAGCCCCCAGGGGAGCAGGTAGAAACCCTGGATGGGGGGATCTGTGAACTACCCCCAGCAGAGTGGCCTGCCAGGTGGTCCTCTTCTTGAAGTCGCTCAGATTGCTTTATGACCATCGCCTCACTGATCTTACCAACATCCAAGGAAGGAGAGAAAGGGCAAGAGCAGAAGCCGTCTGGTTTTAACAACAACAACAACAAAGAATGGGGCAGAGGAGCCTTTAGGTGAGCTAGGCGCTGTTCACCCGGAACGTCAGGGGAGAAATGCAGACCCCAAACCCCTGGCCCCACGGCCACAGAAAATCAGAGGGCTGACCCTTTGTGTGTGTGTGTGTGTGTGTGTGTGTGTGTTCAGACTGATTCCTAAAGACAGGCTGACTTTGACCCGTCTTGAAAGGATACCAAGGTACAAACCCTCCTGCCCTGTCTCACCCAAACTCTGTAAGTAACAGAGACACTCGCTTGAGTAATTAGAAGAAGAAACTGTCAGCTAAGTGTTTGGAGAAGGTGTGGCTGGATGCATTCTGTGTGTTCCCCTAAAGCCAGACTACGCGCAGGCAGTCAAAAACACGAGTTTAATGAGCTCATAAATTTAGAGTGACTCTTCACAGCCTACAGTGAGGTCCGGGGCTCAGCTGTTCCGCCTTCAACATCAAAGAGGCTGCCACTGGGCGCTGGTCACCGAGCGCTTCCTCCGGAGGCTGCCCCGAGCGCTCCTTCCTCGGGGCGTCCTTCTGCCCGGGGAACTGGCCAAACCTTTCCGCCCCAGTGTCGTGCAGAGGCAGACTACGACTCCTGGGATTCAGAGGTGTCTCCTGATGTTTTATCTCCTTCCTTTCCTCCTTGGTGTGCTCCCTGAAAATGCCTCTTACTCGGTGCTGATACCTTTTAGCAACCTCCACGCTTCTTATAAGAGATGGGGACCTGTCCTGGTTAATTCCTGCAAATTCGAAAGGTTTTCTCATGCTCAAGGTCAAAGCACTCTAATCTCAGCATTCACTGTTTTCTGTAATGCTGTTCTAGCCTTTTCTGTCTACAGCATTTCTAAACGTGAATGTGATTGAACTGAAAAGACACTGCCCGTTTAGCGCAATTTGGCAAACAAATAACGTGCTGTGCCTCGCTGACAGGCTGAGTCCGACGCAGGAAGCCCCGCCGTCAGCAGCGTGGCCCCGCAGAGGATTACAAACCCCAAAACCCTCAGGGGCACACGTGGTGACGTCATTCACCTGGGACTCGCCACCCTGGCTGGATCTAAAGGAGCTCTCCCTCCCCAGCCTTTCAGAACTAATTCTCAGGATGCCACATCAGAGTGTGACCCTCTTTCTGACCCAAGCCAGCCTGGAGACTGAGAGAGCAGGCCTGCAGCCCCAGGCGAGCCTCGTTAATGTTCAGGGCTGTGCGTGACCTCGCTGTGCCACACCACGGAACTGTCTAGTAATTAAGCAGACAGATAACCTCATAACTAGGGCAACTACACATACTCCAACTTCAGCCCTTGGTCCCAGTCCTTTCCCTCCGCAATGAGTATTCTGAGGGAATGTCTCGCTGACAACAACACAGCAGAGCCCCCCTCACTCCCCAAGGCAGACTCCCTCGTCCTCGGTCACCCCCGGGTGTCCCACGACTCCGGCGTCTGCCCCAATAGCCTGAGCTTCGGCTTGTTTTGTAGACCTGTTTTTCTCGCAGGTTTTTCTGTGTTTCTGATGATATAAACAAGACAAAAGAGAAATCCTAATCCCATATACACTGGCTGACGAGTAAAAGCTTTAAGATAAAGGATTCTTGGGGAAACCATCACAACATCCAAAGAATTCGTGGCGCAAAACTTCCCCATGCCACTGTGTCACCTGCAAACCAGTGGGAGTCCAGCCCCACCCTTCCCCAGCTGGCCAATCTCTACCAGATAGGCATCAACAACCTGTGCTGGCTCCCGCCTGCCCTCCCGAGTCAGCGCCCAGCCGATTCCCTCCCTCCCAGGGCTTCTCCGAGACCTCGCCTCTGAGGAGCAGCAGTCCTTTCTAGGGGGTGCCAGCGCCTTTCAGGAAGCCCAGCATCAGTGTGCAAGTGCCGCCCCCATCCCTCTGCCTTGGGCAGGCACAGAGGGAGGGTTCGGGAAACGGGTGTCCCGGGTGCAGCAGCCCAGGTCTGAGTGAGGAACAGTGCCCAGTGGGCACGGAGAAGGCCTGGGAAGGAGGGAGCTGCCCGACACACCGCGGCACAGGCCTGGGCTGGGAGGCTGAGCGAGAAGCTTGGTGACAAAAAAGGAACGCATTCTTTGCGGCAATCAGACTCCCAGATGAGGTTGGCTTGCTTTCTTCTTAAAAAAACTCATCTCTGTAGCATCTGCTTTCCTCCAGGCGTGCGAAACTCACTCTCTCTTCCTCTTCAGACCTCTTCTAGAGGCAAGAGAGGGAGAAGAAACAGGTTCTGAGTCAACGCCACGTTAGGTTGGAAGTGGATGGACCGTTCTCCAGACGGGCATCCAATCTAGCTGGTCAACATGTGGACCTGACGTCTGCTAGAGTTCGAACAAGGACACGCGGCAGGGGGAGCCGTGAAAGACACTCTCGGCCTTTAGGAGCTTTGGTGGGGACTGGTCGGCCAGCAGGACCACACCCGCCCCTGGCGGGCTCTGCACAAGGTCGCATTTTTCTACAATGAAGCCTCAGCCCTTACTTGGTTTTCATTTAAGACGCACCTCATACTGGTTACAGCGTTTGGTAGTTAGCCTCTGGTTTTTCTTTCCTTTTTTAAAAAAGATTTTTATTTATTTTTAGAGAGAGAGGAAGGGAGGAAGAGGACAGAAATATTGATGGGCTGTCTCATGCACAGCCCCCGCTGGGGGCCTGGCCCACAACCCAGGCACGTGGCCGGCTCTGGCCGGGAATTGAACTTATGGGACCTTTCGGTTCACAGGCTGGCACTCAGTCTGCTGAGCCACACCAGCTAGGGCCATCTCCGTTTTTTTGTCCTCCCTACCACTTCAGTGCCCCAAAAGAGCTTCGTATTTAAGTAAGCCCAAGGAGGAGTCTCTGGCCAAGAGCAGACTAACGTTTCTGTAGAACGGGGACGTCTTCCCAGATTCGTTGGCCTCGCCTGGGACTGGCACCCATCACTTTCTTCTACAACTGGTTTCTACTGCCACCTCAACCGCAAGAAGGTAAATAACCCACTGCTGTCTGGCTGCATTGCACACTCTTTAAGGCCCTGCAAATACAAGTAATTCTCACCAAAGCACTCACGTCCTAAGGAAAGAAGAGGTCGTGGGAAACACCGACCGGTGCAGGGAGCTCCGGGGTCCCAGCTCAGCTTCCCCACCCACTCAGGCCGGCCCTAAGGGGATGACGCTTGTCACTGCCGCCTGGCCTCTCCGGTGACCATGTTTTCAGAACTGACGACGGGCGGCAGTCTGATGTGCGGCCTGGCAAAGGCCAGTGTGTCTTCTTCTCAGGAATTGAGACTGCCTGAGAAAGCTGATGCCACGTGGCTACGTCAGGGACGTCTCAGTCCTTCTGTCCATCAGTTCTGTCCCCCACCCCGGACACCCGGACTTTGTCACAGTGAGTGTGGCAGATGTTCGAACCGCCCTCCAGAGGGACCTGCCCGCAATTTTCATTTTCGTTTTTCCCGCTGAATCAGCCTCCGTTTTAAAAAGACTCTGTCAGCAGTAAATGGACATGACTTCCCCCGCCGATTCAGGCGGGAGGGGTTATTGCTCTGATCACGCCGGCTCTTCTCAGATTAAAAAGTAATTTTTCCACAAGAAGGGTATCTGGTTAAAAGTCAACCACAGTAACCGAAAGCTACTAGAACCCGGACTTTGGACGAAAGCCAGAGAGGACAGCTCTGGCATCTTCCCGGGGAGGGGAGAGACTCCCTGGGGGACGGGCTCCGACACACGCGACCACATAGCAAGATGAAGTAAGATCCTGTCCGGCCACCCGCTTCGGTTAGAAGGCACCTTTAACGTTAGGAAAGCGAAACCAGCTGTGGGTGGGGTGGAAGCGCTGCCAGCCGCCCTGCCGAAGGAAACCTGCCGATTGCGCCCACAGGACGGGACGACCCACTGGCACAGTGGTGGCACCGTGTGGCCTGAAGGAGGACGCCCGCTGCCTGAGCGGCTCCCGCTGGGGGGCTGCACCTGTGCTGGTGACTGCCAGCTCATCGGTGGGGCCAGTGAGCGCTACCAGCCCTGACGTGCTACTATTCCACAGTGTGATTAAGAAACAGTCACCCAGCAAAACAGACGTACACGTCAGTGTCGGAGAGACAGCCTGAGGGAGCTGAGGGCCTGCTCAGGAGTCTCAGTGGCGGGATGGGAGGGAGGGGGCATGAGGGCAGGCCCCGGGCGTCTGGGGAGGTGAGTCTGAGGCCAGAGTAGCAGTGCCCTCTCCTGGAGGGCTGGGAGTGCGCCCCTTGGGCTGTGGGGCTGCACAACAACCCCTGGCAGGCCTGAGGTGTGGGACTGCTTCCACCCAGGTGCGCCGCTGCCCCCTGTCGGACACAGTACTCTTCAGTTCACCGTGTGGACGGCGGGAGTGAAACTCTAGATACAATGCCCACCAGGTGGCCTTGAGCAAGACACAGCCTTCTAGGGCTCAGTTTCCACATCTGTAACAAGGGAGTGATGGTGACATCTGTCCTTGTGTACCTCAAAGCGCTGTTATCAGGAGGAAATGAGTGAAAGACCGTTTTTACCCTTGTCTGCCTTCCTACCTTCTGCCCTAACACAATCCAGGTCACTTTGCCGAGGTAGTTTTTCTCTCCAGTGTCTCTGAACTGTGAGTAAACTATAAAATATGTGGCCATGTTATCCTGAGCTTTAAAGCCAGTTTACAAGTGGTTTCTCACTTCCAGTAGCTTTAATAACTTCACAAATGTTTTAAACATACTTTTTAAAAAAGATTTTATGTATTTATTTCTAGAGAAAGGGGAAGGAAAGGAGAAAGAGAGGGAGAGAAATGTGTGCGAGATCTGTCGGCTGCCTCTCTCACGCCCCCAGCTGGGGACCTGGCTCGCCACCCAGGCGTGTACCCCGAGCAGGAATCGAACCCGCAACCTTCCGGTTTGCAGAGCAGCGCTCATTCCACTGAGACACACCAGCCAGGCTTAAACACACTTTTCACAGCATTTTTTCATATAAGCATTTATCATAATTTAAATAAATTTTCTGGCAATATGTTCGGTGTCTAAACCCCCCACTAAATTATGAGTCCCCCAAACCCCGGAACCTGCGTGTCCTCTGCCATCCTGGTGTCTCCGGTCCTACCCAGCGTGGTGCCTACTTACAGTGAATGCTTGGTGATTATCTGTTGAACAAACACGTGGGTGCACCATAGGAACTGGGGCAGGCCAGCCGGAAACAGAAAGAGCAAAGTCAGATATTGGGCGGGGGCAGGGGGAGGAGGTCTTTTGTCAACAGCAGTAACACAAACCAATCTTAAAAACAAACGGCAGGGTGATAAAAAGATTCGCAACTACCAGAGAGAGGCAGTGCTTGCACAGCTCTGTGACCACACTACATGCTGCTGGGTCGCACTCTCTCGACTGTGTGTTTTGTGAATTTCACCTCAGTCAATAAAAAAATGAAAGGACCGAACTGTGACGTGATCGCTGCGATCCATGACTTAGACGCTTCACAAATACCTGGTGACGTCAACATAAAGAGGACGACTTTCGTGCCGTCCTCAACGGTTCGCAGAAACATCTCCACGCGAGTGGTTTCATCACTTCCTCCCGACGCGGACGTGCAGACCCGCAGAACGAGCAGCACAGATGTCCGGCCAGTGACTTCCCATTCCTCAAACAGGCCAGGCACGCTCACCACGCAGAGGCTCTGTCCCTGCTGCCTGCCCCCTGGCCTCTGTGGCAAGGACCCCCCCCCAAACAGCTGCCTCCTTCTGGGCCCTGCTCTGGAGTCATCGCATCGAAAAGGCCGTCCCCAACCACCCATCTAAACGAGCACGCACGCACCCCTGTCATACTCTCTGCCTTGCCCGGCTTGGCTTGCCTTCAAAATTCTTAGCTCACATTACGTACTGACGTAAGTTTTCTGTCTT
Source organism: Tonatia bakeri (assembly GCA_004024845.1). NCBI lineage: Eukaryota > Metazoa > Chordata > Mammalia > Chiroptera > Phyllostomidae > Tonatia > Tonatia bakeri. The sequence goes on along the minus strand of PVIA01000549.1, from coordinate 247,067 downwards.
CTACGGTAACATAAACTCCAGGAGATCAGGGATATTTGTCAGTTTGTTCTCTGTTAGAATCCTGACATCTGGAATAGTGCCTTGTAAATAACAGGGGCTCACTCACCATTTGTTAAATGAATAAGCAGTAGAGTTTTACTACAGACTCGGCTGGCTCTTTTGGGGGAGCCTAGGCTTTTTAGGCCAAACCGCGGGAATGAAATTACGATGCGACTGAGCGAAAACACCAGTTGTTAATGTACTGTAACAAATCGCCTGCCTGTTGTGTCCCTGGTACAGTGCTAACCATGTAGTATTAGGCATTTGTCTATACATCAGCAACAAACTGTGGATTCTGAGCAATACACACATGAACAGAACTGGCCACAACACACGTCCAGGTCCCAGCCTAGGTGTGCACATCGCAGGCGGGGGGTCTCTAAGGGGGAGAGGGAGAGGAAGGAGAATGTGCCAGGCAGGGTCAGAGTTCAAGGAGCAGCCGAGAGGATGTTGTGCGGACACGGCTGCGGGACCACATCGATCTGCAGCGCGAACCTTGTACAGTTAGTTCTAACTCCCGGGGAAAAGCGGGCAGGGTTGGCCTCTTGAGAGTCGGGTCAGTGCAGTCTGACAGGACGAACACTCTTGCAAGATGGATGGTGAACCTCTGAGCCCCAGTAGCCTCTAGGAAATCTGTGCCCTGCAGCAGCAGCCTCCTCCTCCAGTTCCTGAATCAGGGGACCAGGCATGATGGAAAGCTGGTGTCACCCAAGGACGAATGTTAGCCGTCAAACTCCTGAAGCTCTGGTGTCAGCTCTGTTTCTTGAGCCTGTTTAAACCTGTGTCTCTAAGTGTAACGTACAAACTGCATACAAATTCACACAAACATAAATCCCATCCTTTCTCCAGCCTGACCACTGCCACCTTTGGGAGACTGTTACATCCTAAGTGTGACAAAATAGCCCTGGCTGGTGTGACTCAGTGGGTTGAGCGCCAGCCTGTGAAACAAAGGGTCACTGGTTCAATTCCCAATCAGGGTACATGCCTGGGTTGCAAGAGGCACCCACACACTAAATGTAACAAAATAATTAATATGGACAAATACCTATTTGTAATCCTGTGCCTCACATTTTAACTTAATGGTACAGAAATGATTTAAACATTTAACAAATCATAAACTTTTAGCCCTGGCTGCTGTGGTTCAGTGGATTGAGTGCAGGCCTGTGAACCAAAGTGTCACCTGTTCGATTCCCAGTCTAGGGCACATGCCTGGGTTGTGGGCCAGGTCCCCAGTAGGGGGCGCGAGAGGCAACCACCCACTGATGATTCTTTCCCTCTCTTTCTCTCTCCTTTCCCCTCTCTAAAAATAAAAAAGAAAATACAGAACTTTAAAAAAAGTTCTGAAATTGAATTTCTGCAGAAAATTTCAAGCCGTGTAAGCCATGGTAAACACACACACAAGTACATGCATACATATTTTTGCCAATAGCGTACTTATTATATGCCCAAAGTACACAGCTCAAAATTCAAGCAAATTACTCATTACAAAACAAATTAAACAGATAAACATCATAGCATGATTTGTGTAGCTGCCACTACTTTGGCCATTTTCCGCGGTACAGCTGATATATTTCATTTGACTGGGGGCTGGTTTCAGGAACTATGGTTGTCCCCGTCGTCCTGCACTACCGTCCATGAGCCCCCTGCTGTGGGCACTCAAACATGGGCAAGGTATTTAGTTTTTCTCAATTCCCACAGCATGTAGAAACAAACAAAACAAAACACGTTTTTACTTTATAGGCACTGCGTTCCTCAAAGTTCAAAAAGAGTATTTAGCCAATAGTGGAGGCCGGGTTCAACACAAGATTAAACGCTCAAGCGCAGTCTGGAGTGAAACTGGACCAGCCCATGGCGCCTGTGGAGGTGGGTGGGGGCCCAAGCCTGGCTCTGGCCAATGGGAATCCCAGGGCCCAGCCAAAGGGGCCCGGAGGGCCACCAGGCTGCTTTGCGGGCCTTGTGTGGCCAGGCCCTCTCATTTCTCAAGAAAGCCAGAAACCCAGTTTTAATGTGAATCTCTAGGTTTTTAAATGTTAGCAATTAGTTCTGAAAATGGTCTATGGTCTAGTTTCAGGTGTACGTGGCCCATAGACCTGATTTCAGGGCTCTGTACACCTGAAACTGATATAAGACAGCCCCGAATGCCAACTGCAATTGAAAAAGAAAAAATATTCGAAGGGCCCAACACAGCACATGTGTGGCCTGATGTGGCACCCGGGCAGCCTGTGCGTGGGCTCTGGGAAGAAGTAGGTGCTTCCAGCGAGTTCCAGGCCCGAGCCTGCCATTCGTTACCTCTTCCTAGAGCGTTCACTCCGCCTCCCAGTCACTGGGCACTGAGATCCAGCCGGCGGCCGAAGCTCCTGCGCAGCGGCTGAGGGCGCAGCTTCCCTTGGGTTCCTGTCCCGACTGCCGTCACAGCACACCTGCCCTATCACTCTGACTGACCACTCTGGGCTCCAGCTTCCTCATCTACAGAATGTGGGTAATAGTGCAACCCCTCACGCCCTGGGAGTGTGCTCAGTGGATTGAGCGCCGGCCTGTGAACTGCAAGTTTGCAAGTCCCACTCTGGGCAGGGCACATGGCTGGGTTGGGGGCCAGGCCCCCGGCTGGGGGTGTGAGAGAGGCAACCAGTCTGTTTCTCTTGCACATGTTTCTCTCCCTCTCTTTCTCTCTCCCTCCCCCTCTCTCCAGAAATAAATGAATAAAATACTAAAAATGAATAATACAACCCCTCTCACAGGGCTCCAATGGGATTAAATGAGACACTGCGCGCAAACTGCCCAAACACAGAGAAAGGCTGACGATGCAGATCAACCGCTGCTATCTGTAAGCGTGGCGCCTCCCTCCTCACCATCCACGCACAATTCATCAGCAACCCCTTTTCAACAGGACACCGGAAACCCTCTCCAGTCCATCCTGTTGTTTCCACCCCCATTTCTCTGCCTTAGCTTGTAGCCTCGCTCTCTCTGCCCGGACGGCCCTCTGTGATCTGATAACGGCACCTCCTGCCCTGCTGAGCGCCTTCCCTGTGCCAGCCAGAGTGCCACCGGTGCCCCGCAGAGATTGGTGGCATCACTCTCCCTGTGCTCTACGAAATGAAAGCTAACTGCCTCAGTCCTCTACCTCAGGCTGTCTCCGCTCTCCCAGCTCCCATCCCACCCGCCTCTGTAACTGTCTCTGCGCTCCAGCCGCACCAAATTATTATGTTCTTGCCTTTTCCTGACGAGCCATCCAGTTTCTGGTCACTGTACCTTGGTGACACTATTCTTTCTGCTTAGAATATTTATCTTTCCTCTTGTCACCTAATGTTGATCCCTCCTCCACTTCTAAGTCCAGGCCAAAATGGTAAAGGCTCCTCCACCATGAAGCCTTCTCTGGTCACCCCTCTAACCAGACCCCGTGGTCAGGTCCCCCCTCCTCTGCGGTTGCCACCGCTGTGAGCACGTGGCTCCCTGTCAGCCCACCTCACACTGCATAGTAATCCACTTGTCGAGATGTCTGTCTCCATATGAGGAAGGAGGACGAGGACAGGACCCGGCCCTGCACCTCAGCTGCACGCCTGCCTGGCACACAGTGCACGCTCAGTGTTTCCCGAGTGAGTGAATGAATGGGACTAAGAGGGCGTTTGAGTAAAAGCCCAACAATGATGTCACTTTAAACACACCCTGTTGCAAGAAACAGGGATCTGTGGGAAAGTGCAAAAAGAGACTAGAATACTAAAAATACATAAAATCGCTCAGGAGCACTCGATTCCCTGAAATGTAGGCATTTGGCTAATGTTAGTAAAAAGGGATATTATAAAGTTCTAGCTATCTGGGCGATTGAAAATATCTGTACTTACATGGTGGCTGCCGTTTGTCACAGTGTCTTGGTCTTCACTTTTTCTTCCCATGGCTTCAGTGGGATGCATCTGATATCACAAGAGAAGATGTGTTCCAGCCAAAGGAGAAGTCTGATTGTTTGGTTCGTAGCTGACGTGCCTTTCAGTGCAATCTGGAGACCCACACAGACGCAAGCTGTCCGTCTGGATCGCAGGCCCGTGCAGGTCCCTTCTCCCGGGAGGCCCCGGCAGTGCTCTGGTGGAACACGGGCGGGCGGCTGACACTCGGCTGTCTCCCAGGTCTGTTCGTTGGCGAGCCCAGGGAGGACACAGGGTTGGCGTCCGGCAGCCGGTCCATGGCGGGGGTGTGATTGAGGGAGGGTGGCATCTGGTTCTGATCTGACTTTCACGCTGATACCTCTGCTTGGGGGAAAATAAAAGAGGCAACAACTTGTCGGTGCTCAGAGAATCCCCAGGGAAGACTAGGAGCGGGTGCACTCAGGAAAGGCAGAGAGCTGGGAACGAAAATAAACATCGTTGTTGTTTGGCATTTATGGTCTGAAACACGTGCTGCTGAAGCACTCATTCAACAAACACTCACTGAATGAACGGGAGGGCTGTTGCCCAGCCTCACTCCCCACCCCACAGGCAGGCTCAGAGCCCTGGCTTTGGCAGGCCAGGAAGCCGAGGAGGCCATCTAGGTTTCCGGTGTGGCTCTGGGGTCAGGCCGCCTGAGATCAGGGCCTGGCACTCGCAGTTTCTGGTGGGTGGAGTCGATAGAGTAATAATAGTGCCTACCTCAGAGTTGTTGGAAAGATTAAATGACAGAGAACTTGTGAAGTGCTTAGCACGGTGCCTATGAAATTATTCTGATTACTGTATGACAAAAGTTCAGTAAATGTGCCCTGGCCGGTGTGGCTCAGTGGACTGAGTGCTGCCTGTGAACCAAAGAGTCGCCAGTTCGATTCCCAGTCAGGGCACACGCCTGAGTTGGGGGCCAGGTCCCCAGTAGGTGGTGCACGAGAGACAATCACACATTGATGTGTCTCTTCCTCTCTGTCTCCTTCCCTTCCCCTCTCCCTGAAAATAAATGAGTAAAATCTTTTTTAAAAAGTTCGGCAAATGTTAGTTAGCCATCATCATTTGTCAAAAAGACCCTACTACTCAACTTGAGCTTTCTGTAGCTTATGCTGCCCACTCTGTCCACACCCAGTATCTCCACTTTGCTGTCCAGCTACGGGATCCAAGTTCCTTGAGAATGGAAGAAAGAACAAGCGATAAACTTCTGATCAATAAATAAGCAGGAATATGGAGGCACAGAGAAGGAAAGAAGCCACATGCACAGAACTTGTGGTCACGTACAGCGGCTCAAGTGTAAAAATAGGTGGGGACTCCCAACAGCCACGCTTGAAGAGACAAAACAGAAGGCGTGCCTTCAAACCGCTGGGGAGATTCTATACATGGTCACGCTTCCACTGTGGAATGAAGACTTTTTAGGCATTTGAAGCTTCAAAGAATGTGAGATATTCTAAGGAACAGGGTAGGTTATTACAGCAGTTCCTCAACAGATGTTAAATGGTACTGAGCCAGGTAAAGTCCCTGCATGTGACGAACTGTTTCAAACCACAAGTCCATGCGGAGTGCCCGCTATGTGTTGGTTTGACAGCGACCGGGACAGTTTACCCAACAGACATGCGTTGATTTGCTCTTGGAGCTTACACGCTAGCGGGGGAGAGATACGCAGCAAACGACCACAGAAGGGAGACTTGGAGTCAGAGAGTGAGGAGAGCTCCAGAGACAGACGCCGGTGCCTGGAACTCCAGCTTCCAGGATACGGGAACTGCAGCAGGCGGGAGGACGAACTAGGTAACACCATCCAGACCCAATCAGAGAAATCCGGAATGGTGGACATCTGTAAGAACACAGGCCTGGAATTCCTCAAAAAGTAGTCAGAACTGTTAAAACAACATAAGAGGGAGATTGATGCAGATTAAAAAGAGTTAACAATCAAATTCCAAAAAACTGAGACTTGATTGGATCCTGGGCCAAGGGAAAAAAGTTATAAAAGATGGTTTGGGAATAAGCAAGGATATTTTAACACAGACTAAACATTAGATAATATAAAGGAATTATTATTAATTATAATTTATTAAATTAAAAATGTAAATATATTTTTTAATTAAATGTATTTAGGGATTGTGGCTATGTAGGAAAATATATTCTTAGGAACCACGTGCTGCAGTGACAAAACAAATAGAGCAAACTGGTATGAACTGTTGGATCCAGGTAGAGAATATTTAGTTGTTCATTGTGCTTTCAACTTTTCTGTATACATTAAAATGTCCAGTATAAAATGTTAGATAAAAAGTAATACAAGGGAACACTTGGGAAAAACAACATGACAACTGGTCGAAGGAATTCTACTGTAAAGGGAAGATATTAGTTTCCTAGAGATGCTTTCTAAGGTACCACCAACTGGGTGGCTTAAAAGACAGGAAATTGATTTTCTTACAGGTCTGGAGGCCAGAAGTGCAAAATCAAGGTATTGTCGGGTCACCCTCCCTATAGAGGCTCCAGGAAAGAATCCCCTTGCCCACCTGACATCTGGTGGCCATTGACATTCCTAGACTTGTGGCTGCATCACTCCTGTCTCTCTCTGGGGTCACATCGCCTCCTCCTCTTCTGCATGTGCCTGATCTCCTGTCTCCCTCGTGTAAGGACACTTGTGATGGCATTTGGGGCTCATCCAGATTATCCAGAATAAGCTCCTCCCCTCCAGATCTTTAATTTGGCCACATCTTTTGCCACATAAGGTAATTTTCACAGGTCCCTGAGATTAAAAAGTGAATATATCTTTTGGGGCTGCTTTTGCACCTGCCAGGGAGCAAGAAAATAGGGAGGCATGTAGAGGGGAAGGTGGGGTCAAGAGAGGTTTTGAGTTGTTGTTTTTTTTTAGATTAGAGAAAGTACGGCATGTATATAGTGCCGTTTAGTAGAGTTCATTGTGCATTGTAGTAGCAGGGCAGAGGTACGGTGCATTTGTTCATTGTATCGGCCACTTTCACACAGGAAAATCTGTCAAGAAAATAGCAAGTTACCCTCAAGGTGAAAATTAGTGTGACTCTTTGAGAATTCAATAAAGAACAATTGATATGAAAACAACAATAATACAAATAACCGAGACAACTTCAAATCAAGGACAACCAGTTCAAATCTGACCGGGGGGGTGGGGTGGGGGTGAGAGGAAACTGTGGAAATGGTGACCATGGTGAAGTGACTGAAATAGTGGAGTCCAGAGATTATTCTGGGACTAATCAGAGGGAAGGTCAGTGAGGACGCACAGTCACTCTTATGAAATATGGCTTCCCACTTTTTTTCTTCACTTTATTTTCTCACCTCTTCTCTTGCTTTTGTCACGTTAGAGCCCCTCGCTCATTTTTAGGAGCCTCTTTCAGAAGTTTCCTTTGCTCGCTTCAGCCTGCATCTTCCCCTACGACTTCGTCTGCCTTGACGGTGCTGCAACGTTCTGCTCTCACTGTGCAAAGCGGACCCTTCTAGCCCGCCCCAAATCTGCTTCTCCGACATGCCTCCACAAGCTCCTCGGTCACAGCTCTTCTCCGAGAAACCGCTATCCAATTTCCCTTCACCTGTCAACATCATCAAATCTTCTTTCTCCTCGAAATGTTCCCGCCTCCCTCTTCGTCCACCACTCTTCTGTCTCCTCTGGCCCCGTCTCTGCCTTCACCCCCAGTAGCTCTTCATGCCCACTGTCTTCTTGTAGGCTTATATGCTCTCTTCTCCTTTCTCACATTCACCCCTTCGGGGGCAACAATGTCCTGCTTGGCTCTGATTTCCCCTCCGACTCGCAATGCTTCCTCTGCCTGCTCCTCTTCCCTTCTTCAGCTTCACTCCTTCATCTATCTGCCTTACTCGCCAGCACCTGCATCTATACCATCTTTCTCTTCCACAGGGACAGATTCATCGGTGATATCATTCACTCCGGTGAAGACAGCCTCCTGAACTTCTGCCCCCTCCTCAGTCCCCTCTGGTTCTCGATCATTCCTTTCCACCCTTTCACAAGGAGTTTCCATCTCGGCGCTAGTAACTTCTATTGCTCTTTCATCCCTAGTAACTTCTACCGATCTTTCCATGTTCTCTTCATGTATGCTCCCCATTCCTGAGCCCTTCAACTTCTCCCCACTGGATCCCAGCTTCTGACCGCAGCTTATTGAACCCTGTCCACTGGTACCCAGCATCTCTCCCCTGAACACCTGCCTTTCTCCACTGGACCTCAGCTTCTCTCCCCTCCACCTCCGTCTCTATCCACTTGCGCCCAGCTCTTCCTCACTGTGCCCTAGTTGATATCCTCTGGATCTCATGTCCTCTCCACCGGTCCAGGCCCCAGTGAGCCTCAATGCCCCTTTAAGCCCAGACTCCCTCCCAGACCCTGTTGCAGTCCCTGCAGTCTCAGATTCCACCCCTGCTTTGCGGCTGACTTCTCGCTTTCCCCACATTTCCTTCGGGCCCCCTCCCCCCAAACCCGCTGGAGCCTGTAGTGCACTTGCTACACTGTGCCGCCGCTTCACGTTCTTCCTTTCCTGACTCGGGCCTGCCTGCTCTTTCAAGACCGTCTTTCCCACAGCTTCCAGTCCCCGGCACTGAGACTCAGGCTTCGGATCCCACATCCTAGGCTTCTGGGCCTTCCCACTCGGGGGCTCCATTCTCTTCCCGAACATGCTGAGCCCGTTGCAGGGCATCCACATTTTTTCTCGCAGCATCTGTGCCCCTCTGCTCCGCAGCTCCATTTGCAACCACCCGCGGGCCCTGGCCCGGCCTTGGACGCCCTGGCCGCGGGCTTTGTCGTGCCCCCTCGCCTCCCTGTGCGGCTTACACCGCTGCTCCCTCGCGTCTCTGCGCGGAAAACCAAACGGAACTCTTTTTTCCACAGACATTAGCCCTTGCCCTCGTTCGCAGTCCATCACTTCCTCCCTGGTTCCCCATTACTTCCCCCACCCTACCTTCGCACGACTTCGCCTTGCCCCCTACCCACCCCGCCCCCCGTCCCCCAACTACTGCCCCACTCCGCCCACTGGCCTGCCACCCTGCCCCGCCCACCTCGTGGGCGCGAGACTGGGCTAGTGCGCACGCGCAGACCGCGAGAGACCGCTGGAAGGCGAGGCCCGGGAGCGGTGGCGGGCGGGAGGCCGACGGCCTGGGGGCGGGGCTGACGGGCCAGAGACCTCTGAGACCTCAGAGCTGCCAGTGCTAGAGCGCATGCTGTAGCTTGTTCCCGGCCCTCTCAGTTCCCCAGTTTCTCTTAAAAGCTGGCTCCCGACTCAGGTACGGTAGATGTTGCAGCCAATGACTTCACGCACGATAAACCAGGGACCCAATCAAAACGGGGTGGGGACCACGCCCCACTCCAGGTGACTCCTTGGCAGGGAGAGAAGAGTGTCTCCATCATCTGATAGGATCTCCACTTGGTCCGTCCCTCGGGGCGAGTAACCCGGGACCAAGCTGCGGGAGCGCGCGCGCCAGCCACGGAATCCTTGTGTGCTGCAGCCGAGGAGAGTGATGGGGGAGCATCAAGAGGCTGGGAAGGAGAGCAAGGTAAAGACAGCCCCCACACCAACCTCCACCTCATTCCACGATACCCAATGATACCCAATCTGGGAGGGGTGTGTGCACGTCTTTACCGGCAAGCGTGAGCAAGAGGGTGGGGCGCCCCTGTGGCACCTGCAAGGGGACTGGTGAGGATGTCAAAGGAAGCAGGGTTTTACATTTGCTTTTACAGATGGAAAGGGACCCACCACTGTCACTCCTCACCTCCCCAGGACAGACTCCTACTCGCTTGATGGGGAAGAAGAAGAGGGAGGGATGTTAGGAATTGAGAAGGGGCTGGAGTCCCTCGTTCTTTCCCAAGGTCGGGGGAGTCTTGTTCAGCACCAGTGGCTTTACTTTTGTTACCTGTGTTCCTGTAATCATAAGACCATTGGATCTTTATCCTTTCCTCTTGACTTCAACAAATAGTTACTGAGCAACTTTCCACCAAGGATACACCTAAGGTGCATACTTTCGGGGGTTGGAGGCATGTACGTAGCTAGCTATGGCTAAGGGGTCAGGATGGAGCAGCTGTGGTCCATCCTTGACATCCCATCTCCCTCGAGGAGTTAGCAAGCGGTGCAGGTCAGAGCAGAGATACCAAGGCAGCAGGAAGGAGACAGGGGACTTAGGGACCTACTGCACTAATGAGCTAGATTGCGTGTGTTGTGGAGGAGGTGGTTGGACACAGGAAGAGCCTTTCCTGGGGGTGTCAGAGAAGCCAAGAAGTGAGGAGTTTGGACAGGTGAGAGGGACTGAGAGACACAAAGATGGAACAGACAGTGTCTGTTTCGGTGTTTAGCTATATTCATACTTGTGGTTAAATTATGTGTGTGTGTGTGTGTGTGTGTGTGTGTGTGTGTGTGTGTATACATCTGGCATATAGTAAGAACACATTTTCTTTGGCTATAGTGTTAGCTATTATACTATTGTTGTTGCTGTTGTTATTCCTATTATCATATGGGATGCCATGTGCCCTGGACACGTGCTAGGCTATCACACTGACAGGCCGCCCCTGGCCTGTGTAGGCGCCAGCCTCTGAAAGTCTCTGGAGTAAGCATTGCCCTCTCTAGATTCCCCTTTAAATGCAAAGAAATGAAGGAATAGCCCTGGCTGGTGTAGCTCAGTGGATTGAGCGCGGGCTGTGAACCAGGCATCGCAGGTTTGATTCCCAGTCAGGGCACATGCCTAGGTTGCAGGCCATGTCTCCCAGCAACCGCACATTGATGTTTCTCTCTCTCTCTCTCTCCCCCCCTCCCTTCCCTCTCTAAAAATAAATAAATAAAATCTTAAAAAAAAATTTGTTAGAAATGAAGGAATAATAAACATATGTAAGTAAAAATATAATAGAAGAGAACATGAAATTATATTTCGAATATTTTACTAATCTAACAGAAGGCAAGAAAAAGAAAAGGAACAAAAAAAAACCCCAGATGAAACAAAGAGAAAACAAAAAGCGAGATGGCAGGTTTATAGCCTACTATATCAGTAATTTCAATAATTATGAATGGGCCAAATGCTCCAATTAAAAAACAGACATTTTCTTTTCTTTTCTTTTTTTATTTTATTGTAATCATTGTTCAAGTACAGTTTTCTGTCCTTTACTCCCATCCCAGCCCACCCACCCCTCCCTCCCCAAAAAACAAACATTTTCAAAGTGGATTTTTAAAAATATTTTATTTATTTTTTAAAGAGAGGAGAAGGGAGAGAGAAAGAGAGGGAGAGAAACATCAATGATTTGTGAAAGAAACATCGATGATTTGGGAGAGAAACATCACTGGCTGCCCCTCCCAGGCACCCCTACCAGGGATGGAACCCACAGCCCAGGCATGTACCCTGATGGGGAATCGAACCGGCAACCCTTCACTTTGCAGTATAACACCCAACCAACTGGGCCGTGCTAGTCAGAGCCTTACTGCCTTTTTTAAAGACAACTCTAGTCTCTTAAAAGAGGCGTATTTTAAGTATAAGGACACAGAAAGATTGGGGGGAAGGATGGAAAAATACACACCAGGAACACACCGACCAAAAGAAAGCTGCTATTGCTATATCAATTGCTATTAATATAGCAATAGCAGACTAAGTAGACTGGAGACACAGGAATAAAGAGGGACATTTTACGATGATAAAAGAGCCAACTCAACAGGAAAACAAAACTGTCTTAAATATGTATGTACTTAATAACATCGTTTTAAAGTTTGCAAAGAAAAAGATTCCAAAATTAAAAGGGGAAATAGATGAACTTAAACACAGAAGTTTAACACAACTCTCAATACAAGAACAAGCAGACAAAATATTTAGTAAGGATTTAGAAGATTTAAAATAATGTGATAAATCCTCTTGATATAACTGATTTATGTAGAGCTCTATACCCAGCAACTGCAGAAAACACATTCTTTTCTTTTTTTTCCTAAAAGGTTTTATTTATTTACATTTAGAGAGAGGGGGCGGGAGAGAGAGAAACACTGATGTGCAAGAGACACGCTGTCTCTTGCTCACCCCCGATTTGGGGACCTGGCCCACGGCCCAGGCCTGTACCCTAACTGGGAATCAAACCAGTGACCTCTCGGTTCGCAGGCTGGCACTCAATCCACTAAGCCACGTCAGCCATGGTGAAAACAACTTTTTAAGTGCACATGAAACATTTACCAAAATCCATTATGTGTTGGTTATGAAGCAATATCAATAAATTTTAAGAGATTAAAAGCATATAGACCCTGGCTGGGTGGCTCGGTTGGTTGGAGCATTGTCCCTATACGCCAAGGTTGTGGGTGGCATTCCTGGTCGGGGCACATATGGGAGGCAACCAATCAATGTTTCCATTCTCACATTAATGCTTCTCTCTCTCTCTCTCTCTCTCAAATCAATAATAAAAAATATCCCTGTGAGAGAATTAAGAAATAATAATAATAATAATAATAATGCCTTATAATGAAGGTGTTCTTCCAGGAGTGCAAGGTGGTTTACCATTTGAAAATCAATCAATGAAATTCAGCATATACACAGAATAACAGGAAAACCCATATAATATCTCGACAGAGGGAGAAAAAACTTGATAAAAATCACCTCTCTCATCAAACTAGGCATAGAAGGGAACTTCCTTATTCTGGTAGAGTAGCTAAAAACATCATCAGCCAGCCTGTGAATCCAAGGCTCACTGGTTTGATTCCTAGTCAAGGCACATGCCTGGGTTGCAGGCCAGGTCTCCAAAAGGAAGCACAAGAGAGGCAACCACACATTGATGTTTCCTTCTCTTTCTCCTTCCCTTCCCCTCTTGAGAGAAAGAGAGGAAAGAAAGAAAGAGAGAGAGAGAGGGAGGGAGGGAGGGAGGGAAAGAACATGGTCAGGATTAAATTTTGAATGCATTCCCTCTGAGATCAGGAACAAGTCAAGGATTTTCTTTATCACTATATCATCACTTCTGCATTGTACTAGAGGTCCTAGCAAGTGCAACAAGGCAAGAAAAAGAAATAAAATGTATAAAGTTTAGAAAGTAAGAACAAAAACAGCCATTATTTTATTTTTTATATACATGAGTTTTTTAAGAGATTTTATTTATAGCCCTGGCTGGTGAGGCTCAGTGGATGGAGCGCCGACCTGCGAACCAAAGGGTCGCTGGTTCAATCCCCAGTCAGGGCACATGCCTGGGTTGTGGGTCAGGTCTCCAGCAGGGGACACTCCAAAGGGGACCACACATTGATGTTTCTCTCCCTCTAAAAAAAAGAAAGAAAAAGAATTTATTGATATATTTTTTAGAGGGGAAGGGAGGGAGAAAGAAACAGAGAGAAACATAGAAGTGCCAGAGAAACATCCATCTGTTGCCTCTCGAACACCCCCAATCGGGCTCTATTGAGCCTGTGAAATTATAAACCATCAAGAGAATAAAAAGGGAACCCACAGAGTAGGAAATATTGGTAACACATGTAACTGACAAAGGGTTTGTCTGCAGTGTATATAAAGAGTTCCTACTAATCAATAATGACACATTCTAATTTTTATTTTTTTAAAGATTTTATTTATTCATTTTTAGAGAGAGGGAAAGGGAGGGAGAAAAAGAGGGAGAGAAATGTTGATGTGTGAGAGATACATCAATCATTTTCCTCTCACATGCACCCAACTGGGGGCTTGGCCCACAACTCAGGTATGTGCCCTGGCTGGGGATCGAACTGACAACCTTTCAGTTCGCAGGCCAACATTCAGTCCACTGAGCCACACCAGCCAGGGCTGATTTTTAGAAGGATGGTACTAGAGGCCCTAACCAGGTGGCTCAGTTGGCTGGAGCAGCATCCCGTGCACCTAAAGGCTGGGGGTTCAGTCTCTGCTTGGGTGCCTACAGGAGGGGGCTGATCAATGTTGCTTTCTCACATCAGTCTCTCTCTCTCCCTCTCTCTTTCCCCCTGCCTCCTCCCTCCCTTCTCTCTAAAATCATTTTTTTTTAAAAAAGAAGGTAGGACAGAAACAAAGATTTGAATAGGCACTTTACAAAAGAAGATATCTAAATGGCCAATGGATACATAAAATGGTGTTCAATGTCATTCCTCCCCAGAGAATACAAGTTAAAGCCACAATGTGCTATTACCGTACCGCCACCAGCATGGCTAAAATGAAAAGGACTAACAGTTCTAAGGACTGGCAAGGACCTGGTCCAGCTGGAACCTGCATACGATGTTGGCGGGAGTATACATAAGTATGATCACCTTGGAAAGCGCTGGCATTATCTATGAAAGCATTTTAAACACATGCCTACCTTATGGCCAAGCAATTCTCATACCCAACAGAAATGAGTATGTAGGTCCCTCAAAAGACATAGAAGAAGGTTCACGGTAGTTTTCTTCATGATAGCCCCAAACTTGAAATAATCCAAAGGTCCAAATGTGGAGTGGATACATAAACCATGATGTATTCACACAATGGAATACTACACAGCAACGTAAAGGACTGCCGTGCTCAACAACACGGATGGTAAGAGAGGCGGGCAGCTTCCGCTTCCGTGCTGGCGAGCAGTGCTTGGAGGCGAAGTGGCTCCGGAGCACCCTCCTTCTCCGCAGTGTCACTCGGCACAGGGAAGCGGTGTACTGTAGCTGGTGCTCCACAAACGCTTGTTGAACAGCTCTGGAGGACAGGACTAGCAGCTTGGTGCTTCATGATTCTTTTCCCTTGGAGAAACCCAACTGCTGTGCCTAGAAGCCGACACCTTGGCACTGAAAGTGAATGGAAGTCTCAGGAACCCCTCAAAAGAGGCGGGGACTTCTCATCCAACTCTACACCCAGTGAAAGGGTACCCGAGGGCACCAACTGGGGAAGGGGCAGCAGAGGGGCAGGTGGGAAAGAGTCTATTGTAAGGCCCTGAACAGTGACTTATCAGGAGCCCCCTGGGCACAGCCTGTGACCCTGGGGCATTATAAAAGCCCCACTGCCGAGGTGGGTTTGGCAGGAGGACAAAAGCCTGCAGTGAGGATGGACAGAGGAGCTGTGGCCAGTCAGGTCAGGCCCCCCCCACCAGCCCCTGCAGCCCTCCTCTCTACCAGCGGACCCACAGGGAGACAGCACCTGGCAGGCGGAGGTCTCTGATGTAGTGAGCGAGCGGGACAAGGTGACTCACCGTTCAAACCAAGGTGAGGCTGCACCAGGAGCCAGGGGAGCGTTCAGATGGCTGCCACGGGAAGTGCTGGGAGCCTGCAGAACCTGCCCCCCTAAGCCTCTGCTCCCCCGGGAGGTGCTGGGGAGATGCCATCATAGCCTGTGGGCCCCGTGTCTCAACCTGGCTCCTGC
Source organism: Tonatia bakeri (assembly GCA_004024845.1). Classification (NCBI taxonomy): domain Eukaryota; kingdom Metazoa; phylum Chordata; class Mammalia; order Chiroptera; family Phyllostomidae; genus Tonatia; species Tonatia bakeri. Next base: position 231,837 of record PVIA01000549.1, on the reverse strand, counting down.
CCATGACCCTCTGAGAAAGCGGGTGTCTTGTCTAGTCTTTGATCACCTTCAGCTGAGGCCCCAAGTCCTAACCATCCCCTGACTGAAACCATGGACCACTGAACCCCCATTGGGCCTCCCTGGGGATAAGGGATTGGGGAGGACCAAAAGTGGGTGCCCAGGAAGTCTGATGCAGGGTTTGGGGAGGGGAGGAGGCCAGACCCAGTTCTCAGCAGGGCATTCCTCTGGCTACACGGATGCCTCGGTCCATCCGCCAGCCTCATTGTGAGGGGCAGGCCTGGGCGTTTGGGTGAGGGCAGAAGGCTGGCCCAGCATTCCGGGTGTGGGTGGTGGCCTTCTCGGCAGTGAGTGGTCTCCTGGCTCTGTCCCTCCTCTGAGCAGCAACCCCACCCCCAGCTCCTCCAAAGCCAGACTTCACAGCTTCAAGGGAAAAGCTGCAATTGTTGGGTGAGAGACAGTTTTGTCACTCAGAAAGTTTGCCAAAATGAAGCAGGGGCTAAAAGCGTTGAGTGCCCACCTCCTTTCCTTGTCTATGACAAAGGTCCAGCCCCAGCCCTCTCCTGGGAACCCCAACTGTCCCCTGTGGATGTCAAGGGACCCTGACTCTGACCCCAGAGCTGCTCAGGGGGCAATGGATGAGAACGAAGGAGGGCACTTGAGCTGCCTGCTCTTCTCTGCAGGGAATACCTGGCTCTCTTAGAAAAGACACTTGCAATTGCCCTGGCTGGTGTGGCTCAGTGGACTGAGTGCCGGCCTGTGAACCGAAAGGTCATTCAATTCCCAGTCAGGGCACGTGCCTGTGTCGCGGGCCAGGTCCCCAGATTGGAACAAGCGCAAGAGGCAACTGATGGGTGTATCCCTTGCACACTGTGCATTGATCTCCCTGCCTTTCTCCCTCCCTTCCCCTCTAAAAATAAATAAAATCTTAAAAAAAAACCCAGTTGTGATGCATGAAGTCTTTCTTCAGCGCCTGGCACCCCACCCTGCGGCAAGACTAAAACTTCCTTTTTTCACCCTCAGCTGAGGACTCCCCCCCACCCTTTTGCTTTCAGATAGAGAGGAAATGAGAGAGGAAATGAGAGAGAAACGTCTGGACTGGGAGGAAACCCACAACCTAGGCACGTGCCCTGACCAGGAAGCGTACCCATAATCTTTTGATTACGGGATGATGCTCCAACCAAGCCATGTTGGTCAAGACCAAAACTTCGTCTCTTTGGGATGTAGCCAGGACGTGAGCTGGTCCAGAATGCAGGGGTCACCCCCCGTGGGGGGGAACAGCTCTCTGTGGGCTCAAGCCTCTTGTCAGCTCTGTGAGTGACATGTGCCTGGGGTGGGATGGGTAAATGCCCACCCCAACATCACACTCTCCCCGCGTGTGCCTCAGCTATGTCCCAGGAAAGAACCTCAAGGAGCTCCTTGGGGGTTTTCTGAGGAATATTGTAAGTCTGCAGATGAAGCCCTCATCACCAGCATGTCCTGTGTCAGGGTGACCCCCAAGGCCCCTGTCTGGATTTAACCTAGGGCCTCAAGTCCACAGCAAAGACAGAGGCTCAGGGGACTGTGGGAGGGAAGCCACTGTGGGGCCGGGCCTAGAAGGGAACAGTAGTGCCCCTGGTGCCTTGGTGGAAGTGGGTCTTCTCTCGCTCCCTTAGGGGGGGTGGGTGACTTTGAGTGAGAGAGAACCTTCCTGCTGGGGTGTCACACCTGCCTCGGGGTGCCTGCCTGGGGGCAGACTGAGCCATGCACTCCGAGTGCATGCAGGGCCCAAAGGGCCCTTTATTTCCTGCCCCCTGTCCCCACTGGTCCAACTCCCCAAGGGAGAGAAGAGAGCAGAAGATAAGCTGTGTCCATCCACGGCCACAGACACCGGGGTGGGGCTTGACACGCAATGGGCTCTGAGGGAGGGCTCTTCCCCCAACAGGCCTGGCGGGCGATCATATCCCTATCTTGGCCGCACTGAGCTGTCTGTGAAGACAGGACGACAACCAGCTGCTAACAGGACACCTTGTCTCCCCACTCCCGGCACTTCTCTATGCCTGTAATACTGTGCGCGCCCATGAGGGGTCACTCTGTGGAAGCCTGTGTCTATCCGCTCCAGGGGGGAGTTGCGGAAGTGCCTCCTGGGATTCAGGAAACAAGAGGGAGATTCACCCAAGGGTGGAGTAAGGGGAGGGAGGTTTTAAGCACCCCACTAAGGCCCCTGCCCTAACTCCTCCCCACTGCTTCCTGGGGGCTTCCTCAGATTGGCAGAGCTCTTTGAAAGACTAAGGGTGAGCACTGCCTTCTGTGTTGAAAGGCCAATCAGGAAAAAAAGAATCCTGGGATATGGTAAAGCTCCAGGATAATTTTGGGATCTTCGTATTCATGACTCCTTGGACTGATCCTCCAAACCAGTTTCATAAAGAGCTGGAGCGGGCCCTGGCCGGGGAGCTCAGCTGGTTTGAGCATTGTCCTGGTACAGCAAGGTTGCAGGTTTGATTTCCGGTCAGGCCACGTACAAGAATCAGCCAACGAATGCATCAACACACACGTTTTTCTCTCTCTAAAAAAAAAATTTAAATTTTTTTGCATTAAAAAATAAAGAGGTGGAGTGGACACAGGGATCTGGCCTCAAGTGTATGCCTGGTGATGGGGGAGGTGGGTGGGAACTGGCCTTGTGGAGGCATCTGCAAGGCCACACCACGTGCCTCTGGCAGGCAGCACGGTGCTGCCAGCATCCCGCCCCAAACCCACTCTTCCTGAACTCTCCTCCAAGAAAGTCACTGGAGCGTGCCAGTCTTTCTAAAACGTTTGTCCACACCTCTTCCCTACTTACGGTCCTTCAGTGACCCTGCCCCTTCCAGAAACTGCCCAAGACACAAAGCACAAATTCCTTCATGCATTTTAGGCCTTCTGTGATCTGGCCGCTGCCGCCCAAGTGCGCCCACTGAACTGCTGGTTCCTTGAGCACACACCAGGCTCACAGACGTGCAGACTTTAGCTGCTAATCCCACTCAACCACCAAGATCCAAATCAGATAGTCTCCTTTGTGAGGCCTGCCCTGGCCTGATGCCCTGAACTTCAGGGTTTGCCCCGGAGTGGTTACCAAGTGATGCTGGACAGAGGAGCAGCAGCTGCCCCCTCCGACTGCTCCTCAGCAAGTTCCCTCCCCAGCCCCCGCCTTCCTGATTCATAAGCCGGGACGACGAAGGCCTCAGAAGAGGACCTGAGCTGTCAAGACATGCTGAGATACTCGAGACTTGCAGGCAGCCAAGCTGTGAGGTGGCCCTTGAGCAAACCGCAGGCTAGAGGCCACTGGGACTGGGGCAACCGAAGAGGGAAGGTAGCAGGGGTCAGGGACCAGCGGCCCTGCTGGCCCCAGGGCTTTACACTGGCGGCTGCAAGTCCTGGCCACCAGTGTGGCTTCAGGCAAGGCCTGCACCAGGAACTGGGAGGTGCAGGCTGTCAGAGAGCCACCAGCGACTGCATTGCCGGTGCTCCAAACGCTTCTCAGGCTAGCAGGGCGAGCCCTGCAGCCCCGGAGTCCCTGCCATCGGGCTCCCTACCCTGCCGGGGTTCCCACTCCTCCCCTTCTGCTCTCCAGAACCCACGGACTTCAAGCCCTGCTGAGCCTTCCCTAACCGAGAACCTCATTGGGCTGGGAGAGCTGGAGCTCACACAGGCCAAGCAGAGCCCTCCAGCCTCACTGACCTCTCTTGCTATCTCCCCTCCTCCTACCTGCCCAGGCTCTTTCCATGTGTCCTGGTTAGAGGAGCAGGAGGCTGTCAGCAGTCCCAGCTGCGGCTCAGGGCCTGTCCCCTGGCCTCAACAGCAGTAAGCCCCCAACAAATGGCATCTGTTACTGCCAAGGACTGGGATGAGAGGAGGGTGGAGACAGTTACCTGAGGTACATCAACACCCCATCTCAGAGAGGGAGCATGGTAGCACAAGCAGGGGACACCCCAGACCTTTCTCCTCTTCAGGCTAACACCTTGCTTCTCCAGGACACCCTTTTCACCCTCAAGGGGGAGCCTCAGAGCAGCCAGACTGCTTTGGGATGTTCTGTGACATCTCCCAGGCCCCACCAAGCAAGATGCCTCCTTCCCCACCCACAGCAGCCACTAGTCATGTCCGTGAATCCCAGGGCAAGCCCAAGCCCACGCCCCACCCCACCCCACCCCACGGTCCTGCAAGAGCACAGGGCAGCAGCAGCACCACACTCAATCACAGGTGAGTTGAGCCCCAAACTGGTGGAGGCCTTGACCTTCCTTCCCAGGTCTTCACCCACCTTCTGACCCCCCCGAGTTCAGTTGTCCCCAGCCTATCTACAAGAGCCTGGTTTTGTAACAAGGTGGCCTGCCAGGCACTCTCCCAGGGCACTAAGGAGACCAGATCCTGGGGGAACAAGATTCCTCACCCATTTTCTAGAGTACCACCTGACTCTCCCCGGGAAGGTTTCAAGACCCAGTACTTGACCCAGAATAGCCTTCAAGGCATGGCCCACCTAAGACCAATTGGTCTTACATACCCATTTCCTCAACACTAAAATGCAACCACTCCTTCCTGCCTGCCACAGACACTGACAGGCTCCATGGAGCAAAGCAACCAGCTCCCACTTGAGGCCTACTTCGGCTGACTGGGATGCAAGCTGGGGATGCGATTCCTGAGAAACCTTTCCCTGCTGGACAGGTTAAAGCCCAAAGTACAGGCTAGAGAGAGACCGCTGCAAGGCCAGCAAAGGGCATGAGGCCACAGCCAACACCTCCTTAGTTAAACAGAAGGTGGAAACCAGGACACCTGAGTCTGAAGTCCTGGGCTCCACCTAGCCAGCCCCACCCTGGACTCCAGCCACATCTGCAACAGGCCAAAGGCCCAACTTGGCTTCTGACTCACAGCAGCCACCAGACCCAGCCCTCATAAATGAGTCACCCACCCAGAATAAAGTAGAGAAAAGACCAAAAGAAAAACCTTGAACGTCGAGAAAGTCACTCAAGACGTAATCTGTGACTTGCAATCTCATAGCCCACATCTGGGAGAAACTGGTCGGGGAACCAGAGTGAGGAGGCTCACTGCCCCGCTGCCTGCCAGGGTCAAGGCGACACAAGAAAGCAGTTCGGGTGCAAAACCCCTTCTGTTCGAATGACCCCTAGGGATGTACCCTGTACCTCCTGAATAGCCAGACTAGTGGCACCTGTCGGGGGGAGACCTGGCCCATCACCGGGACCAGAAAGGGCACGGGGGTGGTTGGAGACAGCATACAGAGAAGAGACGCTCTCCTCACTCTCCTAGCCTAACACCCTACAAAGTCCCCCGGGCCCCAATCCTGAAACAAACACCCTCTTAAGTGAGACTTTTATTATTATTTTTTAATTGAAGGTCCCTTACTGGTCCTGCTTCCACGAGTGGCCACGACCAGGTGGAAAAGGGGAGGAGAACCAGGTGGTGTGGGGAGGGGTCATCTCCACAACATTCCATTTATACACAGAACTAAACAGACAAGCACAGAGTCACTATGCGGTTAGAAGTTGGCAGCACGGGAAAGGGGAGGAACAGGTGAGGAACTGGGGTGTCGTTAAAAAAAATACAGGCTGCTCCCAAATTGGGGTGCCTGGGGGAACTTGGTCTGCTTCAACCCAAGAGGAATCAGAAGATCAAAAGCAGTTTGGGAAGGCCAGAACCGTCAGGGGTGAAGGGAGGAGGAAGGTCCAGGGGGTGGGGGGGCTGTTTGGCAACTGGGTGAAGGGACTGCCCTCCCCCTGCTGGGATCCCCCCAGCCCCTCCGGTCTGGCAGGAAGGGGCAGCCGGCAACCCCCACAGGCAGGTCTCGGGCTGCCAGATGCTCCAGGCAGGGGGCTGGAGGGGGCTCACAAAGGCTTGCCCTCCAGGGAGATGACAGCACTGCCCCCCAGCTTCTCCGCCAGAGTGCAGCGGTCCTTGACCTCCTCATAGCAGTTTGCTTGTAATTCATGCTTGATCCCTGTGGGGAACAAGGGGGAGTGTCTGTGAGCAGGAAGCACTGGGGTTGGGGGGAGGGTTTATGGCTGGGAAGAAGCTAATCAGAACAGATGGGACAAGGTTACCTTCCAACCAGGGAGGGGAGGGAAAGGAAACTCCTCTGCTATGCCAGCCACCCCGCCCTGCAGCCAACGCCTGAGTAAGAACCACAATTATCGGTTCTTACCTGTCAGCTTCTTCTTGATGGCATCCTTGGAGCTGGCATAGATCATTTTGCTCTTAAGGGGTGCAGACTCAGGGGCCCTGGAGAGAAACAGGTAACTTGCAGCAAAGTCCCCTCCAAGTCTAAGAAGTGTCCTCGAGCTACAGATGACTCGGAGAAGCTTTTGAACTGGCCCCTAGCATTTGAATTTTTACCAAATCCCCACCTCCAAACACAGACCTCTGGTTAAATAGGAGCCAGGAGTCCCCAACCCGAGAAGGGGGCGGGGCAGGGCTAGGACAGGGGACAGCACGAGGAGCTCACCAGAAGATGAACACCAGGTCCTCCTTCTTGCTCTCCTTGGTCTCATAGGTGGCGTCATAGAGGGCATAGCGGCAGTCTTTGTCCGGCAGCATCTTGACAAAGGTGGCGTAGGGGTCATCTACAGTCTGGCCCACGTCACCTACCAGGATCTCCTTGCCCTCCTCCAGGATGATGTTCTTCTTGTCCTCACTCAGGCAGAAAAGCACTGCCTTCTTGCGCTTCTTCACCTCCTCTGGTGTCGAGGACTTACGCACCTTCATGTCGTTGAACACCTTGATGACTCCATCAGAGACAGCCACCCCGGAGGCCTGGGGGAGGAGGCACACAGACCTTGTAAGGAAAAGGTTTCTGGGACTCCGTCGGAAGCTCCTCCTTTGCTTTCTTAGGAGACCCATCTGGATGCTAGAATAGTCCAGACCTCAGCCCAAGGGCTCACTAACCCTCTTCCCCCCCCAAAAAAACGAGTGACCGATTTTCCCACCCACGCCACTGTTAAAGACCTCTGATCACCTAATTCAACAGCATCCCTCCTCACCTTGACGTCGTACAGGGTAAAATTTAAAGATCCGTGAAAAGCAGAGGTTTGGCTGTGACATGGGAATGGAATCAAAAGACTCCACAGGCTCCTGGCTAGTTTCTATACTCACAGTACTCAATTTCAGCTTTTGGATAAAAGTGCTGACTCAGAACTTCAGGTAGGTGAAGGGGACACAGACGCCACATTAATCATCTCTTCTAGGAAGAACCAGGACCCCACACAATGCTAAACGGGACACCAAAGGTGCGTAACAGCTGTAGCAAGTTCATCAGAACTGCTCAATGCAGTCAGTACACAAATTATCCTCTTCCCCGCTTGAGTCTTCCTCAACCAAGACAAAAATTACAACCTCTAATTATGACGCTGCACAACTCCCTGTCGTCTGGAATAAATATAGGCCTCAAAAGCCGCTAATAGAAGTAAACAGACCAAAGCCAACTGCCCACGGTCCTTGAGCACCTTTTAAATTTCCACTGCGGTTCGTGTTGAGGGACACCCGGAAATGCAGCTACTGTCCACGGAGAAATCTGGCGCCCCCCCTCCCGGAACTGCAGAGGAAGCCGGACACGTGACTCAGCCGCTTCCGGAGTAGGCGGAGAAAGGGGTTGCAGCTAAGCTCGGCCTCCTTTCCGAGAGAAACCCCTACCCAGATGCAGAAGCACCTCCAGGGACTCTACCCCAAGGAATGCCCTCTACCGGGCGGCAGATCAGCCCTCTAGGCTGCGGGCCGGAGCCTGGGCAAATTACACGACCTTCGGTACTCCCAGCCCTCGGGCGGCACACAAGGGGGCGGGGTGGTTTCCGGGCGGTGGCCGCCTGGGTCACTTCCCTAAACGCGGCTCCACCCTCAGGCCCCATCCGGGAAAGCCGAAAGCCCTGCTCATCTAGGGCTTCGGGCCGAGTGGCCAGTTGAATGTGTGCGCACGCGCCGACCCACAGTGCCGTTCCAGCCCTTGCCGAATGTACAGGGCGGAGAACCCAGCTCGCCGGGGCTCAGTCGCTCCGGAGCAGGACCATGGCCTCTGTGGTGTCCGCTCCATATGGCCCCGTACAAGCCCCTAATCCCAGGCTCCCGCGCCCAAACCCTGCCGCCTCCGCATCCCGCTAGCTGCGCCGCCTCCGCTCCTCCTGGACGCAGGCATCCCTACCACCTGCTCTCCAGGCAGACCCGCCTGCCGAGGGAGGGTGACGCGGAGACAGGAACAGCCCTTGGGTGGGGCGCGCGTGCCAAGACCGCTCGCGCGCTTTTCCTTCGCCGCCCCTGGGCCGAGTTAGGGTACCGCCAGCTCCCGTCGAGTGCGCGTTCCCGTGAATCGACTCACTTAGGTCCGGCTGTGGCTGCAAGAGGCGAGCGCGCGCGCGCCTCGGACCCCTCCCCCACGGCCGGTGTCCGCGCGGGCGCACCAGCGGGGTGGGGGAGGGGAGGAAAACCCAGGGGGCGCGCGAGCTACGTTCAAGCCAGCTCCCCCACAGGCGCCCGCGGGCGCGCACGCGCGTCCCAGTGCCGACCGCCCCTCAGCACGAGACCCTTATCCCGCTCCAGGCGCTGGGGGAGGGGGTGCCCACGTCGCTCCCCCTTTCCCTCCCGCGAGTGCAGGCGACCAACTCGCAGTGGTCTCCCCTCGGGCATCGTAAGTAGCCTGGCGCTCACCATGTTTCCGGAAACGAAAAGGAGATAGTGAGACGAGCCTAAGAAGATGAGAGCCGCTGCAGCTGCTGCCGGGATCCGACTGAACGCGGCCTCTCCCGGCCCCTTCCGTTTAGTATGATCCGCACAATGAGGGGCGGGGCGAGCTTCCGGCGCTCCTCCTGCGGGCCGACGGGTAATGAAGTCCGAGGATACTGCACCGCCCTCTAGCTCGCTCGTTTTCGTCAACTGGCCACATTGCATACTGGGAAATGTAGTTTGGGGGAGGCGGGATTACGGCACGGAGCACGAGCCCATTGGACGAGTTTCCCAGGAAACGCTCTGAGCTCAGAAAGGCCCAGGTCCTTGGCTCTTGGTAATAAGAGTCGAAAATGAGCCCAGAGCTTGCCGCTCTTCACCCCGTTGCGAAATGGTTTTTCTAAGATCCATCTTCGCACTTCTGGGCCTCTTGATCTGAAAATTTTAAGTAAATTGGTGTTTTCTGAATTGAAGCTACTATACATTGGCCTGGAATCCAGTCCTCGAGCAAGGAGAATCACAAGTGTAAGGCGCCTTCCATCTAATAAACATTCATTGAGCACCCTCCATATATATGCAAAGCCGTGCTTGACTCCTAAGAGGCCATGTGGAACTTTAATAAAATAAGAAAAAAATAAAAGGATACAAAGTAATCTTTGAAAATAGAACTTTGTTCTTGTTTTAAATGTTTGGCAAGTTCATGAGGCAATAAAAGGAGAAGGGCAGGGGTTTGTGCATTCAATTCAAGGATTTTGTGCCTTTTACTAGACAGCAAAAAGAGGAAATACACATTAAATCAGACTCGAATCTCGTTCTCGAGTTGATAACTAGGAAGATGGTTAATGTAACACCCACAAAAATGAAACAAGCTCCGTGGGAACATAAGCTGCACAAAAAGAAACTGGGCTGAGGGACCCCGGAAGATTTGTTGGCCTGGAACAATGATCATGACCTCACACTGTGTAGGTAGAGGAAACAGGGTCGCAGCCAAGAGAATTAGGGTCATTGTTCCTGTAAGTGGAATAAAGGGTGTAAATGAAGAGCTGGAAGCCAGGTTTTCATGATAAGGAGAACTGCCGGGAGTGGGGTACCTCGCTGAGCATGTCGGGGGTTGTAGTCGGAGAGATTACGCCGCACCGCCCACCAACCGAGCTAGGCGAGTCTCAGGTAAAGTTGACATCTCGACCCCCCGCATCCAGCTAGCGATCTGGCCAAAAGAGGCTGGCTCCACCTTTTTGGAGCTTTAGAGTTTCCGAAAGCAACGAGTAGGGGGTGGGGGGATATCGCAGTTACCCTGGAGACGCACTCCCGCCCGCTCCTAGCCGCGGGATGCCCTAGATGTCCTTATTAGGACAAGAGACTAGAGTGGGCGGGACCAAACCTAACGCCGGCTGGAGGCTCCTTATAAGGCAGCAAAGGGAGGGAGGCGGGAATTCTGCGTAGGCGGGGGGAGTGGGCGGAGTCAGAAGAGCGGCAGATCCGGACAAGCACCTCGCGACTTCCGTTTTAACTTTGGGGTTTCTACAGTTCCCTGGCTGAGATCCTTGTGCCTAACTCAACTCATCAATACCTGTCCCTCAGCCTGGGATCTCTTTGCATGGATTTCATCTTTCAATCTCCCTAAGGGTCTCTCTCTTCCAATGAGTCAGTAAAACGTCGAAGTGTTGTCCGGGCTTCTAAACCCCAGCCTGTTCCTCCAAATCTAACCACCTGCCGCTCTCAGTTACCTCCCCCACACCTGCCAGGATGCCCAGCACTTGCTACTTTTCCCTCTTCTAATTGTCCTGTCGCCCTCCCCCCATCCTTTGGCCTTCCCTGCACGTCCCCGACTTTGCACCACTCCGCAACTGCCCTCTTTCATTTCCTCCACCCTCACTCAGCTCGGGAACATCTTTTCTTCCGAGGGATCTTCAGCTCCTCCTGCGTTAAGTTTGTGTCCTTATCCCCTGCACACCTTCCTAGATATCTCTCCTGCAAATACGTATGCACCTGTTTGTGCTCCCCACCACCTCTCCAGCTCTTCACGAACCCAATCTCTCCCCAGCCTCCTGTGCTAGGGTGAGGCTGAAACTCAGCCTCAGTTACTTGCTTAAGCACCACCCCAGCTAGCCCTCCCAGCCACAGGGGGCACTGTCCTCCTTTCTCTCGCTTGCACAAAGAAGACCGCTCTAGAACCTGTCAAGGGAGGAAGGGGCGGGTCAAGTCTCCGGGAGCCTGGGTGGGGCGCGCCCAAAAGGCTGAGAGGGAGGGGCGGGCGTGGGGTGGGGAAGGAGAGAAAGATCACAGAGGCAGTACTCTTTTTAGAGTAGAGCAAGGACGGGGAGGGCAGCCTGAGGCTATCCGCTATTAGTGCCCCTCATCGGACCACGTGATTGGGGAGCTCCCGCCCTCAGCCCTCTGAGATAAGGGTTCGAATCCAAAACTGGAGGCATCGCAGTCCCACCGATGTGAGGCGCCAAAGGACCAGTCTTGGGGCTCATGGCGGTGCCGGTCCGCCTGGGCCGGAAACGCCCGCTGCCGAGTTGCCCCAACCCGCTCTTTGTACGTTGGCTGACCGAGTGGCGGGACGAGGCAGCCAGCAGGGGGCGACGCACACAATTTGTATTTCAAAAGGTGGGTTGAGTTCCGTCTGGGCTTCATGGGGGGCTGGTGCTGGCAAAGCCAGACGACCAGGCCCGCCTTGACCCGGTACCGCACCCTCTACTCGCGCCAGGCTCTGCGCTCACTCCGGCGTTACCCCCTGCCCTTGCGCAGTGGCAAAGAAGCTAAGATCCTAAGGCATTTCGGCGACGGGATCTGCCGGATGCTGGACCAGCGGCTGCAGCAGCACGGATCATCCGGCGGTGAGCGCTACGGGAGGGGGTCCGTGGTACCCTGAGCCTCCCTCAGGAGCAGTCTCCGTGACCATCTGGGATACCTTAGCGCCCCACTCCTGTCTCAGTTGCGCTTTGAGCTTGGGTTAGTGGCTGGCTGTCGCAGAGCCTCACCTCTCTTAGCTACCAGACTCTCTCGCCTGGATTCTGTGAGGTCCTGAGTTGACGCTCTTCTGCTCCCGCAGGTGATCATGCCCCGGGTTCACTTGGAGCAAACAGTCCAGCCCCGGAAGGACCACCTGCCGAAGTCCAGGACTCTTCCATGCCAGTGAAGAAGGGAAAAGGAAAAGTGGGAGCACCCGGAGTAAGATTTAGCAGGCTTGGGTCCAGATGGCCCCACCAGTGATGTTTGATCTTGGGCAAATGAGTTATTCTTCCTGATACTCTCATTTCTCACATCTGTAGGTGGGTATGTTGATTGACATAGAGTCATTTGGAAGCGCTCCACGATCAAGCTATGTAGGGGGCCAAGCCCAGTAAACTGTGGGGGTTGCTGCTACTGAGTTTTCTTGTCTTACCACCCTTGGTCTGCGGCAGGTGGTAGAACGGAGGCCGGGCCAAGCCAATTATGCTGCCTCCCCGCAGCTGTCCACCGACTCTTGCCAGCTTTGCAAATCATCCCGTCATCTGGCCTGTCTTACGGACACAGAAACTAAGAGGCAGCTGAGTGACTTACTGGGGCCAAGCAGCCGGCCGAGATAGCGCCTGAACCTCAGCCCTGACCAGGGTTCAGTCTTCAATGCACAACTCTCTTGCTTTTGTGTTCAAAGCCTCTCTGTACCTTGCAGGTTCCAGCCCAGCCCAGAGTGGGAGGCTCTGGCAGCTACTGGCCAGCTCGGCACTCGGGTGCACGGGCCGTGCTGCTGCTGCTCTACAGGGAACACCTGGTGAGTGCTGGCTACACCTGGAGTCGGGGGAACTGAGTCAGTGGGGCTTGAGGCTCCGGGAGCAGGCCAGCCCGGGCACTCACTGAACCTGCCTTGGTTACAGAATCCCAGTGGCCACAGCTTCTTGACCAAGGAGGAGTTGCTGCAGAAGTGTGCGCAGGAGGCTCCTGGGGTGAGCACTAAGGTGGGGAAGGATGGGGCCGAGCGAGCGGCTATGGATCTGACCCTGAGCCTACCAGAGGCTGCCCTTCTTGGGAGCAAGCAGTAGCGTGGGGCACAGGGAGTTGGTTGGATACGTTAAGGGTCTCCTCCCCTGTGCACAGGTGGCCCCTGGGAGTGCTCGACCCTGGCCTGCCCTCCGCTCTCTCCTCCACAGGAACCTGGTCCTCAGGACACACCAGCCAGCCAGGTGGGGCCAACTACAGAGGATGCAAGAAGCAGGGAGGGGGAGCATGCCTGATGTTCTGAGTGGGGCCTATTATCACCCAGCAGCTCACAGGCTTCACGACGTTGAAGTTGGGGAAGGGAGGCCTCACCCCCAGGAGCCCACGCTGCGGGAGTACCGGGAGGGGCTGAGAGACCAAGCAGGAGGGGGAAGGGGGGTGTGCCACAGATTTTTGGAGGAGCAGAAAGGCTTTGCTAAGGACATGGCATTTGACGTTTCATAGAATTTAGAGGTTAGAGATGCAGGGAAGACATTCCAAAGAAAAAGGAACTGTATGAGTAAAATTGGGAGGGAGGAAAGTTTGTCTGAGATGTACTTATTGCACCCTTGAGAAATGGCCCTGGGCAGGTCCAGAGAATGCTGATCTGAGTGAGGGGCAGGAAGACAGCTTGGGGCATTGGGAATGGAAGCCACTGGACTTATTTGTGCAGGGTAACCAAGGGGGTGGTGAGGCCAGCCTGGCTGGGGGCAGGCAGGAGAGCCTGCCAGGTGTGAATGAAAAGGAGAAATCTGTGTTCTGTGTTCGTCTCCTCCACCTGCCAGGTACTCACTGACCCCAGAGGGCCTGGAGCTGGCCCAGAGGTTGGCTGAGTCAGAGGGCCTGAGCTCACTGAATGTGGGCATTGAGCCAGAGCCAGAGGAGCCCCCGGGGGAAGAGCCAGAAGTCCCAGGATCAGCCTCAACTGAGCTGTGAGCAAGGGGGGAGGGACGGGGGGAGTTCCAGAAATGAGGCCCACACCCCAGCAGTCACCATCACCTATAGCTGAGCTGTGGCTGCCCCACTTCCCCTGGGTTTGGAGGGACACTGCCCTGGCACTGAGGTTCCGTCCTCACACACTAACACCCCCTTCCCTAGTGGCATCAGTGAAGGCAGCGTCCAGCAGCCACCACTGGAGCTGAGACCTGGAGAGTACAGGGTGCTGTTGTGTGTGGACATTGGTGAGGCCAAGGGGTGAGTGAGGTGAGGTGGAGGGAAGGGAGGGAGAGGATGCTGGGGGTAGGAGAGAGGCAGGGATAGTGGGGAGCATCACTGGCCTGCCCTGACCTAAGCTTCCCACCTTGCAACTGCAGGGCAGGGCACAGGACAGAGCTGCTCCATCAGCTGCAGAGGCTGCACGTGACCCATGCCGTGCGCAAACTGCACGTCGGGGACTTTGTGTGGGTGGCACAGGAGACCAGGCCCAGAGACCCAGGTGAGGGGTGTGGACAGTAAGGTGGGTGTCAGACGCAGTGCCTGGCGGGTGGGGGGACCCGAGCCAACAGGAACCTTGGCCTCTCGGCAGCAAGACCTGGGGAGCTGGTCCTGGACCACATCGTGGAGCGCAAGCGGCTGGATGACCTGTGTAGCAGCATCATCGACGGCCGCTTCCGGGAGCAGAAGGTGCCTCTACCAGTCTCCCCGAATCCCCTTCTTCCTGCCTGCTCTGGAGCCTCCTTCTCAGCGGGAAGGCCACTTCGGGATAGCCTCAAGGCAGAGCTCCCGGAACTCCAGCCATTCCCCATTTGAGCTGCTCCAGGGCATCCCTGAGATCAGACTCCCTCGGGCCCCTCCAGGGACACAGCAGATGCACAGGGAGTCTGTCTGGATTGAGGAGCATATTAAAGACCCTGGAGTGTCCAGCCCCTGCAGTCTGGCATAAATAAGGTCCAAGGGTCCAGGAATGCAATGGCTCTTTCTCAGTACTAGCTCCTTGGCTGATGCCATATTTGGGCCACGTACTGGCTGGTGGGCGGGCTCTCCATGCAAGAGTGACAGCATGAACAAAGGTGTGGAGGCCACTCTGAGACAGGCAGAAAGACTAGGGAGGATGAGGGGTGAATTGGTGGGACCAGGGTCCCGTGAAGATGTTGAGTGTAATGTGACAGACAACCCTGACCCGCCCCCGCCCCCTCTGCTTCCCCAGTTCCGACTAAAGCGCTGTGGCCTGGGGCACCTAGTGTACCTGGTGGAGGAGCATGGCTCAGCGCACAACCTCAGCCTTCCCGAGAGCACGCTGCTGCAGGCTGTCACCAACACTCAGGTGAGCTGGGAGGGCAGGGCCAGGCGGGTAGGGGCCCTCTAGCCTGTGGCTTGGGCCCAGAGCCACCTCCCTCTGGTGGTCCCTCTTGCCCAGGTCATCGATGGGTTCTTTGTGAAGCGCACAGCAGACATTAAGGAGTCAGCTGCCTACCTGGCCCTCCTGACACGGGGCCTGGAGAGACTCTACCAGGTGAGCGGGTGCACGTGTCTGGCACTGGTCCCTTAACTGGGCCCTGGGCTCCCTCAAGGAAGGCGAGGCGAGTGAGATCCCCATTTCTCACATCGGCCCACTGGGGCCTAGGATTTGACAAGGACTAGCTAGCAGGGGGGTTCCCTAGAACTCTGGCCTGGCCTCAATCCCCTCTCCCCTCAGGGCCACACCCTATGCAGTCGCCCCTGGGGAACCCCAGCACAGGCCAAACCGGGGCCTGGGGCCTCCCCAAACCCTCTCTGCTCGCTCCTCACCTTCAGTGACTTCAACTTGGGAGCCATGAAGAACAAGGTACTGCCTCTGCCCAGGCCCTCCTCAGTGTCACCCAGCCCCAGCCCACCCCTAACCTGCTCTGCCCCTGACCCCCGGTCCGCTCCTGACCCCAGGCCCAGTCCGTGAGGGAGGTGTTCGCCCGGCAGCTGATGCAGGTGCGGGGAGTGAGCGGGGAGAAGGCAGCGGCCCTGGTGGATCGGTACAGCACCCCTGCCAGGTAGGCCCCCCCAACAGAGCCCCTTAGGGGTCTATTGCCCCTACCCTCCCTGCGTGGGATTCAGCTCAACCAATGCAGAGGGTCTGGTCCTGTGAGGGCTGGACAGGCTCAGAGGTGGACAGACTCAGCTGAACCTCAGGGAGTCCCTGCAGGTCGGGTGCGGGGAAGACAGAGCCAGGCAGAACCAGACGGTATCTCAGGTGTTGGCGGAGCCCCCAGGAGGGAAGCATTCCACCTGGTGCAGCAGAGAAGGCATCCTTGAGGCAGGGGTTGGGCCATGAAGACTGGGCCAAGAACTTGAAGGACACTTGCAAGAGCAGGAAGGGAGGGTGAGTGGGATGGAGCAGGGTGTTGAATGCCGGGCTCAGGGAGTACAACAGTGGTTCTGACTCCTTTAACCATCCTGCCTGTCTCCCTGGATTTTGTTGGCCCAGGCTGCTCAGGTGGGCCAGCAGCCAGCCATTGGCAAGGCTTAGAAACTCAAATGCCCCACCCCCTCCCCAGCCTGCTGGCCGCCTATGATGCCTGTGCCACTCCCAGGGACCAGGAGATGCTGCTGAGCACCGTCAAGTGTGGGAGACTGCAGAGGTGAGGCAAGGGATGGGATCTGGAGGGAATGGCTGGGGCCAAAGTTGCCGTGGTCCAGGGCCTGAGCCTCGTTAGCCTCTCTCTCCATGCAGGAACCTGGGGCCTGCTCTGAGTAGGACCTTGTCCCAGCTCTACTGCAGCTACAGCCCCCTGACCTGAGCTGTGCCACGAGCCGGACCCCAGCCCCCATCTTCCCAGGCTAGCCAGCCTTTTAACCAGAAGCTTTTGGGCTACAATAAAAATCTAAGTGTTCGCAGCTCGATGTGTTATGGAGGAGACGACAGGTCCCTGGCCTTGTAAAATAACCAGGCGGTTTTTAAACTGAGCCCCTCAGGACGCTGGAGTTTCCTGGTGGAGCAGTGAGACTGGCAGGGAGGTGGAGTCAGGGAGGTGTTGCAACTTTGAATCTACTTTATGTCATCAGAGGGTCCCTGGTCAAACAACATTTCCTTTGATAAAAGGTTCTGTAGCTTCGGGGGGGACGGGGACCTTAAAAAGCACTAAAGGTCCAATTGCTTCATTTTTTTGGATTGGAAAATTGAGGCCCGGGGGAGCTACTAGGATTTATCCAAATTGATCATTTGAGGCCAAGGTAGGATTGGAACCCAGGGCCTCCCAGCACTGCCTAGAGCAGGGTTCCAGCCCAGCCCAGCCCAGGTTTCTGCTGGGGCCTGAAGTCTGCAGCCTCCTTACCTACCCTCTTCCCAGGGTGGTTCTGATGCCCATGGCAGACCAATCCCAGCCTTGGGAACACAGCTACCAACTCTGTCCCCTCAGCCTGAACTGACCCCTGCTTTAGGTGGACTTGGGCCGCCCCCCACGAGCCTAGCCCCTCCCCCAGTCTGGGGTTCACTGCAGTGTCGCCTGCCCCCCTCAGCCACCAGGACTCCTTCGTTCTCCCTTTATTGCCTTTCTCTCTCTGTCCTTCACAATAGCATCCTCCCTTTCAGCAGAACGCCATCATCCCTGAACCCCAGGCTCCTTGGCTACAGGGACCTCCCCCTCCCTGAGAGCTGTCCCCACTCATCAGAAGGTGTAGGCCCCCACGAAGACGGTGAGTCTCAGTACCGAGCTGGCCCGGTAGCTCATGAGGGAGTTCATGGTTACCATCTCAAGGTCCAGCACATACTCCCGGGGGCCTGTCACGGGCCGGGCGAGGACCAGCATGGCGCTGACGTTGTTGATTTGCTGCGGAGCACAGTGGGTGGGGGGACACATAGATCGCGTCAACTTGCATGCCAGGACCCTCCACCAGCATCACCTCCCCACCCCCGTTTTGTGCTCACAACCAGTTGGCTGAGAAGTGGAGAGCCCTGGACAGGCTGACCCCAGGCTGTCCTCTGGCTCTGTGACACCCTTGATGCCCCCTGCACCCAGGCTCCGCCCTCAGGGATCTTCCACCGGTGCTCTTCACCATGCTTTCCAGCTAGGTCTTTTGTCTAACTAGGGCCAACTGGTGACTGAGGGCCAGGCGTGAGACTTTGGGGAATAGTGGGGCCTTTGGTGACCCGGAGCAGGGAGACTCCCATTCAAAGCTTTCAATTTCGGAAGGAGAAAACAGGCTCTGACACCAGACAAACTCCCGCACCCCTCTCACTGACTCATCTGGAGCCCTCCCTCCTAACAGCTCCACCAGCAGAGCCCAGTCTGGCCCCAGGCCCCTGTGCCAACGCTGCCCCTCTTTCCACTTGCTTGCTCTTGCCTGTAACCTCAGAAGCCCTCTCTGCCGGTCACTTGTTCTAAGGGTGAAGGACTTGGGGCCAGATACAGAAACCAGCAGGGGGACTCAAACCCCAGTGCCTGAGTGCCTCGTTAGAATTACATTTAACAACCTGCAGAGTTGAGAATACCCCTCCCTTTCTACAGAAATCCCACCTCTCGGGGTGGGGCTTTGAGAAGAGGCGGGGCATGGTGGCATAACCAAATCTCCCACTTAAGGTTTCCTGGAATTCAGGTTTCAATTATGCGTGTCATTTGAGGGGCAGGGTTAGGGGAAAGCCTTACCCTAATGTAGAAGTCCCCCTGCGAGTTGCCGGCGCGGATCTGAAAGGCATTGTAGGCGCCAGGGTAGACGGAGGTCGCTTGGATCTGGAACACGTCGGCAGGCACGCTCCGCTCAGAGGTGATGCTCATGTAGCGGTGCACGATGGACGAGGGCTGCTCCCGGCACAGGGGGTTGGCGGCTGGGCAGAGACAGCGACTAGGGGTCCCGAGAAGGGGACACGAGTGAGGTCTTGGCCCGTTCCCCAAATTTGGCCCACCCTCAAACTTGGTGATCCCAAAAGGATCCTCCCTCTCATATAACAGTACACATGGTTGTCATGAAGGACTGCAACTCCCATCAGCCCTTGGGGCACTTGCCTGCCCTAACAGACATCAGTGGCAGCCACAGAGCCCAATGGGAGTTGTAGTGGGGGGCGTGGCATCGTGTTAACTCACTTGTCGGACACCTGGACATACGGTTCCACACAGCGGTTGGTGTCTACACAGCGGTAGCCCCCATAGAAGTTGACACAGGTTTGAGCCTCAGAGCACTGGTGTGCGCCGGATTCACACTCATCAATATCTGTGCCAGGGGAGAGGGGCTGGAACCTGGACATCAGGGCCCCAACCCCTGACACCTCCCTGCCCACTCCACCTGGACAGCCTGTACCTTGGCAGAGGCGGGTGGCCAGCAGCTGGTAGCCCTGCGGGCAGTGGCAGGAGAAGCGGCCTGGCTCGTTGACACAGCGGTACTGACAGAGGTAACTGGAGTAGCTGCACTCGTCAATGTCTGAGGGAGAGTAGGGGTGAAGACTGGGTCAAGGGCAGTCCTCTCCACTCAGTCCCACGAACGTTCACAGGGAGAGCCAAGCCTTCTGCTAGGCTCAGTGTGGGAAGACAGAGCAGGATGAGACCGACGAGCAAGGCACAGGAGGGGTGTAGAGAATGCAAAGAAAGGTCTGCCAGACCCCCAGCTTACGGGGCTTACAGCCCCAGGACTGAAAGATGGAGAGCTGCATGAAAGCACCAGAGGCTTGGTTTTAAATCCTGCTGGCTGAGCTTTGGAAACCTGTTTTCCTGTCAATAAATTGAGTAGGTTAGACCAGGGGTCCCCAACCTCCCATCCCAAAACTACCAACTCCCTCCTGCCAAGGTCCCTGGAAAAAATTGTCTTCCATGAAACCAGCCTCTGGTGCCAAAAAGGTTGGGGACCGTTGGTTAGACTGGCTGAGACTTGAGGGTGCAGGCTGCTCTGGTTTCCAGTAATTTGCCCCATTTCTGCAGCCCACAATCAGCCCAAGCACACAGTCACCTGTGAAGTGAGATCTGCATGGGCAGGAGCCCAGTTTTCTACTCTGGTCTTCCCACGCTGCCCAGCCTGAGCCAGGCACCAGTGGGGCCTCGCTTGGCAGCAAAGCATGGCGTGAACAGGGGGTGTGGCTGGGCGACAGGGGATGAGAAGCTGGAATGGGGCCCTGGACCCATCTCACCCTGGTGGTGTGCCCTCGGGCAAATCACAACCTCTCTTTGCTGAAGGACTTTATACTTACTATTTGCCTTTAAGCTTCCCAACAAACCTTGAAGGAGAGATCAATGTCTTCATTTTGCAGAAAAGGGAAAAACCTGTACTTACCTCATAGGATTGTTGGTAGGATTAAATAAGGCCAAGTATGTTAGGGAACTGACCTGCACAAGGAAGGTTCTGGATAAATGGTATTCACTTCTTAAAGTGTTGCTGCTTGGGACTCGACAAAGTCTGTCGTCATTTCCTCACTTAATTCTCAAGACAACCCATTTTACAGATGAGTAAATAGGTTTAGAGAGAAGAGTGACTTGTCACCACTTGTCACAATCCAGGATTTGAATGCAGGCCAACCCAACTCCCAGGGAGGGGGCCACACACATCCTAGCTCAGTCTCCTCACTGAGCAACAGTGGGGACCTAACTGCTGTCCCCTGTGCCTTTCCTACCAGGATGGGACTTGTGGCGGGCAGGCCTGCGGGTGCCCTGCAACCAGCGGGGGGTGGAGCATGTAGGACACACATGGGTGCAGAATGAATGGGACCTGGAGGCAGGAGGCACAGCAGGACGCAGGGGGACCCATGGAGGAACACTCAGTGGGGGCGGAGCTCTCACCGCTGCAAGAGAAGCCATCCCGGTGCAGCTCGTAGCCCTGATGGCAGCGACACAGGAAGGTGCCGTAGGAGTTGAAGCAGCGCTGCTCACACGGGGCTCCCATGTCGCACTCATTCACATCTGCGGGTGCCAGGAAAAACGAGAGGAGTGAGAGCCCATAAGCAGCCCAGGGCCCTCATTTCACCTGTTTACTGGGGCTGCTCAGGAAGGGAGCTCCTCACCCCACACCACCCTGCCCAGGACCCAGGAGCCCGGCCCAGCGCAGCCTCACCCACACAGGAGCGGTTGTTGGGCCCCAGCTGGAAGCCTGGCTCACACTGGCAGCGGAAGGAGCCGGGCAGGTTCACACAGCGGTGCTGGCAGTAGCGGTAGCGGCATTCGTCTATATCTGGGATGGAGGTGGGGGAAGGGGTGCTAAGGTCAGAGGTCAGGTGGGTCCAAGCCAGCTGCAACTCAAGGCCTCGCCACCCATAGTCTTGTCTGTCTGGGGGCTGGGCTGGGCCAGGTCAGCCAGGACTCACACATACACCCGTGCAGTGCTATGTCTGGCGACCGAGGTGGCAGGGGCCTGGGGTGAAGCCTAGGGGTAGGTTGAAATGGGGATCAGTGCTGGGGGGAGAGCCAGGCCAGGGGTACAGAGCAGTAACTAGTGAGGAGGCTCCAGGACTCACCCACACACTCGGACCCAATCTTGCGGTAGCCATCGGGGCAGGTGCACTGATAGGAGCCAGGCAGGTTACGGCAGTCCTGGCTGGGGCGGCAGTCGTGCAGAGCCTCAGCACACTCGTCCACATCTGCAGGCGACACCACTCAGCCCCTGCCTGGGAGCCCATGCCCCGCCCCGCCTGGCAGACACCTTGCTGCTGGAGGACCCAGGTCAGGAACCACTCATGTGGGCATGTGGGTGACACACCCCCAGAACAGGAACATGTGGACTAGACCCTCCCAATAGCACCAATAACAGTCCACCAGCCTGGAAGCCAACGGGAAAGGCAGCCCTAACCGTGAGTGCCCAAGCCAGGGAAGTACAGGGAACAAGGTCCTCCTCACACCCCCAGGAGCACGAGCTCCAGGGCCTTCCTCCGAGGTATCTGCTGCCCAGGGACGGGGCCAGATCAGGAACGGGGCAAGGGGCAGAGGCTAAGAGGCAGAGTTTTTGCAGTGTCTGCCGCAGTGGAGGGGAGGGTCCCTGAGGCTGGCTAGGACAGTGGAAAGGGAGCTGGGACAATCTGTGGCAGGCCCCACACAAAATGAGGATCTGGCTGAGGGACCGGATGGTGTCCCCATGGCCCTGAGGAGGCTTCTGAGCAAAGGAAGACATGAGGTCTGAGTGTTTAAGGTGCAGTGGGAGACACGTGGCAGGAGGGCAGCAAGCCTCGGTGCCAGGGGACCCTTACCCACACAGCTCTCTTGCTCATCAGGCTCGTAGCCTAGTGGGCAGGGATTGGGGTGTTGAGCGGGGGGCACTGGCGGTGGTGGTCCCTCGCCATGCAGGTCGTTGATGACGGCAGCCGAGCGGGGCAGGCACAAGTAGCCCCCATAGTGGTTGATGCATTTCATTTCCCCCTTGCAGGCCTCGGGGATGGTCAGGCACTCGTTGACATCTGCAGAGAGGGGCCTGCTGGGCACAGCCAGTCTCCAGGGCTGGCCGAGGAGGAGGTGGGAGGCAGGAGCCCAGCTTGGCACTCTCTAAGCTATTTGACCCAGGCAGGGCCTTCCCTGTCCACTCAATAAGCTAAGGCTGCCTGCCCAGGACCCCTCCCAGGAGTCTGCCAGGGCTGATGGTGGGGCGGCTGTTCCACAGTCACCCCTATTCTCTTGCTCCTAAGAGAATCTCTTCCTCCCTGAGATCTGACCTTGGCTCAGCCCAAGAGTGATGTGCAGGCTTCCTAATACACCCCGCAGACACGGCCCGCCTGGGATGTGGCGGGACACAGCTGGGTAGAAGGGTGGTTGAAAACGAGGTGTCCCTGGGGCAGTGCCGGGTTGCTCTCCTGCCTACTCAGAGGTGGGGGCAGGGTGCCCTGGGTTTCTCTGAGAGGGAGGGGCCTGGATGGCTTCTCTACCCCTGGCTGAGCTGGCCCCCTGAGAGCCAGAGCTGGCTTTGGCAAAACAGAGCTGGGCAGCGGACAGGCCACTGGCCTCCTGCGGCAGCTCTCGCAGCTGGGGTTGCAATCCCTGTCCCTTCCTGGGGGGTGGGTCAGTTCCCCAGGCACACTCACCCCGGCAGTGCTGGCTGTCAGGGTCCCACTCATAGCCATCTGTGCATTCCTACAAGGGGACCAGTGGTGGCCAGTGTTCACCTCCAACTGACCAGGCCAAGACCAGAGCCCTGAGCCTAGCCACCCCCCCGGGGACTGCTCCAAACAATGGCCCCAGCTGCTCCACCAACCAGGGGAGGGGAGAATCTTCCCCAGCAGGCACCCCAGGATCCTGGTCTCTGTGTCCCTGCCCAGCCCAGCCCAGGCCAGTGGCCCCACGGTCCCCACCGTGTAGCTGTCAGGCTCCTCCGAATCCTGGGGAGACGCTGCCCCCAAGAGCAACAGCAGCAGCGCCCAGAGCAGTAGAGACCCGGGGAGGCAGGAGGCGAAGGGGAGCATCCTGGGACTGGGAGGTGGTGGGCAGGGGTCAGGGCGCCCCTGCCACGGCACCCCCATTCCCTGTACCAGGACTCGGAGCCCTGGCCCCAGCCGCCTCCCCCTCGGTACCGCACTTAGGACCCCGGAGTCTCCCAGGGTCAAGGGCTGACTCCTCACGCAGGCCGATTCCTCAAGCAGGCCGGGGTTCGGGGCCCACTCGCCCAGGGCCGCCCCGCCCCCGCCCGGTCCCACAGCGGCGCGGGCAGAGGAGAGAGGGCCTATCTGCTCCTCGCTGACGCCGACTGGGCCGAGGCTCCGGCTCGCTCTTTTCCCCCACGGACAGCCACTCACTTGGGCCCGCGGCCCGCGGCTCCGGCGGCTCGGCTGGCTCCGGCAGTGCCTGCGGGCAGACGGACGGGCAGACGGCGCAGCTCCCTGGACGCGCAGCCCCAGGAAGCGCCCCCCGCCCGCCCGCCTGCAGCGGCGCGGCCCACCCCGGCGCCTCCGCCCGCCCCTCGGCGGATTCCTGAGCCCGCGCCAGGGGGAGGGACCCCGACCCCCCGCTTCTCCGCCCCTGGCCGGCCGCAGGCCCCCACCCGGTCCCCCGCGGCGCCGCCCGGAGCCGCCTCTCGGCTCTGGGCCAGGGTCCCGTAGCGCTAGATCCTGGTAGCACTGGCCCTGATACCAGACCCCCAGACTCACCCGGGAGTCCCCAGGCCCTCACTTTGTGCACCCCAGAATGTCACACTGCGCACCCAGACCCCTACCTAATCTGCACCCCTAGAATTCCATCCTCTGCGCCCACATCTTAATGTGGAGGCCCCCAGACTCTTGCTGAGCCTCCCGGGATGTCATCCTGGGCTCCTAGAGCTAACCTAATCCTGGGGCTGCCAGGTCTTCCGTTTAGACCCTAAAAAATTTTCTTCGGTGCACCCGGAAAGTCACTCTGGAAATACAACTTCCTGCAGGGTCCCCAGACCCTCGCCCGAGGACGAGACGCTCCCAGGCCCAGAACTGTTCGTCTCTGTTCCCTCCCCTCCATCCCCAGGGCTGTCTTCAGCCCGGTGGTCCCTTCACTCCAGCACAGCCTCCTCGAGCCCTGGGTCCAGGAGGCTACAACAGTTTGGGGGCGGGGGCTGCAGTTCCCTTTTGGCCCAGAATGAATGGAAGCCCCTGAAAAGGCGGACAGGGCCAAACTTGAGTGTGCAGAACGCCAGGAGTGTTGTGCCAGAGCCTTCCCAGCCCTCCTCCCACCCTCGTTCCCTAAGCCGTCGGGTCTCCGCCTCCTCCCCCAAGTGAAGGGTGCGCCTTTGGGGGTGGAGTTTGGGCGGAGCTGGCTCCCAGGAAGGGGCGGAGCCCCTCCCTGCGCACGTCTCTGGGCGGAGCCAGACGGGAAACAGCCGCGTGTCCAGGGATCGCCGGCCTGGGGGCAGGCGGCAGTTCCCGGTTCCTTCCCTTCCCTTTTCTACCGGTGTATCCTCACTACAGCCCCGAATGCAGCCCTGCTAGGGGAGGGGGCGTGCCTAGGAGGGGACGTACATAGGAAGGGACCTTTCGGTGGGTCCCAAGGTGAGCTCTAGATTTAGAGTGAACTGGAGAGCGTCTCCCCCACCCTAAATCCTTCCCAGCTGTTTGGGTGAGGAGGCTAAAAATAATAGCTGTTTAAACCCAAAAAGATAGACATTAACAAGTGCTGGCAGACACGTGGAGAAAATGGAACCTTCGTACAATGCGGGTGGGAATGTAAGATGCTGCATCCCTTCGGAAGAATTCTGGCAGGTCCTCGACATGTTACATGACCCAGCAACTTCATTCCTAGGTATGTACCCAAGGAAATTGAAGACGTGTCCACACAAAAACAATGTAGAGAGCATCATTATTCACAGCAACATTTCTTTGCATAGCAACATCATTCATAAGAACTAGCATGTAGAAACAGTTTCATATCCATCGACTTATGAATGGATAAACCTGAAGATAAAGAAAATGTGGTGGAATATTATTCAGCCATAAAAAAGACATAAAGAACTGATATGCGCACCCACATGGATAAATCCTGAAAATGCTGCACTGGGTGAAAGAAGCCAGACACAAAAGGCCACTCGTTCTGTTTGTGTGACAGCCAGAATAAGCAAATCGGGGAGACAAACCAGGTTGGCCTTCAGCAGGGGAAAAGGGAATGGGGAGTGACTGCTGACAGGTATGAGGTTCCTTTGGGATGATGAGAACGCTCTGAAATTAGATTGTGGCGATTTGATGATTGCATCATTATGCAGATACACTAAAAAACACTGAATTGTCCACTTTACAAGGGTGAATTTTATGGTGTGTGAATTACCGCTGTTATCTCAATAAAGCTGTTATTTAAAATAATATGAAAATAGCCTTGGCTGGTGTGGCTCAATGGATTGAATGCCAGATTGTGAACCAAAAGGTCACTGGTTCAACTCCCAGTCAGGGCATGTGCCTGCACTGCCAACCAGGTCCACAGTGAGGGGTGCTCGAGAAGCAACCACACACTGATGTTTCTCTCCCTCTCTTTCTTCCTCTCTTTCCCTCTCTAAAAATAAATAAATAACATCTAAAAAAAAAAAAGACTAAAATCTCCTGGCCTCGTGGGGCTCGCATTTAAGGGGGAAAGGAGTGAGTGGATCACAGAGGGAGGTCACCCAGCCCCACACACCCAGTCTCTCCTCCCCCACATTTCCACAACCCCAGCACCACAGAGAGATTTTATGACACCCCCCTTGGCCCTCAGAGTGAGACCTCAAACTCTGAAGGCTGATGCACATGGGGCCTTAGTCAGAGGTCACACACAGTCCCAGGCTAGCTTGGGGCAGATGACTGGGGTCTAGAACCATGGAGCCTGGAGCTGCTGCTCTGTGGATGGCCTGTTTACTGGATTTTAATAAAAGCAGCACGGCAGTTTTTTCCAAATAGAGGAGTCCCTTGGCTTATTGTCTGGGATGGTAGTTGGGGTGGAGCAGCAAAATGGGACAGATTCCTAACGAATGAAGAAATGAGGTCGTGAGCACACGAGTAAACGAGTCCCAGGACCGGAGCCCTTCCCCGTTCCCCTCCCTCCCGTCTGCATGGATGGAACTCCTAGAAAACGAGTTTCTTCTCCCCCATTTCTGGTCTTGGGGGCCTGGTTCCCAGCCTGGAGGCTCACAAGGGAGAACCCCAACTTAAGGACCCCTTACAACTGAGGCAGCAGTGACACGTGCACCCCTGCCCAGCCCTTGAGCTCACAGGCTTGGCCTTGCTCTGTCTGAGAAGCCAATTCTCTTATCTTTCTGTACCCTGATCCCCACAAAGACTGTGATGGGAAGGGGATCAGGAACCAAAGGAGGCAGGAGTCACCTCTGGCTGTCCCCTCCCCTTTCATTTCCTTGTTTAAAACACACGATGACCGATTGTTCAGTCAACAACACCCATCAAGCCTGCACTGAGCCCAGCTACACCCTGGGAGCTGGGGACACAGGCACCGCAGACACTTCTGGTGTGTCTGGAAGGAGGATGCCAGGCAGGGGCAGACACAGTGGGGGCTCAAGGGGTTGCAGGTCACAACAGAGGCTGGGAGAGAGAGCAGGAGGGCTTCTTGGGGGTGACCCTTGCACTCAGGCTCTGTAGATGAGCAAGAGTGCTTCTCCTAGGGCGCGCTGACCACCCTCCCTCCACACCATCAGTGGCCAGGGGTCTGTGGCTCCCAGAGCCTCCTGGGCTTACCTGTTGCAGTACTGATGGCTTTATGTCACTGCCTCTTAGAACCTGTTTCCTTAAGGACAGATCCATCTCTAGATCTCAAGAATTGCCCAGAACAGGGTGGGCAGATAGCCTTTGCTGAGTAAAGAAAGATGGGTGGGAGGGGCGTAGGCAGGCAGACGGCTGCGTAGGGACAAAAGCTTTAGTGCCTTTTGCTTGAGGGGTCTGCCCTCCCCTCCCAGCTTGGTTTCTCCGTCGTGGTTTCTCCAGCTCCGCCCCCTCATCCCCTCCAATTTGGTGTGCACAGCTTCCTGCCCACCCCACCACTCTGGTCCGCAGCAACATGGCATTAACTGTCTGTCTCTCCTGCTTCCTGGCCCTCTTGATGGCAGGTCTGGCCCAAGGCATCAGAGGCCAGGTAAGTGCCCACAGTCCGCTTCCCATGTCCTTCCCTCTGCAAGCCCCATGCCTGGGGCTCACCCCTCCAGAAACTACTGTGTGCCCATTTCTCAGAGGGAGCAATTGAGGCTGGAGAGGCGATTGAAATGGCCAAGCTCGCACAGGGAGGCTGACTGGCTGGTCGCCTTGCCCAGTCCTGGCTGGAAGCCACCGTGTGGTCTCAGCAATGATTCCTTGCTCAGCCCCCTCCCCCACCACCCTTGCTTCCTCCTAGGACTCAGGTCCCGGGCCACTGGAACTGAAAGAGGCCTTCACTTTGTTCCAGATCCAGTACAACCGGAGTTACTCGGACCCAGCAGGTACCATGGGGCCCGCACACCTGCAGTCCAAACCCACTTCTCCTGTTTAGTTGATGAGGAAATGAGGGCTCAGGATGAGAAATGGGCTTGGCCGAAGCTCTCAGTGGGAGGGCAGAGGGCCTGAGGTGTGCTCCCCGTTTCCTGAATGCAAAGGGGGACAGGGTCCTTCTTGGCTACGAATATGGAGAGAGGCGGCAGCTGCTGGGGGTCTGCCCGGTCCTAGAGGACCCTTTGCCTCCATAGCCACAGTCCTCACTCCTGGCAGTGGACAGGGGACCATCTAGTCATGAGTTCATGCAGCGGACACCTAAGGATACACCTTTTGTCCCCAAACTGGGGACTCCTTCTCCACCCCGTTGCCAACCCTGTTCCTGCCCTCTCTCTGGGTCTCATCCACGGAGGGATAATCTGTGGGCATCTTTCAGCCCATGTCATGGACCTGTACCCCACCCTCCCCACCCCTGCCATCCTGCCAGGTCCCAGCCCCAGGCCTGTGGTCAGAGGTGTCAAGGGGGTGACCTGACAACAGGAAGCCTGTCTGTGGTCTCCAAGCACCTACTTTCCTTTCTGAGTCACTTGGTCCTCAGACCCTTTCCTTAGCTTTCCCCAAAGGTGGGCAGAGATGTCCTTCCTGCCTCCTGGGAAAACCCAACCCTGGGTGGGCTGGGGAGCCATTCCTTTGCCCAGGTACCTGCAGAGGAGTCTGCAGGGGCCAGAGGAACCAGTCCTCCTCTGGTGGGTGTGGGAGGGAGGACAGCCAGCTGGCAACCACATCCTGCCCCGGGGGGCTCGGGAGCCGGCCTAGAAAGACCTTGTCTGGGCCCAGAGTATGCTCACCGCATGGACATCTTCGCCCACAATCTGGCCAAGGCGCAGCGGCTACAGGAGGAGGACTTGGGCACAGCGAAGTTTGGGGTGACTCCGTTCAGCGACCTCACAGGTACTGGGGCACCTTCTGGCCCCTAGGTGGTGGGTGGGGAAGTAGGGCCTTCTCCAGGGGGACTGGCCGATGGACAGGACAGACTGCTGGCATTCACTTCCCAGAGAGGGACCCTGAAGACCACAGGCCTAGATGCTCGACCCAAACCGCCAAGAGCAGGGACAGGTACTCCGGAGGCCTATGTCCCAGCTCAGTTCAAGGCTGAGGCAGCAAGTGCAAGGGAATGCACCCCAGCAAGGAACCTGGTCTCTCTCTACACCTCAGCACCCCTGCCTTTGTCTCCCAGGGTATTATGGGGACGCAAGTGGCCAAGGATGTGGGTAGCTGGAGTGGGAGAAGCGGAACACGGGGGAGGGGTCAACGAGGTAATCCTGGTGGTCCCATCTGTCCCTCAGAGGAGGAGTTTGACCAGCTGTACGGGAATCGGAAGGCGGCTGGAAGGGCCCCCAATGTGGACAGAAAGGTGGGCTCTGGTGAGAGGGGAGAGTCAGTGCCCTCCACCTGTGACTGGCGGAAGAAACCCGGCATCATCTCACCTGTCAGGGACCAGGTAACATGCCCCATCCAGCCTCAGTGGTGGGAGGGAGAGAAGTGGGGCAAGGCCCAGCCCCCTTACCCAGCCCCCACCTTCTCCCCACCAGAAAGATTGTAAGTGCTGCTGGGCCATGGCGGCAGTGGGCAACATCGAGGCCCTGTGGGCCATTAAACACAAAAAGTCTGTGGAACTCTCCGTGCAGGGTATGGCTGGGGAAAGGGGCATGTGTGCCGGTGGGGGGATGGGGCCTGGGCTTGGGCACCCACAGTCCCCTTTCCCACCAGAGCTCCTCGACTGTGACCGCTGTGGGAATGGCTGTACTGGTGGCTACATCTGGGACGCATTCATAACTGTCTTGAACAACAGTGAGTGCCGGCCTCTCTGGGGGCCGCGTGTGGGGGGATGCTCCGGGGCAGCATCTCCTCCTGGCCTTGTTCACTTCCAGGTGGCCTGGCCAGCGAGAAGGACTACCCATACCGGGGGGAGGCCAAAGTCCACAAGTGCCAGGCCAACAAGTACAAAAAGGTGGCCTGGATCCAGGATTTCATCATGCTGCCGGGACATGAGCAGAGTACGGGCAGGGGAGAGACCCAGGGGGCCGCAGGCGGGGGGTGACGGGGACGAATGGACCAGGACAGAGGTAGACAGACTGGGCCGTTGACAGGGATGGAGGAGAGGGTGGGTGAGGGGGAGAGATGGAGACAGCCAAGAGCTGGGAGCAGGGAAGATGGGGCGAGCACGGCCTGACGGCGCTTCTACCCCAGGCATGGCCAAGCACCTGGCCACGGAGGGCCCCATCACTGTGAGCATCAACAAGGAGCTCCTGCAGGTGGGAAACGGTCGGGATGGGGGGAGGAACATACGGGGGTACAGCCCCAGACTCAGCCCCTCTGCCCCTTCAGAATCACCAAAACGGTGTGATCCAGCCTGCACCCGGTGCCTGTGACCCTCAGCACTTGGACCACGTTGTCCTGCTGGTGGGTTTTGGTAAGACCAAGTCGGTGGAGAGCAGGCAGACAGAGGCAGACTCGTCCCAGTCTAAACCTCGGCCTCGCCGCTCCATTCCATACTGGATCCTGAAGAACTCCTGGGGGGCCAAGTGGGGTGAGGAGGTGAGTGGGGTCTATGGGGAAGGGAAGGACAGGACAGGCCTCTCCCCACCTTCTGGTCCTAATGTCGTCCAACTTCCTAGGGTTATTTCCGGCTGCACCGAGGGAGCAATGCCTGTGGCATCACCAAGTACCCGGTTACTGCCCGAGTGGACACCCCGGCCAAGAAGCGGCACGTAGTCTCCTGCCCTCCCTGAGCCCTCCTCTCAGCTCTCTCCTGCTGCACCAGCTGCCTCCTTGCTGGCCATGCTGGAAGTCTTCCCCTGTCCTCCCAATCTTCTTGCTATGGGTTGAATAAACCAACGGAAGAGCCTGGATTCCAAGTGGACTCAGTTGGGTGGGGAAGAGGACGGACTGAGCAGAGACACCACTCCCGGACACATCCCGGCCCCTGTGGGGCCGACGCACGCACAGATCCCTACACACCGTAACACTCAGGTACACACACGGGCACACCTCCCACCCACGGCCCCCGATGTGGACCTGTGCACAACTCCTCCAAAGTCATGGCAACTTTATTGGCAGTGCGGTGGGGCAGGGGGAGGGCCTCAGTCGTGATAGAGGCGCAGGAGGCAGCCCTGGAGGGTGCCCATGCAGCGGTCCCAGAGGGCCTGGTGCCTGCAACGACAACGGCCACGGCCGAGGTTGACCGCAAGCTCCTGTGCCAGGACGCTGCTCCGAGTGACCTGTGTACCTTCTCCCTTAGTCCGCACCGTGTTCTTGTGACCCTCACCGTCACCATCCCCCGTTTAAACATGAGGAAAATGAGGCACGGACAGATAAGGAACCTGCCCGAGGTCGTGTCACAGCTTCTAGGAGGGGGAGCCAGGACTCTGGTCCGAAGAGCCTTCCCACCCCGGGGGTGGCGGAACAGGGAGCCCTGAGTCTGCAGGAGGGCCAGGCCTGGTAGGAGGCTGGCTGGGCGGGGTCTCTCACCGGAAGCCCTCCAGAGAGTGGACTGAGGCTGAATACTGATTCAAGAAGAGCCGCACGTCATTCAGTGGCCAGTGGTCTGATCGGCAGGGCTCCACGAACTGTGGGTCCGAGGGAACATCTAGTACTGGTACAGCTCAGAGACAGGCCAGGGTGGGGAGGAGTGGGCGGTGGGCAGGAGAGCTCACCTTCTCCACGAGGTCCACAAACAGATCTCTGACGTCCTTATTGTGGATCAGCTTGGCGGCCACATTCACCAGCCCCCGGGACAGGTTCTGTGGGGCAGGGGGCCTGGGAGTTCTGCCTTCTGCCCTAAAGGCTGGGGGAGGGCTCCTCCCCAAATCTATCCACCTCCCACAATCAAGTAACTCCCCAATGTTTAGGAGCTGGCTCCCCCCTTTACAGGTGGGCAGAGGGGGCAGATGCGCCACCTGCTGGTCAATCTGGGGCATGAGCAGAGTTGCCTGCTGGGACAGTGAACTGAAGGCTGAAGATGGCCAAGGGACATGAGCTGGCTTGGACCACAGACCTTGAAGTTGGCTTCCATCTCAGAGAATACACTGAGCTTTCCCCGGAGGGCAGTGCACACCAGGCTGCAGGGAGACAGGGTCAAACCTAGAGCTGCCTGGGCCTCCACTTCAGGCCCCACTCCACGGAGCCCCCTCCTCAGTCACCTCTTATGCAGGTCCAGAAGGTCCTTGTCAGCCACCAGCACCTTGAGCTCCTTCAAGTCCTGAAGAAACTCCTTGTCTAAGTCCACGTCCATGTCATCCACCTGGGAGTCTGAGCAAGGCCCATGGAGGGAGTTGGGGGGCAGGGGGACAAAATGCCCTCCTGTGACACCCAAGCTTTCCTCACCCACCACATGGCACCCCCACGAGACAAAAGAGAAATCAGGGTGTCAGAGAGGTGGAATGCCTTGCCAGGACACAGAGAAGTCGTGGGCTCTTTGCAGACAAGGGAGTGTGGGGATATCAGACCCTGAGCAGAGGCGGCTGGGGAGGGGCCCTGAAGGA
The DNA here is from genome assembly GCA_004024845.1 of Tonatia bakeri. NCBI lineage: Eukaryota > Metazoa > Chordata > Mammalia > Chiroptera > Phyllostomidae > Tonatia > Tonatia bakeri. The sequence continues at coordinate 199,965 of PVIA01000549.1, read as the reverse complement.
CAAAGAATGCCGGGAACTGGGGGCCTGCAGGAGAAAGGGCCGGTAGGGTGGCAGGCCCTGAGAGGGCGGGGAGATGTCCGGGCACCTGGGTCAGTGGGGGCCTCACCGACGGCTCCGAGGGTCCAGTTCTGGATCATGAGCTCCGCACAGAAGGCAAAGTCGCCGAAGCTCAGGTACTGCAGCTTCTTCTTCCCTGTCTCAAAGCGGTTGTTGGCAAAAAAGACGATGGCTGCATAGTCCCTGCAGGGACGGGAGAGCAGACCTGTCAGGGCCGGAAGTCCCTTCTTGGTGCGTGGCTCCCACCTGCAGCATCTGCTGGGCACCTGAGTTCCGGTCTCTCCCTGCCCTAACTCACTGCGTGACATGTTTCAAGTCACCTTTCTTTGGACCTCCTCATCCATGAAAAGTGGTTTCAACCCAGGTCCCCAAAGGGATATAGCAGAAGACCACAATGGTAACTGTTACCACTTACTGAGCACTTCCTAAGCCTCGGGGGCTGTGTCACGTGCTTTATATGTGGCACCTCACAACAGCCCAGTTGGTAAATGGAGGGGCTAGGATTTGAACCCAGGCCAGTCTGATCCATACTGCAGACCAGGAGTGAGATAACCATTTCCCTAATATAGCCAGGAGGTCAGGTGGGTGGGTGGGTGGGGAAGATGGACCAGCCTTGGGGGCCAGGGGAGTGTGCAGAATGGGGGAGATGGGTGGGTCCTCGCCTGGTGCCTCACCTGGCCAACCGGTCGGAAAGGAGGAAGTGCTGCTGGATGTTATCCACCAAAGAGCCACGCATTTCCTCCACCACCTTGAAGACTCGTTTGAAGTTGTCAAACTGCAGGCAGTTAGGGGAGCGAGGACTGGTCAGCGGTTGCTCACCCAATAAACGGTTTATTGAACACCACCCCTCACCTATCTACCCATGGTGCTACAGCATCTGTTACTCCTTTGGGAAGTTATCAATTCAACAAACATCTGCCAGCTTTAGCCGCCTTGCCTCGGATAAACGTTTACTCATTTCTACTCCAGCATCGCATTCTCTAGTTCTTCACAATCTTGTGCTGGAACTGACCCTCCTGGCTAAGGCCCAGAAAGTAAAAAAAAAAAAAGAGCAAACGCTAAGCTGTATGCAGGGAGCTCACAGGAGACACAGAGAAAAGACGTGAAATTCCAGAAAGGTTACTTCTCACCAGCGCCACCAGAAAGTCTTGTGAAGGTGACATCTGACCCTGACTTGGATTTCAAGGAGTATATATGGCCAAGAACAGAGCCCTCCGGGATGGGGCAGCATGAGCAAAACAAAGCCAGATGCTGGGGAAAGATAAGCCTGGAGAGGCTAGCAGGACCAAATCAAAGGACAGCATGAAGGGCGAGGCCAGAGAGTGTGCCTTATCCAGGAGGGAGTGGGAGCCACTGAAAGTTTACGGACAGGAGGAAGCTATGGTCAGACCTGGAGTTCTGTAAGGTCACCCTGGTTGCAGAGTAGAGGACGGCCTGGAAGGGGCACACCAGGGAGAGGAGGTGGGCAGTGGCCAAAGGGGCGGAGTGGAAGGGTGGACTAGAGATGAAATGCTGTGTGGGTGAGGGGGCTGCAGTGCCCACCTGTCTTCGGCAGCTCTTAAGGGTAATGCCTGTTTTGGTGCTGATGTCATCCAGGTCTTTCTTGGTGCCCTTGGACAGCTTCTTGCCCAGGACCTCTCGCACAAAGGCCTCATCAAAGGCATAGTACCTGCGTGGATGCAGAGGGCACTACTGACTTTCCATAAAGGAGGGGAAAGGGGGCCTGGGTTTGGCCCCTTGTGCTCTCAACTTTCTCACGGCCTGGGGAAGTCCTGTCCCTCCCTGGACCTCAGTTTCAGCCTGCAAATGGGTATATGGTCAGAGTGGTCGGCATCCCACCTCTCGATGAGCAGCGTCTGTCGGGAGGGTGGGATCTGGAAGATGAGCTGGTGCAGCAGCTTGGGCGGTGCGTGTAACAGCCGCTCGAGCATATGGAAAGTTCGATAGTGGTCCATGGTGTCACTCTGTAGCACCGCTGCGGTGGCGCCCGTCTGCTCCAGGATTCCCGAGCGCACCCTCAGGGCCACAGCGTCGCTCACTGGGGAGTAGGCGCTAGCATCAGGCTTTACCCCACCGACCTCAAAGCCCCTCCAGGTATTCCAGCCCCTGTCTCCATACATCCCTTATTCCTTCTGCCCGCTTCCCTATAAGATGTCCAGGCTCCGCTCCTTCACCCATCCAAAACAACCACTCGGCCTGACGGCCTCTCCCAGAGGGTCCCCCCACAGACCCGAGTAACCATCCAGCCAGAGGCGATACACGTCCTCATCAATGAGGGTCGTGTTCCCTACGAAGATGTCCAGCTCGTTGGTCATGGCTACGCCCGACCGGGGGCAGCCGCAGCGCCCCAACCGGAGCAAGAGCAGCCCGGGCCGGGCGCGCAGCCGCCGGGCTACTTCCGGGAGCGCTGAGATTCCGTACCCGGCACCCGGAGCCACAGAAGGACCACTTCCGGGACAGAGAGGGTGGGGCAGAAGCTGCGAGGGAAGAGGCACAGGCGGTGGAGCAGCTCCCTCTTTCTGCAGGAAGGGGAATCCCAGGCTCCTCTGTCCCCACACTTACCCCATCCGTACCCCCGGCCGGCCAGTCTCTCCCATCTTGGAATCCTTCCCGCATTCTTCCTCCTGTTCCCCCCACCCCACTTTCTGTCTTCTGGGCCTCTCTACTTTGACCAGTATCCTATATTTAGGGGTTTCACAGGGCTCAGTCCTAAATCTTTTCTGCGCAGTAAAGGCGTGTAACCGACTTCCAAAGGCCTTTGCTGGAAGACCCTCAATCCATCCTGCGGATGAACATCTCTCCTGGGCTGGGGCACTTGCTCCTATGCTTTCAGCACGCACAACCCCCCGCCCCCCCACTAACTAATGACCTCTCTTATTCTGCAGCTCAGAACTCTGCCTGGAAGTCCACGTCAGGAGGGCAGCCTATCTGTGCGTGTTTCTTTCCACGCTGCCTCCCCACAAGCCCCCCCAAAGCTAGATAGACCTGTCGGTCTCCCCACTCTATTTCTTCCCTGCGTTCCTATCTCAGTGACAGCCCCAACACCCACCAAGGTCTCCTAGCAGAAACCTGGGCTTTTTCTCAGACTCCTCTCTCTCCACATTCAGTTCTGCTGATTTGCCTCCTGGATATTTCTAGTATCTCTTGTCTTCCCCACCCCCACTAACAATGCCTCAGCGCAGTCCTTCTGCATAGCTCTATTGCCCAGTGACACAGTGTTCTTACTAATCTCCCTGCCTACACTCCCCCTCATTGTCCACCCCACACAAAGCAGCCTGAACAATCGTTTTTAAAACACATATTTTAAAATGTTACACCCTTGATTAAAATCCTTCCTGGCCTGTGAAAATGCGCCTAGTATTGAAAGCCCTTAAGAATCTGGCTTCCGACTACCTTTGTTTCCTCCCTCTCTTACCACTTTCTCCACGCACTTGCCTTTCAGAAAGAAATCAGCGTCGTTCACCATGCTATTCCCGCTCCCTGAACTCATTGCTAGACAAAGCCCTATGCATTTTCAGGGACCTTCAGACATCTAAGGAAAACTTTTTCGGGGGGGGGGGCTCCCTCAGACACTGTCTGTCCCTCTTCCATTTGCTTCTTGTTTAACTCATCTTGTCTTCCCTGACTACATTAAGACTTGAGGACAGGATAAGAATCTCGATAAGTTTATTTCTGCATGGATCTTACACACAATAAAGCTTTATTGAACAAACGAATCCCTTGTATGTTCCCCCGCCCCAGGTAGAAAACGCTCCGTGAAAGAGAGGGCAGGCTGATGGTGAGCCAGGACTTTTGGCGTTGGGAGCAATGCTCAGTGAGCCCAGAGTCTTTCTCGAGACCGAGCTGAACTAGGAAGGATGTTAAGGTGATAGGTCTGAGTTCTGTCTGGGGTGGAGGGCGGTGAGCGGGAGAGTTTTGGGGCAGACACCTGAGTCTTGGTTCTGAGAAGGAGCCGAGAGGCCTAGGCTCGAACTTGAGGATTGGGAGGTACGAGGCTCCTGGTTTCGGGGTGACAGGCGCTGGTGCAGGGACCCCCAAACCCCAAAGATCAGGGACGCCGCCGTAGGGAGTGGGCTGGGAATCTGCTCACTCTACGCTAAGGCTCCGCTCCGCCCCTTTCCGTGGAGGCTTCCCCGGATTGGCCGTCCTTCCTTAACGTCATGTGGCCCCGCCCCGGCGCGCGCCCAGCCGCGTGCCCACCCCTGAGCAGCTGCTGCAACCTACGCTAGTCGGCCACAGCCTGCCGCGGGCGGAGCCGGATCCTGAGCCGCGCGGGGCTCGACGTGGGGCACCTGGACCGCGGCAGCGGGCAGGCGATGCTCCAGAGACCTGAGCAGTCATGGAGGCCGAGGCAGGCGGCCTGGAGGAGCTGACGGATGAGGAGATGGCGGCGCTGGGCAAGGAGGAGCTGGTGCGGCGCCTGCGGCGGGAGGAGGCGGCGCGCCTGGCGGCTCTGGTGCAGCGCGGCCGCCTCATGCAGGAGGTGAATCGACAGCTGCAGGGTCACCTAGGCGAAATCCGCGAGCTCAAGCAGCTCAACCGGCGCCTGCAGGCCGAGAATCGGGAGCTGCGCGACCTCTGCTGCTTCCTGGACTCGGAGCGCCAGCGCGGGCGGCGCGCTGCGCGCCAGTGGCAGCTCTTCGGGACCCAGGCATCCCGGGCTGTGCGTGAGGACCTGGGCGGTTGTTGGCAGAAGCTGGCTGAGCTGGAGGGCCGCCAGGAAGAGCTGCTACGGGAGAACCTAGCGCTTAAAGAGCTCTGCCTGGCGCTGGGTGAGGAGTGGGGCCCCCGCAGCAGTCCTGGTGGCGTGGGGGGCTCAGGCACTGGGCCGACCCCGGAGCTCACCTTGCCTCCCTGCGGGCCCCGCGACCTGGGCGATGGAAGCTCCAGCACCGGCAGCGTGGGTAGTCCTGATCAGTTACCCCTGGCTTGTTCCCCAGATGACTGAGGGCGCAGCTTCCTTCGCGCCGATGCCCGCCCGGATGGCCCCCCAAGCGCCGCGGTTGCGGTGTACCTCGGAACCTGGAAGCCGCCCGGCTGCGCACGAGGGGCTGCTGGCATGGACTTAGACACCCTGGCAATGAGGAGGGCCCCTTGCTTTCGCTGGCGGGGCAAGAGGGGACTGGAAGCCGGAGCAGAGGGACTGGCAGGGGGCTGGCTGGGTGGCGGCTAATAAACTGGGACGGAAGCAGACCCCATGGGCAGCGTCTGTTTGGCACTCGCCGGGGTTAGGACAAGGGCGGGGACATTGAGACGGGGTATCATGCCCCTCCGGAGGGGCTACACAACTAAGGTGTGTGATCCTTCCCCATTGCCTCAAGCCTGGGGAGGGATATGGGACCGTGGAAAACCGCTGGCTACAACCCCCGCCCCCGCCCTGCCAGCAGGCACCGGTACAGGCCGTGATCCGGCCCCTGAAGTGGCTCCAGCTCCCTTCCCTGCTCTTTCCTGTCCAAGACAATGGGGCAGGAAGCAGGTGTTGGGGGCCTAGAAGCAACTCAGCTGCCTCCTCTTAGGCTGGAAGGGGCCTAACAGTGATAACAGCGCCCTCCTGTGGTACATGCAGGAGTAAGGTGGGGTCCCACCAGGAGGATGATAATCCTCTTGGCTGGCATCCCACAGCATTCTTCCTCTTTATCCTGGTGATGAAGCATAGCAGATGTAGCTTCGTTTGTCAGATAAGTCAGTGGAGGCCCAGGAATATCAAGTAATTTGTCTAAGGTCATGTAGTGAGTCCGTGGAGCTGAGTCTTGAACTCAGGACTTCTGTATCCAAATGTTCTCCCTTTAGCCTCTGGAGCCAATGTAATGAGACTGGAGCTTCAAGCCTTTTATTTCATTTTGGCCGATTTGTATAAAAATACTCTCTTTAGGAAAATAAATAGCAGCTGCCTTTGCGGTGGAGGCTTAGTTACCCTGGAGCTAAAGTCTTCTCAAAGCCTGGGCTGCGGCTCAGCTCATCACAGAAGTCTCTGGCACCTTCTCCAGCTGTGCCATTTCTGGAGGGGCAGACAGAATGCCCTAGTTCAGTCACCTGGTGCTGCTGGCAGTGGGGCTGGGTGAGTTAGTGTTCTAGGCTGGTATATCACCTGTCAAGGGGTAGGGCTGGGTGGATCACAGGTAGAAGGCAATGAAGACTTAGGGGAGGTCTGGAGGGGGTTAGGGCTCCAGAAAACCTGTACGGGTCTACAAAGTCACTTGGGGCTGCCTAGAGTTTTCTTGCACAAATGGGAAATATTTTGTCTCTGATTTAAAGGAAATTGTGCTAGAGACGCCTGCTCTAGAGAAATGCTTCTAGAGTGGGCAGCTTTGGTGGCCCCAAGCTGGCTCCACCAGGAAGCAAAATAGGCTCAGTCTCATCTGGTAGGATGGAGAAGAACCGGCAAGGGTTGAGCATGGAGTATGGCCCAGGCCAGCTGGACCAGTGGGTGTGGAGATACCGGCTAGGTGGCACCCGCAGGGAGAAGGACCAGTATGCCTCATAATGCCAGGAGGGTAGGGGAGCCAAGGGGGTCAGAGGACGGGTCCCCACTGCTGCTGCTGCTCCTGCGATGGGCTGAGGCACAGGGCTCAGGGGTGCTGGGGTAGGTGAAGACCAGACTGGGGGTGAAAGGAGTCAGAGAGGGTGTGGTCACGAGCGTAGGAGTGTGCAATGCTTCGGGTTCAAGCACAGGCCCCGGGGAAAGGGAGATACAAGGAACAGGGGCTGGTGCACTGCTGATACTGCTTGTGCCGCCAGTGTCACTCTCCTTGGCTCCTGGGATTTTGCAGATGGGGCGGTGGGCTTCGAGCACCAGCTCTAGCCGCTCCTTCTGCTTCTGTAGCTCCTCAATCTCTCGCTGCAGCCCTGATTTCTCGTCCTCCAATTTGTCAGTCTCCTGTAGGGAGAAGGTCAGGAGTCAAGAAGCTGAGGTTGGAATACCACGTAGCCTTCCAGATGGTGGTGGTGATTGGGCGGTTGGAAGTAGGGTGAGTGGGGGAGTCTCCAGCAAGTCTGGACTACAATTCCCATGAGGCCCTGGGAGAAAAATGTGCAGGACTCCCATCAAGACCTGGAGCGTTTTAGGAGATTGTTGGCTTTAGCTCTGGTCGGCTGTTGGTCCAAGTACTTTTTCCTCGTCCTTCCGAAGGACTGCCCCTCCAGTGTCCCCTGGGGCCCCACAGGCACCCTCCGCACCGGCTAGTGCTCACCGCTTGCAGGAAGTCGGTCAGTTCCTTCCTCCGGTTCCTGCACTTGGCCGCGGCCAGCTTGTTCCGTTCGCGCCTCACTCGACGGCGCTCCTCCTCCTCCGGGCTGATCTAGGGGATAGTGGGGCCAGTGAGGTGTATCCTGGGCCACTGGCTGCTGGGCACTCCCCTAGTGCGGTTGCCCAGTGGTAGGACCCTGGTGGAGGGCATGGCAGAGCAGGGGCACCGTCTTCCTGCCCTTTCAGGACCACCGTGCGCCCGTGTGTCCCCAGAACTCACTTCAGCAAACTTTCACTAACCACATTTCTTCCTCGCACCCGGCTTTTGCCCACTACGATTCCCCTCTCGGCAGGCACAAACCTTAACCCTCTTCATCTCCCAGGACTCAACTAAGATGCCTCCGCCTGCAGGAAGCCTTCTCTCATTCCCCTGCCAGAAGTACCAGTAGCCTTCCTCCTTGGAGCCTTTGGGAGCCGGCCACTCTTTTTTGAGGGACCCCTATTCTTTTCAATCTCTTTATAATCAAGTCTCCTTTTCTCCAGGGACTGTAAGCACTAGGAGGGGCTGAGTGCTGCTAAATTGTTATTTATTGGCAACACTCAGCCAGGTGAGGCATGCAGGCCAGGGTGCTTTTCTTAGATTCTTAACATGACTTTCTATGTAAGGAACTGAAGCCCAGGGAAGATGAATAACTTGTTTTGATCCTAGAGCAGAAGTTAAAATCCATTCACTCTATTCAACATTGACTGAAAGGCCAGCTGGTGGAGACCACCTTCCCCACAAAGGACCCCACTCACAGCTCACAGCCCCAGTCTGAGAGGACCCATGACCAAAGCGCCCTCAGGACAGGGCTCGGGACGAAAGGCCAAAGTCTGCCTCTGGGGCTTACACCGTAGTCCTCTTCCAGGTGGTCACAAAGGCCAGCCAGGAAAACCTCCCCTGGCATACTTTTCCCAGCCAATAGCACATCTTTCCCAGGATCCCAGCCTCCCTTCCCATCCTCTAGCCAGCTGTTAGAGCAACCTGTTTAATGTGCAAACCTCACCCACTACCATCTCATATACTCATATGCTCCAGGTTTGCCCTCGCCGGTGTAGCTCAGTGGATTGAGTAGCTAAAGGTTGGGGTTCGATTCCCCGTCAGGGCATGTGCCTCATTTGCGGGCCAATGGATATATCTCTTACACATCAGTATTTCTCTCCCTCTCTTTCTCCCTCCCTTCCCCTCTCTCTAAAAATAAAAGATAAAATCTTTTTTTTTTTTTTAATGCTCCGGGGAGAGGAAAGAGATGCCACTCCCTTAAAGACTATCTCTTATTTATTTTGGAAAGGACATTATTAGCAGTGTGTGGGTAGGAACCCTGGTTGGGGAGGCAAAAGTTCCCAGCTCTCTTCTTTAAGCCTTTTCTTAGCTTCTACCCATCTTTCTAGGCTTCTATGCCTCCACCTCCAGGAAGCATTCCCTGAATGAGACAGTGTGGCTTGCTGGTTAGAATCTAACGTTAGAATCGGGCAGACCTGTCTCATTACTCAATACTTGTGTGATCTTGGGCAAGTGACTTTACCTCTCTGGGCCTTCATTTCCTTGGCTGTAATATGGGGAAAACCAGAGTGCATTCCCCAGAGGGTGTTTGTGAGGTTTTAAGTGAGACAGGGAAACTGAGACTCAGAACAGCTGAAGGGAACCTTCCTTCTGTATTTCCCAGCTGCACAGACAGAGCATAAGCTCACCCTCTCGTTCATGTCCATGGGTGGACACCCTCTCCTGTCTATGCGCCTTTCCACACGTACCTTACATGTTCTCACCTCCACTGACATTCTTTTCAAAAAAAATTTTGATTTTAGAGAAAGAAAGAAAGAAAGGAGAGAGAGAAACATTGATTTGTTATTCCACTTATTTATGCATTCTTTGGTTGCTTCTTGTATGTAGTCTGACTGGGGAATGAACCCACAACCTTGGCATATTGCATAGATGCTCTGACCAACTGAGCTACCCGGCCAGGGCTCCACCTCCATTCTTGCTCGTGCCATCCCCTCTACCTAGAATGTCCTTTCCTTCAACTCTGTCTATGCAAATCCTACCCATCTTTCTAGGCTTCTATGCCTCCACCTCCAGGAAGCATTCCCTGATCCAGAAGTGACCTCTTTGTCCTCTGGGTCTTCCTAGAGGCTCCCCTCACTTTCCACCTTGGCCAATAGTCACTAGTGGTGCTACCTTCTCCCTTCTTCTAAGCCTGTGTTCTCCTTTGGGGCAAGAGCTACCACACCCCTGTGGGCATCAGAACCACACAAGACCTCTGCTCCTTACCTGTTCACAGGGCCGGCGACGCACGCCTGGAGGTGGCCCCAGGGCCCGGATGACCCCTGGCCGGGGCTGTGGGTGGCTGTACTGGGGATAGGCCAGAGGTCTTGGGTAGCTACCAGGTCCCAGGAAGTGAGGCTGAACCATCCACTGTGGCTCCTGGCTGCTACTCAGTGCGCTGATGCTTGGCACGAGGTGAAACTTCTGAGGGATTAGAAATGGAAGATCAGGGGTATAGTCTGTGTTAATTGAAGAGCTCCCAGTGGACAGAAACCATACTGCTGTCCACCCTCGAGACAGACACTGAGACACCAGAAAGAGCGAGAGCACAGCTTGGCAGTTAGAGAGACTGAGTGACAACCCCGTTCCTGAGCTGTGTGGCTTTACGCAAGTCACATAACCTCTCTGTACCTCCATTTCCTCATCAGAGCTAATACTTATAAAATACGAATTCCAGGCACTGTCCCAACCACTTTACAAATATTGACTCATATAATTTGCACAACAGTATCTTCATTTTCAGACAGGAAAACAGTTGTCCTTAGACATACAGCCAGTAAGTGGGAAGCGGGACTTGGTCCCAGGCTACTCAGCTCTTTCCCACTGCCGGACCCGCCAGGGGTCCCACTCAAGGATAGTTGGAGCTCCCAACTCCAAGGGTGGCTGTGAGAACCAGGCGAGAGAACGTATCTGACAAGGCCTGGTAAGGGCTGTGGAGGACAAGAGCTCTGGGTTCAGGCTGTTCCAGTTGAAATCTTAGCTCAGGCTACTTATTGGCGGTGACTTTGGGCGCACTATTTAACCTCAATGTGCCTCAGTTTCCTCATTTTGAATATTGTCATAGACAAGGATTATGGCATTTTATCGATGCTAAGAAGTATCCTTTAGTAGTCCTGAAATCAGTTTAATTGGCTTTTTTTTTTTTTTTTTTTGGCCCCTGATGGGGTGAGCCTTTCCCGGAGGTACTGCAGCACTAGGTCATTGAGTGGTGTGGGCAGAGCAAGTCCCTATGCCATCTCCTGCTCCAAAAGTCCACTTAATATGTGGTCCTCAGAGGAGGTATCAGATGTTAAACTGAAAAGAACATATCTCTACACTTGATCTTGGCCAAAAGGCCAAGAAGCGATGAAAATTGTTAACTTTAAACAATTTAGTGGCACAAAATAATGGTGGGTTTTCAAATCAATGAGGTCTGAGATTCTGTGAAATACTGTAAATAAGGAGCAACCTGCCCAGCAGGATGCCTGGTTGTACAGTTAGAGCTCCAGGTATTACCTGCCACTATCCTCTTTCAGCCAGAAATGAGAGGAATGGATTGAGATGGGGGTTCAGTGTTCCGAGAGAACTGGGTTCTAGCCCTGGGGCTGGGCTCTGGGTGTGTGCGCCCAGTCCTCCGGGAAAAGGCGGTTCAAGCCCAGACAAGTCCGTGCAGCGGTGTCCCTGGCCCAGCACTGGGGGCCCAGTGGCCCAGTGACCCCAGTTCCGGGCTCGAGGCACTGCCGGCGGTATCTCCTGCTCCCGAGGTTGTCCAGGCCCGGGCTGCTCCGGGCCAGGAAGGGAGGGGCACCCCGGTGAGTCAGCTGCCGTGACTCGGCCGCCGTGACTCGGCGGAACGGACGCCGCTCCTTCCCTCCCCTAGCGACACGTGCTCGTGGCCCCTCGACAGGAAATGGGCACCTGCAACCTCCGGGGTCCCCCCAACCGCCAGTGGGCGCCAAGAATCGGGGGAGCGGGAGTTGCCCGAGGCATGACCCCGCACGTTCCCGCACCTTCCGTTTTGATTGGCCCCAACCTGTAGAGGAAGGGGTCAAGAACCAGCCTCTGGAGCCCACCAGATTCCACTGCGCGGAGAAGGGGATAAGGACTTGGCGACGGGGTAGAGAAGGACAGACAAACGGACAGATACGCAGACGATCACAGACAGTGCCGAGGATTCCCGGTCTGTCGGGGCTAGCCTGTGGATGGATCTAGCCTCCTTCCTGTGTGGGGCGCCTGGGTCGCAGTTCGGATCCCGAATCCCATCCCGGGAATTTAGTCCGAGATGAATCAGACCCTGTGATCCTGTCGGGGCTGGGGTTAGCGCAGGTGCCAGGACCCCATTCTAACGTAGATGGACAAAGAAATTAGCGCTGGACAGGAGGAAATAAAGAAGACGGAGGGACAGATAGCAGACAGCGAGAGGAAAAGGGACGACCGAGAGAGGGGACGCTCACAGGTTTTGTTACACCTACCCCAGTGCGCGTTTCCCTGGGCTGGGGGGCAGGGGTCCCCGGACCGCGGGGAGTGCGCAGGACCCGCGGCACGGCACCTATACCAGGTCCCCACTCCTGCTCGCGGCCCCAGTCCCAGCGCGTCGGAGTGGACCGCAGCGTCCAGGCGCTGTTTCCCCCGGGTACCCCAGGCGCCGGCTCCTTCTCACCTGCTGGCCTGTCGCTGGGGGCTGCCCCGGGCCGCCGTACGCACCGCTGGCCCCGGAGCTGGGTCCGGGTTCCCCGAAGTCTCGGAACATGCCCTGCGCTGGCTGCTCTGTGTGGTCAGCGTCGGCGGCTCGGGTTCTGACTCACCCGCTCCTCGCGTAGTCTTTTCTTTTTATGAATGAAACGTTCTTGGGCTGAATCACTTCAACTAGGGGGTGGGGGCGTGGCGCTGCGGCGCGGGTCTGCTCGCGGCTCCGCCTCTCCCGACGCGCCACCTTTTGCTGGTCCGCACTGAACTGTTCAATGCCTCCTGAAGTCCCGTAGCCGCCTTTTCGCCGGGAAAGTGGAGGTTTTGGCGTCCCCTAGCCCCAGCGGCGGGTCCGCCTCCTCTGACGTAGCTGCCCATACATGGTGCAATTTCCTCGCCGCGCCCAGGTGAAGCAGAGGATTCCCCGGCGGCTTACGAGCACCTGAGAGCCGGGAGCCGGCCCCGCCCGGCTCGGCCAGCCGGCGCAGTCCAAGACTCGCCCCACTCCAGGACTTGCGCCCGCAGCCTTCTCACGGCCTGGTCCGGCTTCGGTTTCTTTATTTGTAAAATGGGACGAAATACTCATATAGCTACCCTACTACGCGTAGGAGTTGGAATAAAGAATGTGAAGGAGTTTGAAAACTGTAAAGTGCATTATAAATGTGATTGATATTATTATTATTATTATTATTATTATCATTATTATTATTATTATTAAACAACTGGGTGCTTATTTCATGCCAGGAACGTACTACTACCTGGATCCAAGGCTGCACATTGCGTGGCTTGGAGCCCTTCCACTGGTATTGTTTTAAGATTCGAGTATAATAAAAAGTAACTAAATGACGAACCAGAGTCACAAAAACGCTTGAATATTTTAAACGCCTACAGTGAACAAGTTAATGTTTTGAACTACCCACAAGTCCAGTGCAAAAGAATTGTGCTACTCACAGGATAATTTTAGAACCTATAATGAACCTATCAGAACCTAGGCTCTGAACCTATTCAGAGCCCCTCTAAGCCGCCAGAGCCTGCAGTGAGACACAGGTGTCCTGTGGCTTGAAAAATATTGACCTTCTTTAAATATTGTCTGTGCTCTTCCACGGCTGTGTGGTCATCAACCTTGTTTGGAAATTATGTCAAAGGTCTGTGTGACGATGAGGCCAGGGTCAAATGTCAATAACCAAAGGCCAGCAACCCTGGAAGGTAGGTTTTACCTGGAAGGTAAAATCATCATCCCATTTTACGGACGGGAAAACTGAGGCTCAGAAGTGTTGAGATGAAGTGCCTAAGATCACTGAGAGAATGGCTGAAGCAGGCTGCCCAATCAGAGCCGGGGCAGCTCCAAGCCCAGACACCTTTTCACACCTGCAGAACGTCAGGGCTGAGGGGACCACCCCAAAGTTCCTTCTCAGCTTCCTCCCACTCTACGGAGGAAACTGAGCTTTGAACGCCACAGGGCTTCAGAGAGACAGCTGGGCTCTCCCGCTTTCCTCTGGTACCTCCATGGAGTCCGCTCCAGTTTTGTCCCCAGGGGAGGGAGATTTCAGAGAGGTGGGAGCCTAGGTTGCCTTCCTTGGGGAGGGGGCAGGGAGCAGACTGTGGGTACACACAGGACTTAGAACCAGAAGGCCAGCTTGGCCCTGGGCTTCTAGTCCCAGTGCTACCACTTTCTGTGTCTGTGACCCTGGGTGGTGACCTTCCCTCTGAGTGCCAGTCCCTGTGGGAATAATTGAGCCTCCTGCTGACCTCATGGGGCTGCGGTGGGATCAGATGAGATCACAAGTGTGAAAGTGCTTTGTAAGATATAAGTTGCCGCACGCCCAGAAGGTGATTACCAGCCTGGTGCCGCTCCCTTGCCCTTGTCCTCAATGCTTATATTTCTCTAAAAAGAAACCAACAGCAGTTTACAGTGAGCAATACAGGGGTGTATGTGAGAGAGAGAAAGAGATTTTTTGAGGCAGTTTGACCCATGGGAAAGCACATGCATGTGGGAATCAGATAACTCTGGGTTCTGAGTTTGAATTCTGCTCCTCGCCCACTATATGACCTTGAAGAGGCGACAATCTCTCAACACCTCTGTTTGCTCATCCGTAAAATGGAGACATAATGGTAATTACATCTCAGAATTGCTGGAGACTGGAAATAACATAATACCCCATGTTTAGCACAGCATATAGTAAGAACTTGACAAATATCCAAAATAAACACACATGTTAATACAAAGCCCCAGGGCTGAGAGCCCTTGGGGTTCTGATCCTACGGTAAAGACACTTGTGCTGCGCACATGCGTGCACACACAGACTGGTATCTGGACTCTTTGGCTAAGTCCAAGCTTGACCGGGTGACACGGGGCCAGGTAGTGGCACATGGAAGGTCTGAGTAAGGTCAGCCTTGACTACATCCATCTGCCTGCTCCAGAAACAACACCCTGCCTGCTCCCTGAACAGCCTGGGGGCCGTGACTGAGCGGGGGCTCAGGTCTCAAGTGTGTGTGTGTGTGCGTGTGTGATTACATGTCTCTGAAAGTCCCTTCCTGCTCTAACCGTCGGTGGAGCCACAAGAAAGCAGCACATTCCAAGCTCCTCAGTCACTGACTCCCGCCTCGTGGCTGCAGAAACGTTCCTGGCTCCTGACCTCACCAGCTCCCGGCCAGGCGAGAATCCCAGGGGGCACTGATTGGCGCAGTTTGGGTGCCCGGAGGTCTGCGAGACCGGGCCCTATCTCTCGGCAGCCCCGTGAGCTGGGCTCAGTCACTCCCCGCCCTGCCTCCCCAGAAGCCCCATCTCTTGGGGCTGCAGTGAGGAGAAAGGAGGCTGTGAAGGAGTGTGGTTTGCATCCAGCAGGTTCTGTCAGTGTCCCCAGGGCCTTGGAGGTGATGTTTGTTTTTCAGTTTCCATTCACTTTTAAATTAAACTTTATTTATTTTTAAAATTGAGGGGCAAGCCACCTAACATACAATTAACCGTTGTAAAGCGTACACTTCAATGGACTTCTGTGCATTCACGGTGTTATGCAACCACCACTTCCATGCAGTCTCAAAACTGTTTTCATCGTCCCAGGAAGACACCCCATACCCTCTAATTAATCACTCTCAACTCCCTCCTCCTCCCCATCCCCTGGTGGCTGTGTCTGCTTTCTGTCTCTACGGCTTTGCCTGGTCTGGACAGTGCACAGCAGTGGGATCCTACAGGATGTGACCTTTCGCATCTGGTTTCCTCCACTTGGCCTATGCTTTCCAGCTTCATCCACGTTGTAACTGCTATCCCATCCTTTTTATGGCTGAATAATATTCTATTGTATGGCTATACTACAACTCGTTTATTCATAAGTTTATTCATTTATTCTTAATTTTATTGTTCAAGTACAGTTTTCTGCCTTCCCCCCCGCCTCTCCCCCCACCCCAGCCATCCCCACCTCCCTTATTTATTCATAAGTTGATGGACATTTGGCTATTATAAGTAATGTTCCATGGGTATTTGAGTCCAAGTTTTCATGTGGACATATGTGTCCATTTACCTTCGGTCATCTGGAAACTCTGTTTAACCTTGCGAGGAACTGGCAGACTGTTTTACAAAGTGGTTGTGCCATTTCACGTTTTTACCAGTGTGCATGAAGCTTCCAATTTCTCCACATTCTCGCCAACACTTATTATTTTCCATTTTCAAAATGAAAGACGTCCTAGAGGGTGTGAAGTGGTATCTCACTGTATCTGATTTGCATTTCCTCAAACCAGTCATGTTCCTTAATGAGCAATAAAAACCTTTTTTTGTGCTTGTTGGGCATTTATATGTATTTTTTTGGACAAGTGTCTATTCTAGTCCTTTGTCCATTTTTTATTGGATTGTTTGATTTTGTTGTTGTTGTTGTTGAATCTTTTGAGTTTTTAAAATATATTCTGGCTACCAAACCCTTATCAGATATTTGAACATTTACCCCTATTTTTTTCTTCTATTGATTGCATAATTTTGGTTTTTATATTTAGGTTGTTGACTAAATTGAAGTTTAACATACAGATAGCCCTGTGTGGTAGCCCTGGCCAGGTAGTGCAGTTGGGTAGAGCATCATCCCAATAAGTCAAGGTCGTGGGTTCAATCCCCAGTCAGGGCACATGGAAGAATCAACCAATGGGTGCATAAATAAGTGGGACAAATTGATGTCTCTCTCTCTCTCCCCGTTCCTCTCTCTTTAAATTAATCAATTAAAAAATATCACACATACCCCTGGCTGGCATGGCTCAGTGGATTGAGTGCCAGCTGGCAAACCAAAGGGTCACTGGTTCGATTCCCAGTCAGGGCACATGTCTGAGTTGAGGGTCAGGTCCCCAGTGCAGGGGTATGAGAGGCAACCACACACTGATGTTTCTCTCCCTCTCTTTCTCCCTCCCTTCCCCTCTCTCTAAAATAAATAAATAAAATTTAAAAAATATATATCATACATACAGTAAATTGCCCTCATCCAGCATGTTCAGCTCAATGACTTTGTACATGTATGTGAACCCATGTAGTTACCTCCCTGACCAAGATATAGGATGTTCCCAGGAGCTCAGAGGCCCCTCACGCCCCCTCCTACCTCCAGCCTCCCCATGGGTAGCCCCTACTCTGACTTCCACCATCACAGATTGGTTTTGCCTGTTCCCGAACCTCACAGAAATGGAATCATACCACGTGTGCTCTGTTAGGTACGGCTTCTTTTACTCGACCTGTGTGCGGGACTCGTCTACATCACCGGGCGAAGCTGTCACTCGGTTTTCCCGGCCGCCGTGCGCAGTCCACTGCGCGAACAGGCTGCGGTCGCTCCCGCTGCTCCCCGGGGGGTGATATGGGGGGCTCTTCCGGCCTGGGGCTGCAATGGACAAGGCCGCTGTGAGCACTCTCGGTCTGTCTGTCCCCAGGCGGCCAACTGCCCTGGTTTCTCTTGGATGCGTGCCCAGAGGTGGAACTGCTGGGCCAGAGGGCCCACGTCCGCCCTTCGTTCTCTCCAGCAGGTCCTCAAAGGGGCTGCGCTGTTGCCCACCCCACCAACAGCGGGGAAGATCTCTTCCGGTCGCCCCACGCCTGGAGGCGACATTTCAGTGCACTTCAACAAACACTATTCTCACTTCGTGCTGGCCCTGTCCTTTCACTTCTGGGTGCTCCCCACAACCTCCAACCCCGCTCTCTGCTCTCACTGCTCACCCCAGGGTCCTGAGGGACATTTGAAACCCTGACGGCGTTGCCCTGGCGGGGTAGCTCAGCTGGTTATCGAGTCGTGGGATGCAGGATTGATCCTCCGTCAAGACGTGTACAAGAGTCACCCCATGAATACACAGATCAATGCAACGCCACATCGATGTTTCTCTCCCTTCCTCTGTCTAAAATCAATCAATCAAGTAAAATAATAAAATCAAACCCTGACATTATTCACAGAGGAATCTTTTAAAATCCTGAGCATTTCGCCTTCAAACTTGGACCCTTCCAAGTGCTGGCACCCTTTGTCTGGAGATGCAGGAGGGGCTAAAGCCTGGGAAGGGGTGGGGTGGGGATGCTCCACACACCCCATTTTCTTTTAGGTTGCAGTTGGGGGGCCTAGCAGGACTGGAGGGTAACACTAGCGGCTCGCATTCATTGCGCTCTGATGGAACAGACATGGTTCAAAGTGATGTATCAATCCTCAGAACAACCTGCAGAGACAGATAGTAATCATATACCCATTTTACAGATTAAAGAATGGAGACACAGAGAAATTAAGCAACTTGCTGAAAGCCACACAGCCAGGATTTGAACCTAAGCAGTGTCCAGATACCAACATTCTCACCGCCTTGTTAGTTCTGTCTCTCAAAAGAGGCCAGAATTCTTAACATGACATTCTAGGCCCTTCCAGGCCCTTCCAGGCCCTTCCAGCCCGGGCTGCCTGCCCAGCCTCCTCCTGCACCAGCACCCAGTTACTCTCTCTGCTCCAGGCTCCCCGCTGGACCGAGCTTCTCGCCCGTGCTCAGGCCGTCCCCCTGCCCAGGCTGTCCTTCCCCGTTGCCTCAGCTGGCCCCCTCTTTCATCCTGCAGGCTGCATTTTCCCCTCCACTTCCTTGGGGGGGCTTCTGCAAGTCCCTACTTTATAGCCCCATAGCACTGTGCAGGGTATTACTTTCTTTAAAACAACATATTTTATTTATTATTTGTGTAGAGAGTGGGGAAGGGAGGGGGAAAGAGAAGAAGAGAAACATCAGTGCATGGTTGCCTCTTTCACTCTCCCTTCTGGGAACCTGGCCTGCAACCCGGGCATGTGCCCTGACTAGGAATCGAACCGGCCTTGGTTCGCAGGCTGGCACTCAATCCACTGAGCCATACCATCTAAGGCTATCATTACTTTATTTTTTAACCTGCTTAGAATAATTTTTAAAGATTTTGCATTTCGAGGAAATTGCATGTATAGTGTGGAAGAGAAGAATTTATTTTAAAACCTGATTTTTATTTTTTACTTTGCCTTATATTTTTAAATTTGTCATTGCATTTCTTTTTCAACTCTAATCCATTTCCATGCCTCACGGTCCAGAAGCCACGCAAGGGCGTGTGGTGCAAAGCCTCCCTCTCCGCTGTATCCAGTGTCTCGAGTATCTTTTTGCCCAGAAGGTGGCCTCCTCTACATCCTGTTTTGTTCCTTGCTTTTCTGTTTTCTCATACCTTGGCAATCCTTCCACTGACTACATGAAAATCTGCCCTATTTAATTTATTTTTTATTATTATTTAAATCCTTACGCGAGGGTGTGTTGAGAGAGAGAGAGATTGATTGGTTGCTTCCAGGTTGTGTCCTGACTTATCGAACCTGAAACCTAGGTATGTGCCCTGACCGGGAATTGAACCCGCAACTTTTTGGTGGACAGGGAATTGAATGCTCCAATCAACTGAGCAGCCCAGCCAGGGCAATCTGCCCCATTAAAAAACAAAACAGAAAACAAAAAACCCAATTACTTCGTTGAGGTATATTTTATATTCAATAAAATTCACGCCTTTTATTTTTATTATTATTTTAAAAAAAGATTTTATTTACTTATTTTTTAGAGAGAGGGAAAGGGAGGGAGAAAGAGAGGGAGAAAAACATTGACATGTGAGAGAAACATCCATCAATTGTCTCTCATGCCCCCAACCAGGGAACTTGGCTTGCAACCCAGGTATGTGCCCTGAGTGGGAATCAAACCTGAGCCCCTTCAGTCTGCAGGAGGAAGCCCAACCCACTGAACAACATCAGTCAGGGCAAAATTTACACCTTTTAAATGTACTGGCATAGGTTTGACTATTGTATACCCCCCCCACCCCCGTGTCAGCAGGTTCCAATCAAGATACAAAATGTTTCCACCCTCCAGAAAGCTCTCAAGCCTCTTTGCAGCCCCCAGGAAATAATGACTCTTCCACTTGGGTGGGGGTGGGGAGCAGGCTTCCTGACACTGTAGCATTTGAGTTTGGGGAGACAGTCCCGGAGTTGGAGTCTGTGGGCACAAAGGCCAGGGGTGGGGGAAGGGGAGGCCTGAGTGTCCTGGACCCTGAGCTGGAAGGGTGGGCTGACTGAGACCTCAGCCAGGGCCCTTGAAGGGCAGGCTGAGGAGCTTGACTTGGGCTGGGGGGACAAGGGAACCTCTGAGTGGCATTTGAGCAGGGACTGGTCTGTGCTCAGTTTGATGAGAATGCAGTCTGGGGAGGAGGGGAGTCCCAGGGGACCCCTTGGTGGGGCGGGGCAAAGGCAGGGGACAACGAGAGGGGGCTGATGCCTCCAGGGCCTGGTTATCACTCTTCCCATTCCCTGGGTGCCAGCTGCGCAGCCACGTATGTCCCTGTGCTGCCCTTTGAGCTCCTCGCCACCCCGCTGTCATGGCAGTCCTGTCCCTTTGAGGGGGATGAGGACTCTGAGACTCCGGAGAGGGACGGGAGGTGGGCTACCACCTTCCCTCCTTCCCTGCATTACCTCCCCTCCCAGGCCAGTGTGGGAGCATCAGACCTGGCCCCAGTCCCGGCGCATTTCTGATTTGCTACGCTATCTCCGGTCAGTCCCTTTCTCTCTGGGAGCCTCAGTTTCCCTTTCTTGCAGATGAGTGGTTTACACACTGCGATCCTTAAAACCAGAGGTTTCAGTGGCACTCCACTAGGGGAAGGGCAGGTGGGATCTTGGGCCAGCCAGCACAGCTCACCCCTGCTCCAGCCAGCACGGCTCAGGAGGCCTCAGGGGACAGCAGCAGGAAGTCAGAGTCAGATGGCCCGGCTGCGAGTCCCAGCTCAGCCGGTCCTGGCCTTGCGACCTGGCCCATCCCTTTAACTTCCCTGTGCCTCGGTTCCCCATCTGTGAAAAGGGCATGATCATGGCTGTGCCTGCTTTCAGGGTTGTTGTGGGAGCCCCGGGGTGGGTGGCACCCTGAACAGGACTGGGGCAGTGAGAAGCAAACACGTGTTGGTGAGAAATTTCTTGTTACGTTTAGAGCTGTGTAGACGTTCTCTCTGAGTGGAGGGCATCGAGGGCTCTTCTGTCTGTGCCCAGTGGCCCTGCCCAGTCAGCCTGGCCCACAGGTTTCTTGAAGCAGCTCCTGTTCCCTGCAGGCCAGGGCCTAGGGTAGTCGGGGCCTGTCACTCCGTTCTGGGGCTCTTCCTAACCTCCCAGACCTGAGGCTTTCCCCCACCCCCAGACTCCAGGGTGCCAGCTCCTGTTCTGGGCCAGGAGGGGGATGAAATACTCATACTCGATGAAAGGCTGACGGGCTGGGCCGGGCCAGTAAAGCGCCCCACCCTCACTGGGAGGACCTCCAGGCACCCGTGTAAACTGAGTCATGGGGGGCGAGGGGGTGAGTCATGAAGCCTGTGAGTGGGAGCCAGATGGGGCAGAGTTTGCCTGAGTGGGGCCCTTGGCCATCCTTCGTGGAACCTCAGTTCCCCTCCAACACCCAGCAAGTCCCTGCAGGGCTCACGCGTCCACCTGGGGCCTGGGAGTGCTTGCCTGAGTGAGTGTGGTTTCGGGGAGGGGAGTGGCGGACAGGAAAGGGAGGCTCCGGCTCGGGGAGGAAAGGACTGGGGTTTGGGAAGGAGTCAGAGCCCTAGCGAGGAAATTTTGGCGGGAATGCTTCACTGCCCTCTCCTGGCCTCTGCAGGTTCAGCTGATTTGCTTCCCACCCCAAGCAGCCGGCTTTCTCCCTTTAGCCTGGGAGGAGCCAGGGTTCAGAGGGTGGCATGTCTGTCTTCTAGGGTTCCCAGGATCCAGAGCTGCTCAGGGACCAGGGATGCAGCTCCCTGCCACAGCGATGTGTATAAATGCTCTTGGGAGTTTTGGAGGCCACTGGAGGATTTCTAGCCTTGCCCATGGCCAAGTTACTCTCTGCTTCAGTCTCCTTCTCAGTAATAGGAGGGCTGTGAGAACAAACTGCTTAGAGTAGTACCTGGTGCAGAGGGGTTCTATGTATGTGTTTGCTCTTACTGTCTAAGCTGCAATTTTCTCATCTAAAAACATGGGTGCGGGGGCTCTGGCTGGTGTGGCTCAGTGGATTGAGTGCCGGCTTGAGAACCGGAAGGTCACTAGTGCAATTCCTAGTCAGGCACATGCCTGGGTTTCAAGCCAGGTCCCCATTTGGCGGCATGCAAGAGGCGTGCAACTGATCCACACACTGTATCTCCGGCATATTCATGTTTCTATCCCTCTCTTCCTCCCTCCCTTCCTCTCTCTCCAAAAAAATGAGTGAAAAAATGTGGGGAGGATGCCAGAAGTGTCCCTTGTCCAGCTGTCACTCGGGTTCCAGTCCCCAGGGAAACTGCCCCCTGTGCCCTGCCACCCTTTCCAAATAGGTCCCTCTGTCCAGCCTGGGGCATTTTCATGCCCTGCTGGGAGGCCAGTCACCAAGGAAAAGTGGGTTTGGTGGGTTCTGAGGCAGGTGCCCTCAGGTTACCCCTCAGCGTCCGTCGGCGTCTGGGGGATGCATGGCAGAGAAGTGGGGAGTTTCCCTCCTTGGATGAATCAGCTGCGTGACCCAAGTCTCGGTCTCTGCCAGGGCCCCTCCCAGCAGACAGGAGTGGGGCGCAATTGCCCTGCTGGGAAAATCCCCAAAACCTTGCCAAAGCTTTAGCTGCAGCGTTATCCCCATTCAGCTGTTTCTTGTTCTCCCTGATTCAGCGCCCCAGCTGGGATCGGAGTCAGACAAAGATCCTCCCCACTTCCTGGCCAGCCCCTCGTGAGCCTCCTCCCTGGGGCTTGGGGGTTCGCAGTGCATGTGAGGGAGAGAAGGTGGAGTGTGGGGGCGTCGCCCCTCTCTGACCTCAGTCATCCTTCCTGTGGTTTATCGAAGGGAGCAGAGCACAGGGGCTTGCCCTAAGTTGCCCAGCCTAGCCCACCCTGGACTGGGCCAATTCCCTACTCCCGTGTGGGAAGGGGCCAGATAAACAGGGCGGGATGTCGTCAGCTTGAGGGGACGGGTCTTGGGGAGCCTGTGGCCTGGCAGGGGAGCAGTCCCCACGGCAGGCCTGGGAGGTCCTTCCTGCCCAGCCAGGTAGTCACTGTACTCTCTGGGCCTTAGTTTTGCCACCAGTAAATGGGAATTTTAAGTCTCGGCCCAGGGCCCCCCACAGGCAGTTCTGAGGACCCGGCATGTGTGTGCTGTACAGATCAGATCCGCCGGCCTTGCTGGGTCTCGTTTATCTTCACAGCCCCAGCAGCCCCCACCTTCTCACGGCGGGGGCTCAGCGATGCACCAGTGCTTCGCTCCTGACGGCCTCGTAACTGACCCAGCTACCGAGCCTCTCGGGCCTCAGTGTCCTCTTCTGCGAAGTGGCGATACCAATAGAGCCGGGTGAGGCTTAGATGAGATAATAAACGTAAACACTCAGCCCAGTGCCCGGTTCAGGCTATGACGGAATGGAGAAACAGGCCCAGATACACGAGTAACTTTCATTCAATCTCTTACGTATTCAGTCGTGTTGGTTTGGTACGTGTGCCGGGCCGAGGTCCTATGCTGGACACTGAGGCCACCCTGAGGGGTAAATTGCAGCCGCTGTCCTTGAGGGGCGCCGGACACACAGATGACAGGCACAGGTGGGTGGGTGTAATGAGAGCCTGGGGCGCAGGTGGATGGGGGAGAACCCGTGGAGAGCATGAGTGGGTGGCTGGTGGGCCTGAGAAGTGGAGTCAGCCAGGAGAGCAGGAGAAGGTTGGGTCCACCGAGCAGAAGTGACGGCGCTAAAGTGAGAAAGGCCAGAGTGTGTGCAAGAAAACCACAGCCACTCATGATTCTGGAACACGAGCGGGAAGCGGAGAGTGGAGAGATGAGGTGGAAGGGACTGGCAGGGAGTGGGTTTGAGCCATACACTCATTCATCCGTCTTGCCTTCACTGAGCCCACATTCTGGGCATGTGGCTTAGGGGCAGTGGGTGACAGGCATCACCCAAGTGAGAGCATATGCAGCCTCCCCATCCTTGCTGCATGACAGGTGTTCCAGCAGAAGGAACAGCCTGAGGCTCAGGGCTGTGTGCCAGGGGGTAAAGGAAGTGCCAGCCGGCTCCAGTGGGGTGAGCATGGGCAGAAAGGGGCTCTTGAGGGAAGTGGGGGCAGTTGGTGGTGGTGGGGTAAGTCATGGCTTGCTGGGGAGAGTGGACTCTATGTTACAGGCTGGGGAGCCACAGAAGAGCTTTGAGTAGGAGAGGGTAGCTCTGCACGAGAGCTGGGTGGGGGACGGAGGAGGAAGTGGGAGACGGGGCAGGGGACAAGCTGCAAAGGTTTGGGAGCATGAGGAATGAGCTAAAGCCGGGCTGTGAGGATGGAACAGGGATGAGTGCGTGAGATGCTCAGTTATAGAAAGAGAACCCGGTGGGCTGGATTGGGAGTAAAGGGGAGAAAACTGTACTTGAACAATCATTAAAATAAAACAATAAAAAAAAAGAGAGAACCCAGTGGTGTTGGCACCATCTGGACATCTTCCTGGGACCCCAAGGGCTCGGCTCGGATCCTCATAAGCCTTGGCCCACTTTGGTCAAGTGCAGAGCACCGACGGTCTGAGACAGGCGGGGCACCACACTCCAATTAGACCACCCAGTTCTGGGGACTTCCCAGGGCTGGGCTGATGGGGGACTCAGACCTGGGGGAGCTGAGGGTGGGGAGGAAGCTGGGGAAGGGGCCAAGCCAGGATCACATGACTCATCCACTTCCACCCAGTCAGCCCAGTGGCATCTCCGCTCCCCTGCTCCAAATTCCAATTCGGTGAGGCTGCTGGAGGCTGAGTCAGCTCCCGCACGAGAGCAGCATCCCAAGGGGCTTCCTACCAGACAACCTGGCTTCCAACCAAGGCCAAGGCCAGGGGGTGGGAGGGTGCAGCAGCCTCAGCCGAGTGGGATGGCCCAGCAGATCACGTGAGTGAACGTGCCTGGTTGGCTGTGAAGAGCTCACCATGGAGGAGGTCAGGGCCCTTACTCTGCCCGAGGAGGCAGGGAGCCCGGTGGAGCATGGCTGCAGGGCCTGGCTCACCTTAGGGCCCTGAGGGCGCTCCCTTCCCCTCTTGGCTTCAATTTCCCTGACCACAGAAAGGTGCTAACATCTCCTTTAAACAGGTCGTGAGAATTAAGTGATGCACGTGGAAGTGCTTTGCCAATTGTCCAGTGGCGGTCAGGGAAGGGGAGAGGCATGGGTAAATGGGAGGGCTTCCAGGGCCACTTCTGGTGTGGGCTGTCCATGGCACAAGCTCGTTCAGCCCATCCATCCTCTGTTCACCAGACCACATGCTCTCACCTAGAGCCGCCAGGACCAAGAGGGCACCTTTCTCTAACAGGCCTAATAAATACACCCCGTGGGCTAGCAGTGGCCCTTGGCCTTTGCTGAGCCAAGCCCCTGGATTTATGGGAAATAACCAAGAAACCAATCAGGGTTCCCTAGGACAAAAGAAAGCAGGGCTGACTTTGCAGAGGTGCTCAGAGAGGTTCCCAGGCTTGGTAGCGAGGTGCGTCTCCTTGCTGGGGGCAGTTAGGAGCGCCCCGTCAGGGCGGAGAGGCTGTCTCTCTCATCCTGGCCTCTCTCCAGCAACTAAAGCAGGTAACCACCAACACAGTACTTTAAAAAACACCCAAGACACAGACCCAAGCTGGGTTTTATTGAAATGCCAAGAGCAGACACATGACAAGGTAGTGAAGGAAGGCAGGAAGGTGGTACAGGCTGTGAGGTGACAGGGACAGGCAGACCCCGTGTCCATGGCCCTGGCATCCTCCTTCTTTGCCAGGGGCTGAGTGGGGACAAATCACCGCCCCATCCAAAGACAATGTCATGCTCAGGCCTGCAGGGCCTCTGCGCCCTGGACTGTGAAGGTTCCAAGGAGAGGGACTGGAAGCACTAAGTCTTTTCTCTTGTGAGGGAGAAAGAGAAAAAGGGGGAGGGCTGCAGGAGGGGGAGGGCTACCCAAGGATGAAGGTGGCCAAGGACGGTTCTCCTCCTGGGTGTCGGCACCCAGACTGAGTTCCTGGACGCCAGAGGGGAGCAGCAGCAGAGAAGCTGAGGGTCCGGCCCTCAGAGAGCCAGAGCCTCCAGATGATGGGGACTTCAGTCAGCCCTGGACAGAGGGCAGAAGTTCAAGGGGATCGAAGATGCAGGCAGTTCCGGAGTGACCTAGTCCTCAAAGCTGGGGGACCTGGCCTCATTGAGAAAGGGAAGAGCAAGACGGGAGGACCCATCCCTAGCAGGGGGCCCAGAGGGTGGTCTTCCGCGCATGGCCCTACTAGGTCAGTTCCACATTGTTGGCACGGTCCAGCACACGGGAGCCACGAGCACTGCCCCCTAGCTGGAAACGGCTCTCATAGAGAGTGGGGCAGAGGTGCCAGCGGTTGGCCCGGTAGATGCCCAGGTAGGTGTAGACATCGGGCTTGTAGGTGAGCAGGCACTTGATGCCTGCCGCACGGATGGCGGCGTCTGCCTCCAGCACACCCAAGCGGTCCGTGAAGTCATCCGTGTACACGCAGATGACCTGGCGCCCGCCCTCCTTGGCCCGGGGGCTCACCTTGGCCACCTGAAGCCGGCCCTCAACCACAGCCCGAGCAACGCCAGCCCAGGCGTGGTCCAGCTTGAAGCCAGGTGCCAGGTGCATCAGCCACTTGCCTGAGAGCACGTGGTGGGTGATGGCCAGCTGGCGCAGAGTGGCTGGTGTGATGGGCCGCCCACTGGTCTGCAGAGCCTCCCAGGCTGCCTGTAGGCCCTGAACGTCGCCGGAGTTGGGGACATAGCCCTGCCCATAGGCTGCAATCCAGCCCACTGGCTCAGAGTTAGGTGAGTTGGGGTCCCCATAGCGGGTAACTTGGGAAGGTGGGTACTTGGCCAACCAGGCATCCAGCTCGGAGGCAGGTGTGGTGCGTGCATCAAACACCAACCAGGGGTCCATGTCAGCTGCCATGGCCTCCGCTGCCAGGTGCTCAGCAGTGAAGCCATCCTCACGGCCGCCTGGAGAGTCCTCCTCCTCCAGCTCTTCACCTGGCTCTATCCTGCTATGAGGGAACCGAGTTAGGGTTCATAGCAGATCTCCAGCTTGCTGGGCCCTAGTGGGTACCAGGCACCAAACTAAACTGTGGCTTTGGCAAGGCTAAATGTGAATGTCCCAGGGCCTCGGCCACCTCATATTTACAATGGATAACAACTGTTCCTGACTCAGTGCTGCAGACAATGATGTTATTACTACTCTCCCTGAATTACAGAAAAATGAAACTCGCCGAGAAGGGTCTTACCCAAGGTCACACCTATTGTCATCGATAGGGGCCAAACGTTAATTCAGGTGTGGGAGCAATTGGCCCAGCTACCCTTCCTGGCCCCGCCAGTGACTGGCAGGTATCCCGAACGCTGGCATTTAATGCAGGGAGGCGAAGAAGCCGTCCTTCGCGCAGCACCGAGGCAGGCCCTACAGGACCAGGCCTCCCGGGCGGGCGTCATCCAGCCCACTTAAAAACGAGGACACTGAGGCCCAGAGAAGGCAATGACGGGTCCGAGGCCTGGAGGGCGATGCTCGGGTTCGAACTCAGGCTTGTTATAGCCTACAGGAGGGCCGCGCCCCCGCCACTAGCTCCCAGGGCCAGAGCTTGGTCCCCGCCCGGCCCTGCCCCCTCCCGCCGCCCTGCCGTCACCTTCGGCCTTCGCTGCGCTCGGCACTGGCCCAACTCCGGGCCCGGCTCCGCTCCTGCCGGGGCTCCGCGCCACCGCCGCCGCGCCCCACCCCCGCCACGGCCGCCGCCGCCGCCGCCATCTTAGCGCCCCGCCGCCTCAACAACAACTTTATAGACAAGCGCAGCGCGGGGGCGGGACCACCGGGCCGCCGCAGCCGCGCTGCGGGGCGGGGCCTGCCAGGGAAGAGGCGGGGCCGTGCTGACCTCAGGGGCGGGGCCAGGGGAACCAGGGAGGGGCGCGTCCACGGGGGGCGGGGCTAACGTTCGCTCTTCTGGCCGGGGGAACCGGCAGGAGTGTCGGTGCTGTCACGGGCTGACGCGCACCGCCTGGGAGGCTCCGAGGGAGGGCACTCTGGCCCTGTGAGCGGCGTTCCCACCGGCGGCGCTAGGACCGCGTGGGGAGCGGCGGGGGCGGAGCCGGCGGCACCAGGACCCGGGGGAACCTCGGCAGGCAGGAGGCGAACAGGCCCCGGGGCCGGGAGGCTGCTGGCGGCGGCGCTGGGCCCGGCGCGGCGAGAGTCCCGGAGATGCCGAGCAAGAAGAAGAAGTACAACGCGCGGTTCCCGCCGGTGAGCACGTGGTCGGGGCCGTGAGGAGAGGGCTCGGCTCCCGGGAGGCTCGAGCCCAGGCCCTGCTTGAGGGCGGGCGCATCGCAGTGTTAGGGGGCCCAGACGCCCCGCCCCCTTCTCGGCCCTCCCCACATCGGTGCCCCCCGCCCCCTTTTCCCCGGGATACCCCCTCGCTTCCCCAACACTCTTCTCTGGGATAGAGGTGACGGGATCCGAGCTCTGTGCCTCCTCCCCAGGCGCGGATCAAGAAGATAATGCAGACGGACGAAGAGATTGGAAAGGTGGCGGCGGCTGTGCCTGTCATCATCTGTATCCTGTCGGGGGCTGGCCGGGTCGAGGGGTGTGGGGGAGGGGGGCAGCCCGGGGTGGGCTGGAACCCCACTCTTGCGTTCTCCTTGACGGCCCTGAGCCCGGGCGCTGGAGCTCTTCCTGGAGTCGCTTTTGAAGAAGGCCTGCCAAGTGACCCAGTCCCGAAACGCCAAGACCATGACCACATCCCATTTGTAAGTGGCGAGGAGATGAAAGGGCCCTGTGGGGCTCTGCCCCAGAAGTTCACACGCTTAAGAGAGGCTGTGCCCTAGTCGGGCCCCAGGGCAGGGAGGCTGCAGGTGGGTGACAACTGGGAGATCAGCAAGGCCTTGGAGGCCGTGGGTTTGATCTTGGAGAGAAGGGGCTGGGTTTTGCAGCAAAAAGGCGAGGAGGTCTGATGGTGGAAACGGGGTGGAGGCTTTCCAGGTTCCATTCTCCTGGCATCCAGAGCTTCTTGTTGCCCATTGCTGAGAGCCCAGACATCTGGGGCCCTGCCAGGTGCCATGCCCTCCCCACCTCTTTCAGGAAGCAGTGCATTGAGCTGGAGCAGCAGTTTGACTTCTTAAAGGACCTGGTAGCATCCGTGCCTGACATGCAGGGGGATGGGGAAGACAACCACATGGATGGGGACAAGGGTGCCCGCAGGTGAGGAGCCAGGGCCAAGTGTCCAGCTGTAGAAGGCCAAGGCCACTACAGGAGTGGGAGGTGGCTGGGGGTGGTGAAGGAGCAGCGAGATGGACTGTGCCTTCCCAAAGGGGCCGGAAGCCAGGCGGCGGCAGCCGGAAGAATGGTGGGATGGGAAGCAAAGGCAAAGACAAGAAGCTGTCGGGGACGGATTCGGAGCAGGAGGTGAGTGAGGCCCCCAGCCCTCTGTCCTGCCCCCCCAAGCTGGCTGGAGGCCTGATCCCATCCTCACCCGTGACCTCTTTTTACCTCAGTTGCTTTGTCTGTAAGTGGGGGCTGTAGAGGTCACCCTCCTGTCCCTGCCACTCCAGGGGTCTAGGCTTTCCAGTGATGGGTCCATGACCTTCTTGTCATCTCTGACCCCTGCCTTGCTCCCAGGATGAGTCTGAGGACACTGACACTGATGGGGAAGAGGAGACTCCACAGGTCCCACCCCAGCCCAGCCACCCCCCTGCCCACTTTCAGAGGTAAGCAGCTCAGTGGCTTCAGTAGGGGACCGGCAGACTTGTTCCTGTGACCTCCCCGGCCCCTCGCTTCTGTTGATCGTGGCAGATCTGGGGGAATGGGAAGGGAGGAGCTGAGGTGGGCTTAAAGACAAGAGACTTCCTCCCTGGCAAGGGTGGTGGATGGGCCTGGGTGGGGGCTGTGGGACCTGGACTTGGCCCCTGTTTGGTTCAGAGGGCGTGGGCTTTGTGCTGCATGTGTGGAGGGCAGGGTGGGGCTAGGTGGGCACTGGAGAGTGACCTGACCTTCCTCTCCTGCTTTCTGCCCTGCAGCCCCCCAACACCCTTCATGCCCTTCACCTCAACTCTGCCTCTGCCCCCAGCACCCCCGGGCCCCTCGGCACCCGATGCAGAGGACGAAGAGGACTATGACTCCTAGCGCCCTCTGCCCCCCAGGCCACACCCCCTTTTAGTTGATTTTAGTTGTTCTGGGGGGAGGAGAGCTGTTCTTAAATTTATTAAAAAAATAAGTAAAAGGGAACATCCGTGTCTGTCTCAGCCTCTGTCCAGGGCGCTGTGGCCACCTTCCCATCCATCTGCCTGCCTTCCCCACACTGAGCAGAGAAGGGAGGGGCTGGAGGCCATGGGTCTGCCAGGGCAGGACCAGGAGTGCTGATGGAAGGAATGAAGGTGGGTGGAGTGGTACGGCCGAGCCAGCAGGTGCTGGTCATGCCCGGGGACAACCTGTATCTTGTTGTGTGACCCTGGGCAGGTTCCACCCTTCTCTGAGCAGTCTCTTCTCATCTCTCTGATGGAGACCCGTCTGCCCTGCCGTGGGCCACTTCACGGGATAGACAGCAGGAGCAGCAGGAACTGTGGCTGGCGCACCACCTGCTGCCATGAGGGGTGGGGGAAGGGGCGGTGGGAGCAGTCAGGTGAGGTTGTGCAGGGTCTCTGAGTCCGGCTTGTGCTGCGCAGGCCGTGACACCGGCGCTCAGTGTGTGCCTGTTCCGGAGCACAGATGTGCTCTCAGGGCGTGTGGGCTCGGTGAGGCCCGGCAGGGGCCTGGGGAGCAGTGGTAGGACTTGCACCGTCTCAAGAGCACTGGCGGCCGACTGGACTTGGGCTGAGAGGGAGAGAACCCTCAAGGGCTCTCAGGTTTCTTTCTGCGGCCACTTGGGCAGGGGCCTTTTCTAGTGGGGACACAGGAGGAAGAATAGGGTTGGGCCTGGGGGTCATAAGTTAGGCTCTGAGGGACCTGGGGTGCCTGGGGCTGCTGAGGAGGGGTGCGGAGGGGCTCCTTGGATACCGGGGACCTAGAGAGGAGGGGACCTCACTCTGCAGGGAGGGGCAGTCCATCAAAGGAGACCGAAGAGCAGCCAGACCCAGGGCCCCCCTAACTGGAGCCACTGGTGGTGCCCACCCAGGGGTGCTGGGAGGCGGGAGGGCCAGCTGAGTGCCAGGACACCTTGCAGGCTTTAGGGAAGCCTTGCTAGAGCTGGCTCAGTGGTTCGGTGGTTGGCGAGGTTGGCGAGGAGGAGGGGGAGCTGGTGGTGAGAAAGTGAGGTCAGCAGCAGCAGCAGCAGTGACACTGCCCTGCGCTGTGACACAGAGAGAGCAGTGGCCCAGAGCAAGGAGAAAGGGAGGTTTTGTTTCTGTTTTTTAAGATGGCAGAAATGCAAGCCTGCAATGGTGGAGGGGTGAGGGGAGAGGATGAGGAGAATTGATGCAGTGGGGTGGGGGGTGCCTGAGGCAGCCCCTGCCTGATGAGGGAGAGTGTGGTGAGTGGGTTTAGGCGCCAGGGCTGTGGTGCTGAGTTTTCACCTGAGGTGTCTGACTTCTGTGAAACGGGAGGCTGCTGGCATGTGGGTCCTGGCTGCCTCTCATCTGCTCGCCTGCCCTCTGGGTGCGGTGGCACCTTTCTGGGAACTGCCTCTCCTCTGCGCAGACTGGGCGTGTGTGGCAGACCCCACTCCCTGGGGTTCAGGGATGGGAACATGGCACCAGCCTGGCCAGTCACAGCGCCACCCATGCCCTGGCCACAGTGAGAGGGGCAGGCAGGCTGTGACCCCTGGGATATTCACAGGCTGCCCCCGTCCAGTGCCCAGGAGAGCCCACGGGGCAGGGCCATCGTGCCCCACTCCCAGGAGGCGCCCAGAGGCTGCCAGGCCCTGCCCTCTGACAGGCGGCTGCGCCCCCACCACTTGGCCAAGGCCGAGCCAGGCCCTTCCCCACGGGCTGTGAGATCCTGCAGCCAAAACAGGGCTCCTGGACATCCCACCTGCGCCTCCTCGAGACTTGTGCCCGCACGAAGGCGATCCCTGCACCCTGGCCTCCCTGTCCCCCACAGTCGCCACCCAGCCCTACATCCTGAGTTCAGAATCTTGTCTTTTAGACCGACCTCAGCGGCAGGCTCAAGGGTCTCTCCCTCTCCCACCACCATCCCTCATGGCCTCTCGGCGTGCTCTCCACTCTGTGGGCCCAGGCGCCCACCGTCCCTGGGCCTGAGCTCCCCCCAGTATGCCAGAGAAACCACCCCGCTCCTGGACCCACGGGGGCCACCCCCAGTCATGGTCCCTGTCAGCCAGAGCTCTTCCAGTCCCCAGGGACAGAAACCCAGCTGACTTTAAGGGGGGAGTTTACTGGCTCATGCAGCCATCAAGCCTAAGGCATATAGACTTCGGACGTCATGACCCTGAGCCTGCTGGTGCCACTGTGCTGGCCCTGTTCTCCATCAGGATCGCCCCTCAGGGTCCAAAGCAGCTTCCAGCAGCGCCCAGCTTTCATTCCACCAGTTTGGCTCCCCGGTATGGCCACCACCACCCTCACCTGGGCCCTCGAGAGGGTTCTTGCTGTCCCCCAAGCCACAGCAAAGCCAGCGACCACACCAAGGCCTTTCCCCACAGTCCCGCCAGTGTGTGGTGACTGTGGGGGACAGGGAGGCTAGGGTGCAGGGATCGCCTTCGTGCGGGCACAAGTCTCGAGGAGGTGCAAGTGGGATGTCCAGGAGCCCTGTTTTGGCTGCAGGATCTCACAGCCCATGGGGAAGGGCCTGGCTCGGCCTTGGCCAAGTGGTGGGGGCACAGCTGCCTGTCAGAGGGCAGGGCCTGGCAGCCTCTGGGCGCCTCCTGGGAGTGGGGCACGATGGCCCTGCCCCGTGGGCTCTCCTGGGCACTGGACGGGGGCAGCCTGTGAATATCCCATCTGCAGAGCTTCTGCAGAGCTGCACCTGGGAACCTGGTGATTTCTTTCTTTTTTTCTTTTTAAAGATTTTATTTATTTATTTTTAGAGAGGGAAGGGAGGGAGAGAGAGAGAGAGAGAGAGAGAGAGAGAGAGAGAGAGAGAGAGAGAGAGAAACATCAATGTGTGGTTGCTGGGGGACATGGCCTGCAACCTAGGCATGTGCCCTGACTGGGAATCGAACCTGCGATGCCTGGTTCGCAGCCCGCGCTCAATCCACTGAGCTACACAAGTCAGGGCTCTTTTTTTCTTTTTAAGATTTTATTTATTTTTAGAGAGGAAGGGAGAGAGAAAGGAAAAGGGAGAGAAACACCAGTGTGGTTATGTCTTGTGTGCCCCGCAATGGGAACCTGGCCCACAACCCAGACATATGCCCTACTGGGAATCGAACCGGCAACACCTTGCTTTACAGGCCGGCACTTAGTCCACTGAGCTACACCAGCCAGGGCTCTTTTATTACTCCCTATTCACTGAAGAGCCTTGAGCCTCGGGCCAAGTGTATCTGAGTGCCTCAGCCAGCCTCAGCTGCACCCCAGGTGTGAGTGTGACCAGTGTGTGAAATGGGGCAGCTTTTGAGGCCAGTGTGGGAGTCAAGGACCTTAACCTTCATGTGAAGGGTATCGACCCACCATCCCTGCCAAGTGGAGAGCCTTCCTGCACAGCCCATCCGAGGACTCAGCCAGCAAACATTCATTGAGCACCCGACACCGTCACTCAGCAGGGAAATGAGATGCTGGCACCTGCCAGAAGCTGGGAACTAGGAAGTCTGACATCGCCAAGTGCTGGAGAGCAGGGGCAGCTCCCACACTCACACTGCTGGTGGGGCTGTCATTTGGTGCCACCACCTTAGAAACAGTATCTTGTTGAGACTATTGACAGACGCTCCCTGTGACACAGCAGTCCCACTGCTGCACACAAGACACATGTGAGAATGCGCATAGTCCCCAAATGGAAACGAGCCAAATGCCCGCTGACCAGTGCGTGGGCAAAGCAGCAGTGGATGCTGTGTACAGAACAGCAAGAAGAACGGGCCAGCCTCACGCGCCGCAGCGCAGGTGAACCCTGTGGTTGTGCTGAGTAAGGCAAGCCAAACATAAGAGTACGCACTGTGACAGCGTTCGTTTGCATGAAGTTCGGGGCAGGTGAGACTAGTTCCTGGTGATGGAAGTGAGAATAATGGTCACTTCCAGGGCCGCGGCAGACTGGGGGGCGCATGAGGGAGCCTTCTGGAACCGGTCTATACTTTGAACCAAGTGGCGGTTTGATATAAAAATATATTAAGCTGCACACTTAAAATATGTGCGCTTTTATGATACCGTAAAATTTGAATTTATCTGCTGAGACCCTATTACACAGCAGACACTTCCAGGTAGTGGCGATTGTGGGAACAAAACATTCTGGGGGTTGTTTCTGATGGGGAGAGACAAAGAAGTTACATAGGATGATACGGTGGGGAAAATAGAGCATAATAAGGGGGGAGTGGGGAGTCCCGGCAGGAGGAGCTGCCCCGGCTGTTCTATAGGGGGTGCAGGGGAGACTCCTGCAAGGTGAGTTTGAGTAGAAAGGCCCATTGAGGGGAGGTGGGCGGGCCACACTGCTCTGTGGGCAGAGGGCTGCTGGCAGAGCAGCTGCCGCACAAGGGCCAGGGGTGTTGAGATGCGACTGTCGGGTTTCCCTCCGTGGTCCCCTCCCATTTCCTCTGGCACCACACAGGGACCCACGCTCGGGAGCCACCAGCCCTTTCCTCCGCCTGCCTTGGCTGAGGGATGTCACCCAACCAAGCCCTGCACCACTGGCAGCCAGCCCCTCAGGGCCCCAGATACTCTGTGGGAGGGAAGAAGGTAGTGGTGTCTGTGTAGGAGGGGCTGCTCCCTCACACCCACCCCAGGGGCTGGGGGAGAAGGTGGGGAGGAAGGAGAGCTGAGGGGTAGAGTGGTCTGGCTGGACTGCAGCTGTGAGCGGGCCTGGCTGTGGGCCCTGTGTGGGCTCACCTCTTCTCCTCTCCGGCTGCACCTTCCACACCCATCAGCTGGGGCTATTGACAGTTCCCCTTGTCATCCCTGGGCAGGGCGAGTGTGTGGCCCTCTTTTAGCAGAGGTGTCACCACCCTCATTTTACAAACAGGGAGACTGAGGCTCTGAAAGCGGGAGCGGTGGTCTGAGTTTGCTCCCTGGCTCAGAGGCCGGCTGGGCCTTCTATATAGGCCTGGGGGTGGGAGTCCAGTG
Organism: Tonatia bakeri; assembly: GCA_004024845.1. Classification (NCBI taxonomy): domain Eukaryota; kingdom Metazoa; phylum Chordata; class Mammalia; order Chiroptera; family Phyllostomidae; genus Tonatia; species Tonatia bakeri. Next base: position 165,380 of record PVIA01000549.1, on the reverse strand, counting down.
TGCGTGTGGGTGAAGCTACCAAACTCCTCTCTGAGGCTCCCCACTCCTATCTCTTCTCAGGTTCCGTAGGTTTGGTCCAAGACACGGACGGGACCAAGTCCCCACTCTTCTAGGCTATGAGTTCTGTGACAGAGGAATGGCACCTGGGTCACAGGGGCCTGGTGTCTCCTCTCCTAGGGCACAGCTTTTGTGGAGAGTGGCAGGTGGCTCTGGACTCTCTCAGGGGGCTCCTTGGAGCTGGCTGGAGGTGGATCAGGGGCTGTGTGATGCTCACCCTCCACTGTCAGAGTAAGCTATCTTTATTGTGAAACCGAGTCCTTCCTATTCTGTGTGCCTGCAGGCGTTCACATAAGACTTCTGCTCCCACCGCAGTAATCAGAGCTGCAAAGGAAGACACAAGGTCCACCCTGGCTGTAGTGCCTTAGTGGATCGAGGACCAGCCTGCTAACCAAGGTGTCGCCAGTTCGATTCCCAGTCAGGGCAATTGCCTGGGTTGCAGGCTGGGTTCCTAGTTGGGGTGTGCACGAGGCAACCACACATTGTTGCTTCTCTCCCTTTCTCCATTCCTTTCCCTCTCTCCAGAAAGTAAATAAACAACATCTTTAAAAAAAAAAAGCCAAAATACAAGATCCAACATGAAATGCGTCAGGTTGGCAGGACTAGGAAGTCAGATAAACTGATCACGGGAGGGAGCAGGGGACTGGGAGTCTGGTGTGTGGGGTGCCGAGTGTGAACCAGAGGGACCTTTGAAAGGGCAGCTTAGCAGCTACGTGCCCCCACAAGTGGTAAGACATGTCTTGGGCATGGACTGAGGTGGCCAGGAGTAGGAGGCTGGGGGTGTCTGTCACTGGGGACCGTGCGGCAGACAGACACGTTGACATTCTCCACTGCATGTGTTGAGTGAAAAACAGAGAAAGACAGGGCAAGATCCGCAGCACAGCAGCGTCTGTACAAACTAAACAGACCAGCACAGGAAGCGGATAAATTTCTTCCCCGGACTCTGTGACTCGAGCAAGTGACTGAAGCTGTCCACGCTTCAGTTTCCTCATCTGTAAAGTGGGGGCAGCAACAGCGCCTCATTCAGGGACGGGTGATGGTTACATGACAGATGACACGAAGCACTCAGACTGCATTAAAAGTCCACATTAAAGGGAGGTTTGGGGGGACCCTGCTCATGCACGGAGTGCCCCAAACCAAGGAGCACGGACTGCTTAAGTCCAGGTACCCCACGTTTAGAGGAAAAACTAAAAAGTACTGCCCATTGTCTTTCAGAGTGGGCTAAACCAACCTATCCCCTAGATAGTGTCTACAGAGGACACATGAATAGTGGCCCTGCTGTGTGCCCAGGGTCGCGTGTGTTTTCTTGGCTCACTCACTCAACAATGTTTTCTGAGCTCCTACTCTGTGCCAGGTGCTGTTCCGGGCTCAGCGGGGGGAGCTCCTTCAGGGCTCCCGTGCTAGGTGTCGAGGGACCCGCTGCCGGCAAACACGCCCACAGCCAACATCAGGGGCAGCGAGTGCTGTGGAGAAGAAAATGGGGGTGGGGTGGGGTGGGGCAGGGCAGGGGGGTAGTGTGCCCACCATTGCGCAGGGGGCGGGGTGGGCGCTGCTGCCCTGGTTTCCAGCCGCAGGTTCTTTCCCAGCCCCTGTCCCCCACCGGCTCCTTTCACTTTCCCCTTCCCCTAAGTTCTTTGAGTTTTGTTTCTGCCTCTGGGTTTCCTGCCCCCGCCCACCACCTTTATCTGGAGATGTCACCTCTTACCGGCAGCTTGGGGGTGGAGGGGCGGATGACAGACAGGGTAGGGGCCTGGGCCCTCCATTTCCCCTCAGAAGGCTCCTCTTCATCACTCACGCGCTCGGACCCCTGGGCCTCCAACTCGCTGCCACGCTCCAGGGAGGAGGGCACCCAGTCAGGGCGTGGGCTCCGGGTGGCACTCTCTGCATTTTAGTTCTAGCACCACCCCGTCAGCCTAGCAAGTAGCAGATGACCCGACCTCTCTGTGCCTCAGTCTCCTTACTATAAACGGGCATGGTGAAAGGGTGTGGTGAGCTTTACCTGGTGTTCGCAGAGACCTGCTGACCACCCATGTCGCGCCAGGCACTGGCATTCGGCTGTGAAGGAGCCTAGTCCCAGGCCCTCTGTACTTGACCTTTGGTGAAGGCAGGAATTCTCACTCCCACCACGCACTGGCGTCACTGGGGAGCTTTGAAGGTGACTGACGCCCTGGGCCCATCTCCGAAAATTCCGATCCAACTGGCTGGGAGGCCCGGGCCTTGGCGCACTTGGAAGGCCTCCCGTGGGGTTCTCATGTACAGCCAGGATGGAGAACCACAGCTAAGAGAGGCCGTACAATGACTCTGATTGGGACCCTGCTCCGAGACGCCCAGCAGATGACGCTATTCTGTAGACGATCTTCCAGCATCCGCTGCCTGTGTAACCAGAAAGGACACCAGCGTTCGGGCTGTCTGTCACCACCAAACCCAATGAGCAATGACAGCGATTGACTCTTTACGGGCGCTTTATTCAGATGGCTGGCGATCCGAGAAGATGGTGGGTTCACACCCTAATAGACCATCTTGCCTTCTTTTTTCAGGCCAGACTTTTTATAAGGGTGGCGGGGGTGGGGTGGGGGCGATAAACAAGGGGTGGTAAGGGCTTCGAGATTCAGAGGCTGCGACACTCCTGTCCTGGGCAGTTAGCCGTTCCCAGGGTCGAGTGGTCTTCTGTCTCTCCCTGGAACACAAAGGCCCAAATGCCTCCAATTGTCCCCAGGTGGTAATCTTTAAAAAGTGCCCCAGGAGGTCAGCTGTTTTCCCAGGAGCCAGGACAGGCCTTATCTGTAGTTTCTGAAACAAAAGCTTTGACATATACATTACCTGCTAGGCTTATAACTTTTTACCTTAAGCTAAAATTTTCTTTTTTTTTTTTTTTTAGGATTTTACTTATTTATTTTTAGAGAGGGAAGGGAGGGAGAAAGAAAGAGAGAGAGAAACATTAATGTGCGGTTGCTGGGGGCCGTGGCGTGGCCTGCAACCCAGGCATGTGCCCTGACTGGGAATCGAACCAGCGATGCTTTGGTTCTCAGACCGAATTCAATCCACTGAGCTATGCCAGCCAGGGCTTTAAGCTAAAATTTTCCAATTTTTGAGTCCCCTATCACCTGGATTATCCCAGCAGACTTCTTGCTGGCTGCCCTGCCTCAGGGGCTCCGCTGGCTGCCCAGGCGAACTCTCCTGGGCAGTACTGGAACACAAAAGTTTTTTGTTTTGTTTTTTAAAGGTGCATGCTTTTTTTTTTTTTTAGATTTATTTATTTATTTATTTGTTTGTTTGTTTGTTTGTTTATTAGAGAGAAGGGAGGGAGGGAGAAAGAGAGAGAGAAATATCAATTTGTGGTTGCTGGGGGCCGTGGCCTGCAACCCAGGCATGTGCCCTGACTGGGAATCAAACCTGAGATGCTTTGGTTCGCAGCCCGCGCTCAATCCACTGAGCTACGCCAACCAGGGCAGGAACACAAAAGTTTTAATTTTCATGAAATCTTATCTATTTGTTCCTTTGTTATTAGTACTTGCAGTGTCGTATCTAATAGACCATTACCAAATCTAAAGTCATTCCTATTTTCCCCCCTGAATTTTAGCTCTTACCTTTAAACCTATGGTTCATTTTGAGTTAATATTTGTATGTGGTGTGAGGTACAGGTCCACACTTCCTTCTTCCACATGTGGACATCCAGCTGTTCCGGCGTCGTCTTCTGGAAAGGCTCTTCTCCTCCCCCTGCGTGGTTCTGGCAGCCTGTCTAAAATCAACTGACCATCGGCCCAGGCAGGGCGGCTCATTGGTCAGAGCAATGTCTCAGCGTGCCAAGGCTGCGGGTTTGATTCCCAGTCAAGGCACATGCAGGACATAAAAGAATCAAACAATGGACGCATAAATAAGCGGAACAAAAAATTACCGTTCCTCTCTCTTTCTCCCTCTCTCCCTCTTTCATCAATAAATTAAAAAATAAAATAAAACCAATGGACCGTAAACGTGAGAGCTCTTATTTCTGGACTCTCAGTTCTAGCCCACTGATGTCTGTGTCCACCCTAATGCCGGTGCCACACCATCTTGATTTTAGCAGATTCACACTGTGTTTTGTGACTGGGAAATGTGAGTCTTCCAACTTAGTTCTTTTTCAAGGTTGCTTGTTCATTCTGGGTCCCTTGACTTTCCACATAATTTTAGCATCAGCTTGTCAATTCCTGTAACGAGCAGCTGCGATCTTGACAGGGTTTGAGCTGAATCCGTTTGGAGAGCGTTCCCATCTTCTGGGTTAGTTTTTACTCTCAGACACTGTCTCCTGGTTCTTTGTGACATTTTTCTCCTTCTTTGTGTGGGTATCAATTTCTTATTGGGTGCCCAGCATTGTGAATTTTACATCGTTGATCTGGATTTAATTGAATTCCTTTAAAGAGTGGTGGACTTTTCCTGGCAGTTCAGTTGTTACACGTGGATTAGTTTGCTCACATCTAGATTCATTTCAAGCTTTTTAACGATGGACCTGGACGAGGGTAGCTTTATTAAGGGCTGCCTGCTCTGGGTGCGCTTCTCAGGCACGGCCTTTCTGGGTCTCTGCTGAGTTTTCTGTGTGTGCAGTGAGATGTCTCTACTCTGACCGGAGATGATCTCCTTACGGAGATTTCCAGTATGGGGGCTTCCCCCTATGCCTGCGCAGAGCAGTACCCCCCCCAAAGCTCAGGGGGGCCTCTCTGCAGCATCTGGAGGTCTTTCTCTGTGCAGGTGCCTCTCTTGGGTGCCCTGCCCCACAAATTCTAGCTGCCCTTCACCTCTCCAAACTCTGGTCTTTGTCTCCTTGACTCGGGCAAGCTGATAGAGCCCATCCACTCCTGCCCTGCACTGCAGGGAGGCAACTATGTTCCCCCTGGGCAGGGGCAGGTGGAGATGACCGGGAAGGAGGGATCACAGTCCTGTGCTGGCAGAGTTCTAATATCTGAAAGTACTTGTTTCTTATACCTTGTCTGGTTTCTTAATTGTCTGTGATAAAAGGATCATTTCAGTCCACATTACTTCCTCATGGCCAGAGTCAGAAACCCCTCTCACCCCTTGAATGCCCCAAGTCCTTCGTCTCTTTAGCAAGGTTCCCCCCATGCGCTGATCTGGATTAGAGTTATGGGTGCGTGCTTTGCCTGCCCACTGGACTGGGCCCATCCCGAGGGGAGGGGCTTGTCTTATTCACGTCTGCATCTCCAGGGCGTCTCACAGGGCCTGGCGCGGGGCAGGAGGTGGCGGGCAGGTCTTGTCCGTCCTGCCCTCTCACTTTGGGCCACCATCAAGTCACACCTCCCCCTTTAAAGGGCTGCTCCCCCCTACGCCAGCCAGGTGGTGTCACCGGGACCGCTGTCAAAGTCCCTCCCTGCCAGGTCCCTGTGCACCGCCCAGAGATGGTGTGAGACTCAAAGCAGGACATGTCGGCATCCTTCCGCAGGGCTTTTCTACCCCGTGTCGGGAGAGTCCTCTCTCCACTCTGGTGGTAAAGGTCCGAGGAGTGCAACCTGGCACCGGCTGCAGCCAACATCCCCGTCAGACAGACTGACTCGGACAGAGAGAAACAGAGACACATGAGGAAGAGTGAGGCGCACATGCGCACACATACACACGCACACACGCTCACACACACGCGCTCACACAGAGAGGCGACAGGACTCGATTCCCTCCCTCCCAGCAAAGCTGAGGTCAGCAACATCCCTGATGGTTTTATAACTTAGTAAAGTCAGCCAGTTACTTATTTTGATCATTTATGACTTAATTTAGTTCTGTCAGTTGCAACCCAGCGGGACCTGACTAGTGTGAGGCATTTTCATATATTTGCTGAACAGGTGGGATTAATTTGCATACGTGCCTCCTTCCCAGTGCAGCTGAGGCCGCTTCCAATGAGAACATGGAAGGCAAAATAACAAGAGATGCAGACTGGAGAGTACAAAAATATAATTAAACAGAGAAAATGCACATCAGAACTTAAACATTGAATATATAAACCTGCAGCCCATAGCGTTCTATAAGGTGCTCTATTAATTGAATGTCACAAATTTGACTCTGAGTTTCTTGGCAGCCAAAGCAAAAAAAGGGAAACATAGTAACTTAGCTCCCCCTCCCCTCCCCCAAAGAAGACAGAGTCTGCATGTTCCCTGGGGGAAAGGAAGTTTTTCCTAGACCTTAGCTAAATTTTTCCTAAACTTTTCCTTTTAGCTCCAAAGGGGAAGTTTCCAACGGGGCTCTGTGGGGAGGAGCTGAGTGACGGGGACAGCCCCGCTGCAGCTGCACCGCCACCGCCGGAGTCCCCGACCAGCCTGCCCTGTAGTATGTGTCAGGTCGGAGCCTTGGAATGTGGGCCCAGGGAACAAGGAATTTTGCCCAAGGTAGTTGTTAACTGGCGACCTTGCCTTGACCTTTCGGTAGCTCTTGTCACAGTTGGTCACTCCCTGCCCTTTGAAACATTTCCTTCCCTTGGTTAGCAGCCCTCACGCCCTCGGCTCCCTTCTCCCCCACAGACCTCAAGTGGGGGCGCGCCCAGGCTCACAGTCTCCCGCCCTCTTCTCCTTTCCCTCTCGGCCCTGCCGGCCCAGTCCTGCAGACCCTCTCGCCCCCACCCTCCAGTGTAATCTCTACACAGCAGATGGAGGGGGTCTTTTAAAGATTTTATTTATTTATTTTCAGAGAGAGGGGAAGAGGGAGAGGCAGAAAGGGAGAGAAACATCCTTCAGTTGCCTCTCACATGCCTCCACCTGGGAACCTGGCCCGCAACCCAGGTGTGTGCCCTGACCGGGAATCGAACCAGGAATCTTTGGGTTGGCAGGCCAGTGCACAATCCACTGAGCCACACCAGACAGGGCGAGAAGGGTCTTTTAAAAACACATATCAGCTCATATCACTGCCCCTCTTAAAACCCTCCACTGCGATGGCTGCTTTGGCCAACCCAGATTGACGGGATATAATAAAAGATTATTTTTGTCTCTCAATGTCCCTCTAGAGTTCATAAGGGAACCTGCTTCTCTGCCCCCTGAAGGCAATAACGACTTCCTGTGCTGTGCGTCCTCGCAGTGCAGAGGCCCCCTGAGGCCAGCAGGCAGGTTCTATCAGGAAGCCCAGTTTCGTGTGGCGGCTGAATCTCTAACCTCCGTGCCACAGTCTCTCCCCGTCCCCAGCTGTGTGGGCCCTGCGGGCAAGGAGGGAAGTCAGCGGACAAAAAGTGGGTGCAAGGTTCTTCCTCCACCCTGGGCAAGACGGCGTCCTGCTTTCTGGGTGACACCGGACTAAGGCGGGCTCTCCCCCTGGGGGAGCTGTGATGGCTCCTTTGTAGCTTCCCGCTTGGCTGCAACTCCTGGGGAGCGGGCAGGGCCTCCCTCTGGGCTGGTTCTGGTTTTCTCTGGATGGGCACACACAGACCCACACTGTTGGGTAACCCCCGCCTCGCCCACCACCAGATAACAGAAGCCCCCAGGGCAAGACCACCTGCTGCCCTGCCCAGGGTCGGTTCCCAGTGTGGTTCCTCAGCCTCTCCTGGAGGGCTCATGGGCCGCTCGCCCCTGGGCTGCCACGACTTCGGGAAGCCCGCCTCCAGCTCTCCACACGGCTCCTGGAAGCACTTCTCCCAGGATCTGGGACTAGAAGGCAGCCCGTCAGCCATCCTCTGAAGGGAATGCTGGAATTCAGCGTGGTGTCAGCCCTTTCAGACGACCCTCCTCGCAAAACCCCCTTCCCGGATCCGTCCTCCCTCCCTTTACACTCTCAGGTGGCCCAGGGCTTCAGAGTGACAAACGATTTCCTTCTGTTTTCTTTACAATTTGGACCTTGGCCCGCAGCAGCTGAGTGTGGAGCTTCCTTCCGTCTGTGTGGCCCCAGTGCCACTCCCCGGATCCTGTCGCACCTGCCGTCACGCTCACCACGACAAATCCAAGGTCCTTTCCGTGGCCTCCAGGCCCCACATGATCTGGCCCCCGAGCTCCCACAGAAGTTTAAAATATCAAAATATGAAAGAATATGACCAATATAATTGTATGTTAGTCAATATACAAACTTAATCAAAGTGAATGCCTCCCCAGGAAACTATGACATGCCAAAATTGACAGAAAAATATAAAAACACTTCAACAGATCAATACCAGTCGATGAAATTACAAGCTAAGACTCTGACGTGAAAAAGCCCTGACGGGGGCGCTTGTACAGGGATGCGCCACCAAGCTTTCCAGGAACAGATGGTCCTTATCTTATCCAAGTTGTTCCCGGAGACAGAGACGGAGAACCACTGCGCAGTTCCTCCTGTGACTCAGACCAGATGAGGACAGCGACAGGAAAGGAAAGTACAAAGCACGTCACTCTGAACACAGACATTACACCGTAACCTCACAGACAAAATTATAGGAGAATGCCCACCTGGGGGCGGGGAAAGGACTTCAGGCATCCGAAATCCAGGCCTCTATTCAAAAGACGCACAGATCGGGGAGGGGGAGGGGGGAGTGGAGACAACCACGCTTCAACAACAATGATGAAAAAAACCATTTACAGATCTATGTCAGTATCAAGGATTTCTGCTCCACAAAGGCCCTCAGAGATGGTGATGACTGACGGATGGCTTCAACCTAGTGAATAAGGAACTCCTGCCAGTCAGTAAGAAAAAGACAAGAGCCCTGGCTGGTGCGGCTCAGTGGACTGAGTGCCGGCTTGCGAACCAGAGGGTCGCCGGTTGGATTCCCAGTCAGGGCACATGCCTGGGTTGCAGGGAGCACACAAGAGGCAACCACACATTGATGTTTTTCTCTCTCTCCTTCTCTTCCCTTCTCTCTAAAAATAAATAAATAAACTTAAAAAAAAAAAGAAAGACAAAGACAAGAAACACAACAGAGAAATGGACAAGAATTTAAACAACCAACTCACATAAAAATTGGCCCAAATGGCAAAAAATTAATGGAGATGTGCTTAAAGGAGTAACCAGTGCCCTTCAATAAAAATCACAGGGAGACAGGCCCCGACCGGTGCGGTTCAGCTGATCGGGTGTCGTCCCACAGAGTGAAAGGTCTCTGGCCCGATCCCTAGTCAGGTTGCGCGTGAGAGGCAACCACACACTGACGTTTCTCTCCCTCTCTTTCTCCCCCCCTTCCCCTCTCTCTAAAAATAAATAAATAAATAAATAAATAAATAAATAAATAAATAAATAAGATCTTTAAAAAAGAGAGAAATGCTTCATCAGGCGATTCTGGCCTGTGCACGAACATTGCAGAGGCACCCACCCGGACCCAGGCGGTCTAGTGCCCTGCACACTGAGGCTGTGTGCTGGCGCCTACCGCCCCTGGGCTACTCGCCTGGACAGCAGGTCACCGTACAGAACAACGGGAGATTAAGTCAAGCACAGGAGGAACGGATGACATCAAAAGGCACGTGACACACAAGATGCATGAAGCTGCTGCCTTTGGAGGAGTCTGGACTATGGGGGGAGGGTTGGGGCTGAGGCATGCAAACCCGGGCAGCTGGGAGGCCGGACTGTAGGCCGCCGGACTGTAGGCCACCGGACTGGATGGGCTTCCTTGAAGAAGAGCGTGTACGGCTACAGAAACAGTCTGAACTCGCCTCGTGAAAAGGGTGCCCTGAGGAGCCCAGACCTGTTCTCTCCCGAGGACGTCAGTTGCCCCGACTTTGTTCAAAAATCAGTTGTGTTGGGGTCTGCAGGGCCCTTGTTCTCTGAAAATGAAACCCCTGTGCCTTCCACCCAGGGTCCTGGGGGAGACCTTCAGTAGAAGCGGTGGATGGGGGGATGGGATGACAGCCCACCAGAAAGAGCTGAGCTTCCCTGTTTTGAGAGACAAGAGACCTTCTTCACCTGCAGCGTCCTTTAGGCTGTCAAGTAGGTTGGGCTGGTTGCGGAGGTGTTAGTCGGAGCGCAGGTGAGGGTCCTCAGTGACAGATGGCTGAGAAAATGTGCCTCCGGGGCGTCTGCTGGGAGGTATGTCCATGATGCATCTCATTGGGCCCCGCTGTAGACTCACTGACACCTCTCACGCAGCCACCACCGGCCACGGGGCTGTGTGTACCTGTGTGTGTGAGCCGACTCAGTCCTTGCCCGGCCCCGGGAGACAGAGGCAGTCATCACCACCAGCGCGTCGCTCCCGGGGAAAGGGAGGCACCGAGAAAGAACGCAGCAGGTGGAGGAACAGGGATTTGAACCCCAGCACCTCCTTCATGCTCATAGCCTTTACTTTCCACTGCCTCCCAGTGATGGTTAGTTGTCATTACAACAGTAAAAACAGACATTTACTGAGTGTGTTGCCTTTGGGATTTCATTTTCCTTGCAACAAAGCTAAGGGATGGGCCAGTTCGGCAGAGAAGGGAAGAGACTTGTCCTCAGTCACAGAGCTGGTGAGAGGCCACTCCAGGGCCTCAGGCTGGCGCCCTGCCCCTGAGCCACGGGTGGTAGTGGTCAGCACCGGACGTCCCTCAGGGGTTTACCATGGCAAGGCGTTTTGGCACTGCTAGGAGTTTGAGATGAGGTTCAAATTTTCTCACCCCCTGAGCAGCTTTCTTCGGGCTTCCATTCGCCTGCTACCTTGATCTTAGACGTGGCATTCAGCGACCTGGCCTTTCCTGCTTGGCCAGGGCCTGGGAGGGCAAGTGGTTTGAGCAAGACCTCGTGAGAGTTCAGTTTGGTTCACAGAGGGCCTCTGCCAGGGCTGGGGGCAGCCCGGGAGGGAAAGGGCCCGTCTCAGGTGCCACCTGGCCATCCTCATTGGGCCTGAGGGCCCTTCGGGTGGCCGAGTCTTGAGGTCCATTTTACAGACAGGTGGGGAAACGCAGGCCAAGAAAACACAGGGGACTCAGACCTGGTTAGTGTGGAGGCCGAAAGAGGCAGGACTTGGCCCTGAGTTTCTGAACTCCCAGGCTTGGACTATTCCTCAGCATCCTGCTGAAGTCTCCCCTCTGGAAGTAAATTGGTCTCACATGCCCTGGCTGACCCTTCCTGGCCTGCTGTTTGCAGGGGCCCTGGAGGCTGGCTGAGGACTGGTTGCCATAGAGATGGTGGGGAGGACAGTTCCAAGGCTGGCAGATGGGGGTGGGGGGTGGGGCAGGACACCAATATGCTAAACGCCCACCAACAGTTGGTCAGGACCAGGGCGGGGAGACCAGGGCAGGAACCCCGGCTCCAGGCTCCAGGGACAGCTCCAGGGCTGCTCAAGCTCCTCTCAGGCATCCCCCGGGCTGAGCAGGTGAGGGCAGCCCTGCAGGGGACTTCCAACGGCCCACTTCCGCCCTTCCCAGAGGCAGGTTGGCTCTCTGGGGTCAGGGGCGGCCAGGGGTGAGGGAGGCCCTTGAGGAGCCGTGAGACTGGAGCTGAGGCCCAGGTGAGGGTCAGGGAGGCTAGAGGGCAGAAGGGTCCAAGGAGAGGCCTGCCAGCATGGGGCAAAGGCCAGAGGATGCCAGGGGACAACTCCCAGGCCTCTGGCGGAGCCATGCTGCCAGGGGAGCAGGGTTGTGGGGATGATACTGAGTTTCTTCCACGTCGGCTTAACAAATCCAGGGCCCTACAGGGCATTCAGAAGAGCTGCCCGAGGCCAGAGGCGGCATAGTGCAATGGTGACAGATCTGGGCTGTGGGGACAGACTCAGTATGTCCAGGTCCTGGCTCCACTTACTGGCTGGGTGACCTTAGTCAAATGATGTTGTTCTGAACCTGGGTGTTCTCATCTGCACGATGGGCGTGATGGGAACGTGAAAGTCCTGAGCTGTTGTTGTTTGAATATCATGAATAGAGGTGGCTAGCAGTCAGCTTCAGGGCCAGCCAAGGCGCAGAGAAGCGGAGGCCCCCCGGGGAGGTGCGAGGTGCTCTAGGAGCTGGGCCTCCTCTCCTGTCTCTGCCCAGAGGAGGCTTGGGAGTGGCGACAGTGTCATTCAGGACCAGCAGCAGCGGTCTCAGAGCGCAGGGCAGACAGCGAAGAAAGACCGGACGTCCAGGGCCCGGAACAAGAAGGGGCATGGCTCTGCCGAGGCTGAGGAGTAAGCAGCTGTGGAAGGGCCGAGGGGCTGGCGGGGGGGGTGGGTGGGTGGTATGCTGGATGTCAGGCCCCGCTGGGGGCCGGCACCCTGACCCTGACCTCTGCCCCCTGACCTCTCCCTCCTCAGTCTCTTTCCCTGTCCTCGGAAACCCTCGTTCCCTTTCCAGTGGGCCTGGGAGAGCTTTACCAGAAATGGTCGAGCTATGCTTCAGCCTGGCCCCGCCTCGGCCCCTGGCCAGCATGCCCCGCTCTTGGCCTTTGGATCCCCCAAGCACAAATCCAGCTGTAAGTCCACGGCCAACCTCCTAGAGGCTCACGGCTTACGCCGGAAGATGAAGACTCAAAAAGTGGAGACAAGTCAGCAGCTCAGAGCCTGGAGCTGTGTCTCCAGCCCTCCTGGCCAAGAGGACGGCCAAGAACTGGAGCTGCCCCGTGAGTGTGGCCTCCAATCACCTGGGAAGAGGTCAGGATCCGAATCAGAGTCCGAGGAGGCTGCTGAGCTGGAAGCCCCCAGTGCTGAGGAGGCTGAGAGCGATCTGAGCCCTGGGGATCTGCCCGAGCTCCCCAGGAAAGGGTCAGTCCCCAGGGAGAAATGGTTTGCAGAGGCAACGGAGGAGGGTGAGGAGGAAGAGCACAGGGCCCCCCACGGGAGGAGGGTGGGGCCTTGGAGAAAGGGCTGGAATTCCTGCGAGGAGGCCTCCGAGGAGGGGGGACTGCAGTGCCAAGAGAGCAGCGCCCGCTCCAGCCACTCTCAAAGACCACGGAGGAGGAAGGCAAGGGCCCCAAAGCTGGAGGGCACGTGGGACCTGGAAAAGCTGCAGCAGCAATTACAGCAAGACCTGGACTGTGGTGAGTGTGAGGGCCAATGCCTGGGTGCCCTAGGAAGTTCCACATCGGGGAGGAGGTTGGGGGGCCAGGGCCAGGGCCAGGGCCTGGAGTTCAGGCAGGCCTGGGCTGGGCTCCAGGGGCTGGGTGGGATTGCCCAGTGTAGGGGAGAGAGGGCAGTCTCTAACTCCTCCCACAGGGGCAGGTCCCAGAAAGCATCCCTCAAAGGCGTTGCGGGCTGCTGTCCAGACCTCCAAGGGGAGCGGGAAGGCCCATGCCTCGGGGGATGATGAGACCCTCCTGTTCGTCAACTTCCCCAACCGCACCTTCCACAAACGACAGGCGGCCACCAGGTGAGGCGGAGCAGGGAGGAGGCTGGGGGCCAAGGCAGAGGGTAGAGAAGGAGGCAGTTCTCCAAGTGACGCTTAGTCATTCATCCTCTCCTCCTTCCCTTCCTTCATCTATTCATCAGTCTTCCATCCATCCGTCCGTCCATCCACCCATCCATCCGTCTGTCTGTCTATCTGCTTGGCCAACTGTCTGTTGACATGGGCAACTTTTTCAATCTCTTCCCATTTTCTATCCACTCATAATTTACTAAGTGATTAATGCAACATATATGGAGTGTATGCTCATGGTCCTCGGGATATAAAGATTGAAAACTCAGTCCAGACCGATGAGGCTCCAGGCCTGCGGCCAGAGCGACAACAATGGTGGCAGAGTTGGATGATCGCCATGCGTGGGGCTTGCACAGGAGATGGGGGGGCAGATGGTGAAGACTGGACAGCGAGCGCAGCTGCTGGCATCGGTGGGGGCTGAGAAGGGCCTGAACCAGGTGGCCAGGGGAGTGGCGAGAGGGGTGTCCACTTGGAGGCTGGCTCAGTGGGCCTCAGTGACGGGTTAGAGGTGGCAGGTGAGAATCCGTTCGGCATTCTGGTAGTGCCCTCCATTCTTACCCTGTAATCTCCTGCTTGAAATCCTTCCATGCTTTCTGTGCCCGCGGGACAAAGCCCGGCTCCCTCAGTAAGGAGGCTCCTGTCTCCCATGCCCGCTGGTCAGAGTGGCTGGAGTGGCCCGTGCTGTCCCTCTCTACTGTCCTGGGACCGGCCCTCTCCCCACTCTCTGCCCAGCTCGCTCAGACGTACCTTTCAGCTCTCCAGTCAGGGGCCCTGCCAGTTCTCCTCTGTGCTCACCTCCGTCATGGCTCTCGCCTGCCACGCCACATTGCAGGGTTGCCGGGCTGTCCGCCCGTCCCTGTGCACAGCCTGAGGGTGGGTGGGCACCAGGCCTTGTCGATCACGGCCTCTCTGGTACCCTGCATGGGACCGGGCACGTAGTAGATACTCAATAAATACGTGCTAATTGAATAACTGCATCTACCCCTTTGCCTGTCTGTCCATCTTTCCATCTGACCACGACCCAGTTCTGCAGGAACTCCCCAATACCGACTGTCTGCCTAGGCTGGGCACTGTTCTAGCTGCCGCGGATATGCTGGCGGTGAATGTGTCAGGACAGACGAGAAACTCTGCTCTTGGGAGGCTTACATTCTACTCAGGCAGAAGGGGAATTGATAAATGAACAAAGTGTTTAGCTAGAGCTGGGCAGTACCCGAGGGGTCAGTGGGCCAGTCAGGGAGTCTCTCTTCCCCTGGCACTCCAGCCAAGGCCCGACTGATGAGAGGAACTGTCCTGAGATCTGGGGGAAGAAGCTTCCAGGTCGACCGAGGTGGTGTCTATTCAACCATCCACACGATGCAACGGCCCCTTCGTCCATCCATTTTGTTTCTTTTTTCTATCCATTCGTCCATCTGCCTGTCCCTCAAACCAAAATACATGAACCTAGCCCCGCATTGCCCTACCTGGTCCCTGACCCTCCGCGAGGCTCCTGTGGCCCACACACTTCTGTTCCTGTCCTTCCCCCACCCCGCCCAAGGAGCCGGCTGCAGACCTGGGAGCGGCGGCAGCAGCAGGAGCAGCAGCAGGCCGAGCTGCGGCGGGCCCGGGAGCAGCAGGTGCAGCAGCAGGTGGCCCGCTGCCTGGCGGCCTACGCACCCAGAGGGAGTCAAGGGCTGGGGGCCGCCCGGCAGAGACTGGAAGAGCTGAGGTAGGAAGCTGGGCTGTGGAGGGCCTGGCGGGGACAGACAGAAGGTCCCAGGAGACCCAGTCCTCACCTTCCCTCAGGACTCAGCCTCCACTGCCATCCTCCAGCTCGGGCAGGCTGGCCGGCCACTTTGCTGCACTTTATAGATCAAGACAAGGAGCCTCAGGGGGAGGGGCTGGGCCAGTATCACCCAGTGCATACCAATCTCTGAAGCTGTCAGACGCTCGGGTTAAATGTGCCACGTGCTTTATCTCTTTCAAACCTTATTCTTCTGATTTCAAAAGCCAGGCATACTTACTGTGAAAATTCAGATATCACCAAGAGCTGAGGCACAAGGTGAACAGCACCTATGATCCCACTCCTGAAGGAGGCAATGTTCATGGTCAAGGTGAAGAGTCACCTGTTTTAGTCTCTTCCTACAGCTTGACCATTAAAAAAAGACAAATGCATATTTAAAAGAAAATCTCTTTTAGACTCATAACAGGCCCATGAGGTAGGTATTATCACCATCCCCATAATTCAACAGGTGAGGAAACAGAGGCTCAGAGAACTGAAATAGTTTACCAAAGGTAGCAAGTGAGCGGCAAAGCTGGGATTCCCACCCAGGCAGCCCATTGGCCACATGCCCCACTGCCTGGGAGGGCTCGGTGCCCATCTGGTCCTCAGGCAGAGGGCACTGGGATCTTCCCCCAAAGCATAGCCGGGTGAAACGGATAATACTGAGGTCACCGCTGCCGTGGACAAGGAGCACCCACTGGGTGTCACTGGCACCAGGGCAGCCCCTTCCTGGCCTCATCTCCCTTCCCCCTGGGAGATGCCTTCTGACTAGACCTCAAGTTCATTGCTTTTCACCAAGGCAGGAAGAGGAAGGTTTCAAATTCCAGGGGGCAGATGTCAGTGAGATGAATATTCCAAACACACACCTTTCATTTGCCTCTTGGGAGCAGGTATTTTCCACGGGGCCTCCCAGCTCTCAAAGCCTGTGAACTTTTCTCCGTCTCAGCTGCAGCGGAGACTCTGGCTGCCCAGGAGGGAGGGCACAGAGAGGTCGCCCTGGGTAGGGAGGTGATGGGACTTGGGTGGGATCAGAGATGATGATGGCGGACAGGGCCGACACCCACGGACCCCGCCTCCTTTCTCACTTGGGCTCCCAGACCTGTGCTTTCTCTGAACTCTAACAGAAGTAACATAAGGATCAGGCAGGAAAGCACACATGACATCACAGGCAAGACAGAGACTAAATGGCAGCTCATGTTTCCCAGTGCCGCCGCCCCCCCCCCCCCCGCTTGTAACTGCTATAAATTCCCTCCTAAATGGCGAAGGCTCCTTGTGGCACTAAATTCTGTTCCTGGCTATGAGTTTTCAAATCTCTCTCTTTTTCTTTTTAAAAATATTTTATTTATTTATTTATAGACAGGGAGGGAGGGAGGGAGGGAAACATTAATGTGTAGTTGTCTCCCTCACGCCCCCTACTGGGGACCTGGCCCATGTGCCCTGATTGGGAATCGAACCAGCGACGCTTTGGTTCGCAGGACAGCACTCAGTACACTGAGCCACACCAGCTAGGGCTCAAGTCTATCTCCTTTTCCTGATCAGAGGGAGATTCCCTCCCTGGCTCACAGCCAAGAGTCCGGGCCCTGCGAGGTGGTGTTTTCTGCAGGGCCCGGTGGACCTGCTGGAGATCCCAGCGAGCATTGGCCTCTCCTCCCCTCCCGTATTGTCTGTGGGTGCTGCCACCACACCCCGTGGCCTCTCTTATGTGCCTCTCAGATGGGTACCCGGGCCTGTGTGTGCTGTGGCTAGAGGGCCCCTCCTGCTGTCAGGAGGCTCAGCTTGCTGAGCAGACACATTTCTGATAAGTGTACAAACTGGATTTTGTAAGTGGGTTTGTGCTTCCCCAGCGGAAATCTTTCGGGATGTGTTCTTTTATTTGCAACACGTTGTTTAGTTCCTGTGTCCCATTTCCTAAGCTGTCTGCTTATAAGAACCGCAAGCTTGTCCAATCCCTGCCACAGCACAGAAGAGAAAACAGCCCGGAGCCCAGCGCAGGGCTGTGCCCAAAGCCACAGCTTCCTCCTCACAGGCGCAGTGTGAGAAGGTGCGGGTGTGGGCCGTGGGGGGAGAGGCTGCGTGAGCAGGCGCTCGGTTGCTCAGAAGCCAGCATTGGCCCCTCTCCCTCAGGGGCGGCCGGGAGGACAGGCAAGCCCTGGCTGCACAGCCTGGAGACTGCAGCTCAGGGCTCAGTCTCTCCTGTCCCAGCTGTACAACCTTGGCTAAGTTGCTCAACCCTCCTGAGCCTCAGGGGGGGTTGCAGTAAAGTGGGGCAAACACTAATTACTACCGCAGTGACCTCAGGAGGGATCCAGGGTGAGGGCAGGAGTGAAATGGCCTTGTAAAGGTAAAGGCGGGAGGACTCAAAGTCCTCAGCAAAGGTGAGTGGCTCACGAGTGGGCATGGGTTGTGTCCAGGGCTAGCTGCCCAGAGGCCCGTCTCCCCGCAGGCGCCAGGAGCGAGAGCGCTTTGTTGAGTACCAGGCCGAGCTGCAGGGCATCCAGCACAGGGTGCAGGCCCGGCCCTACCTGTTCCAGCAGGCCATGCAGGTGAGGGCTAGCCCTGGGCTGGCAGGTGGACTCCCCCTGAGAATGTGGCTTCTCGCTGGGCCTGTGGGTAGGGGTGCGAAGTGGGAGAGGGCCCCCTTAGATGGGACCCCAGGCTGCAGCCCATTTGGAAGCCCTAGACCCCCTCAGTAATCAGAGTCCCACTTGTCCTTGGCAGCCCTGGTGCAGAACAGGACACCCCGTTTCTTTCTCCTCAGGCCAACGCCCGGCTCACGGTGACCAGGCGTTTCTCCCAGGTGCTGTCGGCCCTGGGGCTGGATGAGAAACAGCTGCTGGCTGAGACAAGCAAGGGCACCTCCAGGAGACCCAGGTGAGGCCGTCTAACTGGCCAAGGTGCTGACCCTGCCCGGCTGTGGGGAGAAGGGGCGCTACCACCAGCACTCTGGGTTTTCCAGGGTCTGCTCCCACCATCTCCCTGTCCCCCTTCAATGTGGGCTGGAAGTCTGGGGAAAGGCTGAGGGAACTCGGTGGGCAGCCCTGAACCCAAGCTTCAATCCTGCCCTGTCCACTCTGCACCCCCCCTCCATGACCCTGAAGACTCTGCCCCTCTAGCAGGCAGCATGTACGTCCCCAGGCTCTGTCCCCCATGTCACCCAAGGAAGGTGGGGCCAGGGTTATTCCCCCACTTCTCCGTGAAGAAACTCAAGACCTGAGGGGCAGGGTCTTTCCCAAGGACACGGGAGTGAATAAGGCGCAGAGCCAGTCTGGGAATCTCGGCCATCTTCCATGCCAGTCCCTCCCCATATACTGTCCCTTATGCTTTAGAGTAACCTGTTGCAGAGCAGGGATTATGAAGCCTAATTCACAAGAAGGAAACTGAGGCTCAAAGACAGTCAGTCCCTCAGGGTCCCACAGCACAGGAGCCAGATTTGAACCCGTATCATCAACGGCAATGCCCTTCCCCCTCCTATAGCCCGGGTGTCCTTGGGTGCGGGGCTGGGCAGCAGCAGAGCCCAGTGGTCGCTATCCTAGTGTTCATCTTTAAGGAGGCATAGGTCAACAGAGAGAGTGGAGCGCTGTTCTCAAAGCCCCCCAAGGACAGAATCCGTCGGCAGCCAGCCTGAGAGGCAGTCCACCCCAAGCCCAGACTGGAAATCCAGTTCCTTAGACAAAAATTAAAGGCTTTATGAAAAATACAGTGCGGAATTTCTGGCGGTGGCGGGAAGAGGCTGTGAGTGGGAGAAAGACGTGGTGGGCGGGCAGGCAGCAGGTTGCGTTTGTCTTTCCAACCCACAGGGGCTCTGGGCGTTCCAGCTGCCAGCACCCAGCACACACGGCTTCCGTCTGCTGCTGAGAAGTGGGCATCTCCCAGAACACCCCCATCCCACCCCACCCCCCAGTCTCCAGCACATACGCTGGGTCCTAGAAATTCGAGAGTGAATAGGACAGGATGGCCTCTGCCTGTGAGAACTCCCAGTCCATTGGGGGTGTGGGGCAGACCTTTGAAGGGGCACATACATCACACCATAGCAGATGGTGTGCTTAGGGAATGCCAGATGGAGCAACTGGGGGGTGCGGGTGAGGGTGAGGCAGGAGGGATTGTGTGAACTGGGCTTTTAACTTTAAGTAACTTCAAGTTATAGCCCCTCTCAAAGGGGGGGGGAGCACACACACACACACACACACACACACACACACACACAGTTGTGCCAAATTTTGCACCCAATTTCAGGGGGTTCACAAGCACACAGTTCTGGAGCTCCTTAGCAGTTCACAAAGCGCAGGTTAGAAAACCCAGTCCGGCCCAGGCCGGGTAGCTCAGTTGGTTAGAGCTTCGGCCCCATAGCCAAGGTTGCTGGTTAGATATGGTCAGCGCACATACAAGAATCAACCAATGAATGCATAACTTATCGGAACAACAGATGAGTGTTTCTCTCTCTAAAACCGGTAAAAATTGGGGGAAAAAAAGTCCAGAGAACGTGGGAAGGCAGTATTTGCTGACAAAATTGGTTAGAGGGACTCAGGCTGGGCTGTGGAACTCGGAGGAGAGTAAGCTGGGTCCTCCAGCACCGGAAGGAGGCACGATCCCAGGGAGTCCATTGGGGGACGCCTCACTGGAGCGGGGGAGCTGTCCACATAAAGTCCATGAGACAGTGCGCATCCCGGGGCTGGGTTGTGCAAGCGCAGGGAAGCCTGGCAGGGGCCGCCAGCTCCGGGGACGCTGGCCCAGATGCCCTGTAGGCCCTCATAGCGCTGGGACCCAGAGCTCCACCAGGTCCGTGCACCTGGATGAGCGAACACGCCATTGGACCACCGATTCAAAGACGTCCACCTGGCCGGAGGGAGCCGAGATCAAGCATTCGGGTTCCAATCCCGGCCTTCCCATGAGCCTCTGGGGCAGGCGCTGACGCGAACGACGGAAGCAGCCGCTCTTAGTTTCCGGCAACACGACAGCGGCCGCCGGGCGACCCGGAAGTTTTCCCATTTTGCGTCGTCTGGGCTCGGTGGCGGCCGGGCTCGGGGCAGACGTATCACCATGGGGTCGTCAAAGAAGCACCGCGGGGAGAAGGAGGCGGCCGGGACGACGGCAGCGGCCGGCACCGGGGGTGCCACCGAGCAGCCGCCGCGACATCGGGAGCACAAAAAACACAAGCACCGGAGCGGCGGCGGTGGCGGCGGCAGCAGCAGCGGTGGCGAACGACGGAAGCGGAGCCGGGAACGGGGCACCGAGCGCGGGAGCGGGCGGCGCGAGACCGAGGCCCGCAGCAGTGCGCACGGGCGGGAGCGCAGCCAGGCCGAGCCCTCCGAGCGGCGCGTGAAGCGGGAAAAGCGCGACGATGGCTACGAGGCCGGTGAGAGACCGGGCCTGCGCAGGGGGCGGGGCGGGGCGGGGCGGGCGGCCGGGGTCCCTGGCTATGGAGGCGGGGCGCGCCCAGCTCTGCAGGCGGAGGCAGCCGCAGGTTGTCTGCGTCAGCACTCACTAAAAGGCCTTCTTAAGGGTATTTGGGATTAAAGGTTGTCCCCCTCTACTAATCTCTGAGGACAGAAGTTTTGTTTTCCCAAATTGGCTATTCGCACCCTGAATAAATGTAATGAATGAAGGAAGGAGGGAGGGGAGGGAATGGTGTCATGTCAGAAGCAAGACAAAACCTGGTATGGCGAGGGCAAATTGTGTAGGGCGCAGGGGAGAGACCTGAGGCTGTGAGATAGGTAGGGGTCCGAACACGAAGGGCCCTGTGGGCCGTGTTAGGAACTCTGAACTTGCCCTGGCTGGTGTAGCTCAGTGGATTGAGCGCGGGCTGCGAACCAGGCATCGCAGTTTCGATTCCCAGTCAGGGTACATGCCTAGGTTGCAGGCCATGTCCCCCAGCAACCACACATTGATGTTTCTCTCTCTCTCTTTCTCCCTCCCTTCCCTCTCTAAAAATAAATAAATACAATCTTTAAAAAAATAATTAAAAAAATAAAAATAATTAAAAACAAAAAAGAAAGAACTCTGAACTTTGTCCTGGGGGTGGTAGAGACCCATGGATTTGAACCTGGAGTGAGTTGAGCCCATGCACACTTGGGGAAGATCACCGACGGCGTGGAGAACTGGGTCGAGGGCGGTGGAGACTGGAGGGCAGGAGTGGCCCGCACCAAAGCGGCAGCGGCAAGGTGGAGACTCAGACCCACTGCAGGGTAGTGTGGGAGAGGGGTTAATGCGCTTGTGTGAGGGTGGAAGGGAAAGAAGGAATTGAGGATGACTGGAATTTCAGCTTGAGCAACTAGGTGGGTCATGGCGTCATCCACTGAAGTTGAGGAGTTTGGAAGAGAAGCAGATTTGGGGGGCAAGATAATGAACTCAGTTTTGGGGGGCATTGCATTTCCTGTGCATGGGAGAGACTCAGGGTTTGGGCTTGATGGAGCCATGTGGGAGAGCTGAGTGGCTAGGTGGCAAATGAAGTCCCCTGGGAGAGCGGGGAGTGTGAAGCTAGGGTCAGGAGCAGAGCCCAAGAAATGCTAATACTTTAGTGGAGCAAAACACCACAGGACAGGTGGGAGAGTAGCCAAAAGGCAGGAAAACCACTGAGCCTTGTGTCACGGGGTCTGTGGGAAGAGGGCTGTTAGCGTCACACACTGTAGGCCGTCAGGCAGAACCAGAGCTGAAAAGGGTCCGTTGGATTTAGACATGAGGAGGCTGGCGAGCCTGGAGAGGGTCCGGAGGTGCTGGAACCCAGGATCCACATGGGAGGGAAGGGGAGGAGGTGGGTTGTGGGGTGGGGGTGCAGGAGGGACGAGCATACCTTGGGAGCTTGGTCAGGGTAGCGCCGTCTGAGGGTGTCTAGCTTCTGCCTTTGCGTCCAGTGGTTTTCTTTGTGAGGTGGATGGAGGGAGTTTGAAATGCTGCTTTATTTCTGCGTTCCCAACATCCAGCACAGAGCAGGACACCAATACGTGTTTTTCTTGACTACATGAATTGCAGAGGACACGGTCATGCTGCCTTCACGGTCCCTGTCTCGCGGGGAGTGACAGGCCCAGACATGGCCGACTGTGCCGTGGAGTCTGGGAGAGCAGCTCGTTCCGATTAATATACGGTTGAACCGGACGTCATGAGGGACGTGGCATGTGATCTTGCCGTTTGGCTAGGGCTCTGTCGTTCGGAGTGAGGCCAGAGAGGGCAGTGCAGGTTGAAAACGCAGAATGCACAAAGGGAAGGTGTAGCAAAGAGAGGGGTGCGGAAAGTTGGGCATTTGGGGTCAAGAAGAGAGGTATGTCGATAAGGTGGGCTCCTCAGGACTGGGGCTCAGCTAGAAGGACGTACGCGGCTGGGCGACGGCTGCTGTGTCCCAGCGTCTCAGGAAGGCCAGTGCTGGTGAGGGCCCTCGTCTGTGGCCCTGCAGCCGGGGCCGAGGATGTGGCTCCTTGCATGTGTGTTCAGCTCCTGAGCCCTGCGTCCTGTTGTTCCAGCTGCCAGTTCCAAACCTAGCTCCGGAGACGCCTCGTCACTCAGCATCGAGGAGACCAAGTAAGTCCTGTTCCTCTGTCTCACCTCTTCCTCCTGAAACAGGTAGGTGTGGAGCGGCCACTTTAGGGAGGCTTTTCGCACACAAGGGCACTCCAGTTGGAACTGGACGTGCCTGTAAACCACGTTAGCCCACTGTCTGAGCTCTGGGGGAGGCGCTGAGTCTCCGGAGGAAGACAGCATATCACTGGTCCAGGGCAGGGAGGGCCCAGCACCCTCATTTGCTGGTTTGGAGGCCGGGCCCTCCCATGCCCCGAACTGCCCTGGTCCAGCCCTGTGTTTGGGACCCTTCACGCCACTCAGTCCCATGTGTTTCCAGAAGTGCATTTAGTGCCCTGTTTCATTTTTTATTTTTTTGACAGCTCCTAACACTTGTATATCTTGTCCTCAGTAAGCTCCGGGCAAAGCTGGGGCTGAAACCCTTGGAGGTCAATGCCGTCAAGAAGGGTGAGTGTGTGGCTGAGGACGGGGGTGAGGTAGGGCATGCGGGTGGAGGAAAGTGGGGTTGGAGCAGAGGCTCAGTCCCCGTCACGGTCTGTGTGTGTGCTCTCGGTGGGAACAGGACCCCTTGCTGTCAAGATGGCCCTCGGCTTGTTCTTTAAGCTCAGACGGTGGGCGTTGCCACCTCGCTCGGGCTGCCATGTGGCATTAGATGGGCTGAGGGATGCATGCAGTCGCCACAGATTGATTGGGGCCATGTGGGTGTTTTTTTTGTTGTTCTTGTTTTTGAAGCACAATTTGGGGGGGGGTGGAAGGCACAGAGGGTCCCATCATGCTGTGTGGGATGACACGGGAGTAGGGGGTAAAGTGGGAGTAGGGAAGGGAAGGATCCTTCCCCCTTCCCTTGGCCCCTTCTGGCCGCCCAAGCTGGAAGGGGGCCGGGTGAGTGCCTCCCTCCTCTCCCCACCAGCCATGGGCAGGCATGGCCTCACGTCTGGGCCCCCCTTCCAGAGGCGGGCACCAAGGAGGAGCCCGTGGCGGCCGATATCATCAACCCCATGGCTTTGCGGCAGCGAGAGGAACTACGGGAAAAGCTGGCGGCTGCCAAAGAAAAGCGCCTCCTGAACCAAAAGCTGGGGTGAGTGGGGGCCCCAGCCAGGGTGGGCAAGGAAAGGGCCCAAGGAGGCTGCCCAGGAGCTCTGTGGTCGGGCGTGGGCAGGAGGGGCTGGGCTCCCAAAGGCTCACTTTTTCCCTCTTCAGGAAGATAAAGACTCTGGGGGAGGATGACCCCTGGCTGGACGACACTGCGGCCTGGATCGAGAGGAGCCGGCAGCTTCAGAAGGAGAAGGACTTGGCAGAGAAGAGGGTGAGGACCTGGGCAGCCAGGGGCGTTGCTTGGTGTCTCTGGCGCCGGGTAGCTGGTGAGGCAGGAGGCTGACCCAGGGGAGGGGAGGCTGGGCTCTGAGAGCTGGGAGGTTGGTGGTCAGTGGCGTCTGCTCTGCATTCTTGGTGGCTTTCCTACAAGGCCTGCGCTTTTTGCACTCCCACTTGAGAAAGCACTGTGTGTCTTCTGGCGACCCTCACTGGCCCTCAGGTCATAGGTCCTCCTGCCCCACCCCTTGTCCTGCAGGCCAAGCTGCTGGAGGAAATGGACCAAGAGTTTGGCGTCAGCACTCTGGTGGAGGAGGAGTTCGGGCAGAGGCGGCAGGTGAGGGTGCGGGGTGAGGGTGGCACGCTGTCCTTGGTGCTGGGGCCCCGGGGCTGCGTGGGTCAGGGCTCCTGACTTGGCTGGACCTTCCCCTTTCCTTCTAGAACCTGTACAGTGCCCGGGACCTACAGGGCCTCACTGTGGAGCACGCCGTCGATTCCTTCAGAGAAGGGGAGACGATGATCCTTACTCTCAAGGACAAAGGTGGGTTGCGCTGGGCTCCTCTGGGTGGGAGTTGAGGGCAGGTGTGACTGGCCGTCGCCTCTGTCCTGGCCCCAGGAGTGCTGCAGGAGGAGGAGGATGTGCTGGTGAACGTGAACCTGGTGGACAAGGAGCGGGCAGAGAAGAACGTGGAGTTGCGGAAGAAAAAGCCCGACTACCTGCCCTACGCAGAGGATGAGAGCGTGGACGACTTGGCCCAGGCAGGCGGGCGGGTGGCGCGGGGCTGGGGCTGGGGCTGGGCACCTGGGCAGTGTGGGCTCTGAGGAACTGGTGGCTCTGTGGCTCCTCACAGGCCAGGCTGGGTCCCGACCTGTACTTCTTGCCTTGCAGCAAAAACCCCGCTCCATCCTGGCCAAGTACGACGAGGAGCTGGAGGGCGAGCGGCCACACTCCTTCCGCCTGGAGCAGGGCGGCGTAGCCGATGGCCTCCGGGAACGTGAGCTCGAAGAGATCCGGGCCAAGCTGCGGCTTCAGGCTCAGTCCCTGAGCGCGGTCGGGCCCCGGCTAGCCTCCGAGTACCTCACGCCGGAGGAGATGGTGAGCTCCGAGGCCCCGACCTGCACTCGGCATTGGGCCGTGGTGCCTTGCTCCCGTCAGAATGAGCTAAGGAGGGAGGTCTGGTCTTCCAGCGGAGCTCTGTCCTTGCACAGGATCTGTGATTGGCAGCCCCAGGGGGGCGCTGGGGCGGTAGCGGGTGTGGGCAGAGCAGGGACCAGGAGCCGGGTGGACCCGCATCTGAGCTCAGGCTCTGCCCCGTAGCCAGCCTGTGCCACAGGTGAGCCTCGTACCTGAGCCTGAGGTGTGCCATCTGAAGTGGGGGTGGTGGGAGCCACCTCTCGCGGGCTGGTGCAGGGTTAGTGCTGACTTGGTAAGTGGCGATTCCGGGGCTGTATGTGGGTTTCACGTTGGGGATTACTGTGCGAACACAGAGGTCGATCGGCCGGCTCAGTAGACTGCATGGCTGAGTGGCCAAGAGCAGGTCCTGGGGCCACACGGCCGAGAGTCACAGCCCAGCTCTCCCCCTGAGCTGT
This sequence comes from Tonatia bakeri, assembly GCA_004024845.1. Classification (NCBI taxonomy): domain Eukaryota; kingdom Metazoa; phylum Chordata; class Mammalia; order Chiroptera; family Phyllostomidae; genus Tonatia; species Tonatia bakeri. The sequence goes on along the minus strand of PVIA01000549.1, from coordinate 139,955 downwards.
TGGGGGCCCTGGGCAAGGCACTGAGGTGCTGTGCCTCAGTTTCCTCACCTCACTGGTGGGGTGACACGCACACACCTCACGTCTTGTTTCCTGTAGGAAGCGTTCATCCTCGTGGGCTGGTGGTGGCCGCCTCCCCGCTTCCCCCTTCACGTCTCTCCTCTCCTCCCCTCAGGTGACCTTTAAAAAGACCAAGCGGAAGGTGAAGAAAATTCGAAAAAAGGAGAAGGAGGTGATAGTGCGGGCCGACGACTTGCTGCCTCTTGGGGACCAGACTCAAGACGGGGACTTTGGTTCCAGGTGGGCTCGGACACCGGGGTGGGGTGTGGGGCTGGGCCGGCCTGGGGGCCGCTGCTCACTGGAGCGGCCCCTCTCACCCAGACTGCGAGGCCGGGGGCGGCGCCGAGTGCCGGAGGGAGCCGAGGAGGCCCCCGAGGAGGAGGAAGAGGAGGAGCCCGTGCCTCAGCCCCCGCAGTCAGATGACACGCGGGTGGAGAACATGGATATCAGCGATGAGGGTGAGGCCCGCCAGCGGGGGACGGGCGGGGGGGGGGGGGCCTGGGTCCCAGAGGGCGGCCTAAGTGGGTATCTCCTGTGTCTCCACCAGAGGAGGGCGGAGGGCCGCCGCCCGGGTCCCCAGAGGCGCTGGAGGAGGACGAGGCGGAGCTGGAGCTGCAGAAGCAGCTGGAGAAGGGGCGCCGGCTGCGGCAGCTGCAGCAGTTGCGGGACAGCGGCGAGAAGGTAGGGAGCCTGCGGCCGGGCGTGGGCACCGGCGGCCGGGGCCTTGGCAGGGCCAAGCCAGACCTGACGCTGACCCAGAGTTCACTTGCAGATGGAGCGCGGTGCCCAAAGTGAAAACACAGTGTTTCAGGAAAGACCGGATTATGTTTATGACTTTTTGGTAGAAAAAGGTTTTTTTCTCTTTTGCATTAAAAATACACAAAAAAGGGGGAAAAAGAATACACACGACAAGTGTATCATCTTATTTTTAAGTGTGCGGTCTACGTTGTCGCACAGACGCCACCGTGCGTGCCCGCAACTCTGTTCCTCTTGTGAGGCGGAAACCCCTCGCCGCCCGGCACTCGCTCCCACCCCCGCCCGCCCGGGCACCCAGCGCTGTGCTCTCTGTCCTAGAGTCGGGCTCCTCGAGGGACCTCCTTGGGCGGAACCGGGGAGTGTTTGTCTTCTCATGATGGGCCTATTTCAAGACAGAGGTTCTTAAAGATGTAATTGTAAAGCATAAGCCATGAAGGAAAAAACCTAACATTTCTCCTTAGAAATTAAGAACTTAAGTTTTCTTTAAAGCGTGTCACGAAGAATGTAAAAAGGCCCAAAGAAGAGACTTGCCCGTATGTGTGAGTATCGGCAGGCTGGTGTCAGGAATGTATAAAGAACAAAACTTGGCAACACAGACACAGGCCAAAGACCCGAGCAGGCGGTGCACAGACGTGGGAGGGTGAAGGGCTGACGAAATGCCCAGCGGGGCTCCGCTGCCTCAGTGATCACGGACAGGGGAGCTGGAACAGTGACCACAGGCCCTGCCCCCACCGTTTGTCACAGATGTCCGAGTCTGACAGAGTCTGCGTGTGGACATGGAACTGCCAGAATTCTTAACATTTTTCGTGGGCTTGTGAGTCTAATCAGATGGGGGAGATGTCAGCACATTCTTTTAGAGTAAGAGTGTGCGTGTGCACGCACGTGTGAGTGTGCATGTGTAACCCGTAGCCCAGTTGGCCCTCCGGAATGTGCGGCCCGGAGAGACGTGTGCCCGTGCGCACAGGAAACAAGCCTGTGGCTGCATCCCGTGCGGCGGCAGAACGAGCCCGTCCTCGCTGCGTGAGACGCCTGGACTGGGGCCTGCTCTCGCAATGGGAGGTGACCTTGCAGTGGAAAGTCAGGGAACTGGGGCCACTCACGTCAAGACTCACTTTTAAAATATTTTTTAAAAAAGCAAATCAAGGCGCCTCATTAGCTCAGTAGGTAGCATGTCAGTTTCATAAGAAGCAAATCAGCCCTGGCTGCTGTGGCTCAGTGGACTGAGTGCCGTCCTGTGGACTGAAAGGTTGCTGGTTCGATCCCCAGTCAGGGCACATGCCTGGGTTGCAGGCCAGGTCCGCAGTTGGGGGCGTGTGAGAGACAACCACACGTGGATGTTTCTCTTCCTCCCTTCCTCTCTTTCTCTCAAAAAATAAATAAGTAAAATCTAAAAAAAAAAAACCAAACTAGAAGATTTACACGATTCAGATTCCATGTTTGAAGAATGCATGGCAAAATGACAGTTTGTGGTAGCCCCAACGCGGGAACCTGGAAGGAAAGACAGTGAATTGTAACCACAGATGTGGGGCCCCGAAGGGTACTCGGGTGGTGGGTGTGTGTTTGCTTATCACTATTATTTTAAAAGAAAAACGCATTGTAAGATACAGCTCCTTTAGGTTTACGGTGACGTCCATTAAGAAGTAAACACAGTGAGTGGGAGGGAAGGGTGCAGAAGTGGATGCACTGAGGAGGATGCTTGGGAGGGCAGAGCACGGAGGCTGCGTGTTGAGGACTCTTCTCAGAGGGGAGGTCCCAGATAATCCTGTGCTCGTGGTGGTGACACGATAGAGGGGACAGAGTGGGTGCAGTCAGGGCGCAGTGTCCGGGGCAGAGTTGTGAGTGGCCTCGGCCATGCCAGGTAGGAGGACAGCCTGAGGTAGGAGCAGGGCTGGGCATCCACAACAGGAGGGATGGCAGGGGTATGGGTGGTTGGGACACTCAGTGCCGGTGCTGAGATGTTCCAGAGGGCATCTGAGCCCCCTGACGCGTCGGGAGGGGTTCTAGAAGAGGTGGGTGGCAAGGAAGCGGCAAGAGAGGCCCTGGTGTGCTCCAGGCCCTGGAGGAGGGCGTGTGAGGCTGAGGTAGTAAGTTGAGGGGCTTTGGAAAAGGGTCGGCAGGGCCATGGTCATGGTGGCCACGTAGGATTTTGGATGTTGGTTCACAGGGCAGTGGGGAGCTCTTGATGGCTTTGGAGCAGAGAAGTGACCTGTCCAGCGAGACTGGTGCGGTGCAGGCGGAGAGTGGACTGGGGCCAGGGAGGACGTGGGACCGTCAGTGGTCCGCTGTGGGCCATGGGAATGGCTCGTCTCCTGCTCTCGGGAGGACCCTGGGTTCCTGGGTCTCCATGGCAGCAACGTGGAACCTTCTGGGTTTGCCCACAGCCGCTCCCTCCTCCAGGTGGTGGAGATCGTGAAGAAGCTGGAGTCCCGCCAGCGGGGCTGGGAGGAGGAGGAGGACCCGGAGCGGAAGGGGACCATCGTGTTCAATGCCACGTCGGAGTTCTGCCGCACCCTGGGGGAGATCCCCACCTACGGGCTGGCCGGCAACCGGGAGGAGCAGGAGGAGCTCATGGTGGGTGTTCCGGCAGCCCCCTGCCCCACCGACCTGCTCTGCTCGGGGCTGGGGGCGGGGTGGGCGTCCCCAGTGGTCCGCAGGGGTGGGCCTGGGCCGATTCTGGTCTGTGTCCTCAGGACTTTGAGCGGGATGAGGACCGCTCGGCCAACGGCGGCTCCGAGTCCGACGGGGAGGAGAACATGGGCTGGAGCACGGTCAACCTGGACGAGGAGAAGCAGCATCAAGATGTGAGGAGCGGGAGGCGCAGGGCGGTGGCGGGGCTGGGAGCGTGGAAGGGCAGGGGCCGCACAGCCTGGCGGGGTTTGAGGCTTGGGCTGGCGGCAAGTCTCTCCGTGTCCCAGAGCCTCAGTCTCCGAGGCTGATCGCGACGACTAAGTGAGGCGTCTGGGCCCGCGGGGCCCAGCCGTGGGAAGGGCCACAGTTGTGTGAGGTGGGGCTGACTGGCGGGTAAGTGGGGGGAGTCCACGTGGCCCACGCACCCCTGTGTGTCGCCCTGCAGTTCTCTGCCTCCTCCACCACCATCCTGGACGAGGAGCCCATCGTGAACAGAGGGCTGGCAGCTGCGCTGCTCCTGTGTCAGAACAAAGGTGGGGGCTCCTGGCCGCCATGAGCCTTTGCCGGGACCTGGGCGCTGTGAAGCCAGATGCCCGCACGGCCTCCTGAGGTCCCCTCTGCTGTCTTTCCCCTGCTCCCAGGGCTGTGAGCCGCTCCGTTTGCACTGGTGTGGGGTGGTCGCAGGGGTGTGTGGTCTGCTCTTCATCACCCCAGTTGTGATGGCTTTGCTTACATGTGCCCTTGCAAAGCACCATTTGTCCTTCATTGCTCAGTGTCTCCTCTGAGGAAGGATGAGGGGACCTTGAAGCAGTCCAGGCTGTAGCACAGAGACCCTGGTGTTAGGATCCCGGCTCCGCCATTTACTTGGTCTGTGACCCTTGACAAAGGTTGATTCTTCCAAGTCTCTTGTGTTTGTCTGCAAAACAGGCCTGACACCTGTGCCCCCACAGCCGGCTTCAAGGTCCCCACAGGGCCTTCTGTGCAGTTGAGGGCATCAGGCGCCCCTGGCCTGGGGTGGGCAGCCTGGAGTCTCACCACGCCCCCTCCCCAGGGCTGCTGGAGACAACAGTGCAGAAGGTGGCCCGGGTGAAGGCCCCCAACAAGTCCCTGCCGTCGGCAGTGTACTGCATCGAGGACAAGATGTGAGTGCGCCAGGGGCGGGCAGAGGCCAGGGGCTGGCGCCAGCTTGGGACCACCCGGCATCCAGGCAGGGAGGGCGGCGGCTGGCCCTGAAGCCCCTTCTGTCTTGGGTCAGGGCCATCGATGACAAGTACAGCCGGCGGGAGGAGTACCGCGGCTTTACCCAGGACTTCAAGGAGAAGGACGGCTACAAGCCCGATGTTAAGATTGAGTATGTGGACGAGACGGGCCGGAAGCTCACACCTAAGGAGGTGAGGGCCTCTGGGGCCTGGGGGCGTGACGGAGCCACAGAGAAGTGTCCGGCGCCCTGGCCCCCCACGTCGTCCTCTCTGGTGGGCATAGCAGCCCCCTCACAGGCCTGGCGGGAGGGTCAGCAGGCACCTCGGCCCCCTTGCTCACCTGCCCCTCAGTGGCTGGACCTGCCCTCGGGGCCACCGCTCTGGTGGGCAGGGGGGCGGGCCCTGGACTGGCTCCTGTGCCCTCCCAGACCCGACTCCTGCTGGCGGCGCCTGCCTGACTGCGCTGCCCTTCCCTGTCGTCCACCCCCACCCCACCCATGCTGTTCCCCACACACACCCTGCGTTTGCTGGCCTCCCCCCACCCTACATGACCCCAGCCCAGCCCGCCTCTCTCCAGAGCCCGTCTCCCCTTCTCCCAGCCCCTGCCTGCCACCCTGGATCAGCTGGGTCTCCACTGCCCCCTGCCCTGTTGGGCGCAGGCAGCTCCAACATGGTCCCTGCCCTGTGTCCTCAGGCTTTCCGGCAGCTGTCCCACCGCTTCCATGGGAAAGGCTCGGGCAAGATGAAGACGGAGCGGCGGATGAAGAAGCTGGACGAGGAGGCGGTGGGTGGCCCATGGGGATGTGGGGTGGCTTTTGCATCTGCTGGTGCTGGGGTGGCTGGTGGCTGGGGCTGCTCCTTCCTGGTGCTAACTGGCCACGACCCCGCAGCTCCTGAAGAAGATGAGCTCCAGCGACACGCCCCTGGGCACTGTGGCTCTGCTCCAGGAGAAGCAGAAGGCCCAGAAGACGCCGTACATCGTGCTCAGTGGCAGTGGGAAGAGCATGAACGCGTGAGTGGGCCGGGCACGGGGTCTGGGAGGGCAGGCGGTGGGCCTGGTGTGCCCACCGCAGCCTCATGCCCTTGTTCTCTCTGCAGGAACACCATCACCAAGTGAGGCCGCCCTCGCTTCCAGTCCCTGCCCCGACTTTAATATTAAATAAAGTTCCCTTATTTTCTCCTCCCTGGTCATGGTGCAGATTCCAGGGTTAGACCAGGAGGAGAGGCAGGCAGTGTTGGGAGGAGCATCGATGCCATCCTCAGGCAGGCTAAGTGGTCTGCTGTGTGACCTCAGGCAAGTCACTGAGCCTCTCTGAGCCTCAGTTCCGCCATTTGTACAGGGCATCTTACGAAGATTAAATGAGCTCATTCACCCATTCACCTGGACTTCAGAGGTGAGGTGGCTTAGAGTCTGGCCTTTGCGAGGTGAGGCCTGGTCGTCAGAAGACATGAATAACTAAACAAGATGCAGGGACAGAACCAGCCTGGACCCTCCAAGCCAGTCCCCCCGACCCTGGCCACCAGCCAGCTGAAGACAGGCTGGTGGTTTATGTTGTCAGCCCCCTCCCCCACCACCCCAGCCATGGCAGCACAGGACCTGGGCCATCATTGAAGGTCACGACTGGTCTCCTGCAAGACAGACTCTGGTAAGAAGTGGAGACTCGGGCACCTAGTTTCCAGTGCCACACAAGTCACTGCCCGCCAGGTCCCGGACTGCCCAGCCCGGCAGGCAGGGACTGGGCGCTGTGCAGGGCGGAGGCGCCCCCTTGGTCTGTGTGGAGAGCATGGTGTCCTCAGGGTGGGAGGGCCTTAGAGCGCCTCCCGGAGACTTGTCCCAGGAACAGCTGCAGCGGGGAAGACGGGAGTCCTCGGGGTGAGCTCGCAGGAGGAGGCCTGAAGTGCCGCCGAGGGGCCTGCCAGGGCCGGAAACAGGGAGAGATGACACGAGGCTCCCTTGGGAGTCGGACAGACCAGCGTCCTGCCCACACCTACGTCCAGACGCATTCCAGACGGCTCAGATTGTTGTAAATGTGAGAAATGTAAGCAGAGAACAAAATACAGTTGCCTTAACCGATGGCTTCAGACGGCAGTTTCTGCGTGGCCGGCGCCCTGCAGTCGCCTTTCTCGAGCCCTCGCTCCCTGGCCCTGCATCTGGCTCTGATTTAATCTGTGCTCTGGTTCCTTCCTCGGGCCCCTCGGTGGTGACCGTGGGGCGTCCAGACTGCGTTTGGGGATGAGGAGTCTCAGTCCATTTCTCCCAAAAGTCTACACGGGCCATCTGGTGTCGACAGGCAGTGCCGTGTCTCTGGGTGGTGGCAGGTGGCACCAGCCCTGGCCAAGCTCATTTCGAAGCCCACGCTTTGTCCCTTGCAGGCAACGGCCCGTGGGTTAGGAGGCTGTCGCCATCGTCAGAGCCAGGATTGCATGCAGTAGCAGTGCACCAGGCTTCCTCTGAACTCTGACCCTGGCGACTGGGTAGGCGGGAAGTGGCAAACGAGCTTGACAGGTCTTCCAGAGATGGGCCTCCAGGAAGCCTGTCCAGTTGACACCATCTCGACCTCTTCTCTTGTCCTGTGGCTGCTGACCCCCAGGCCAGGCGCTTACCCTTCCCTGCCCAATGCATGCTAATACCTCCCCAGACCGCCTGCCCACCTGGCTGGGCCAGGGCGGGTGGGGGGCGAGTCAGTTCAGCCCCTAGGAGGGATCAGGGATCCCTGAACCCCAGGAAGGGTGTGCACGCAGCTCTGCCGCCCAGTGGGGGGCCCACCGGCAGTACTTCATTGACCCTTGGGAACTGAGGCAGCAGTGCCGTGGAGCAGGCTGCTGTGACGTCAGTGAGCTCTCGGCCGGGTTGGGGGCACTAACTCCGGGCGCTTTTCCATTTACTCGCTGGTTGACCTCGGGCAACAAACACCACTGAGTCTCAGTGTTCCCGTGTGCATCTCGGGACTCGGCCTCAGGCTCTCGGGGCTGGTGCAAAGCAGTGCTGAGAATGCTCGTCCTCTCGTGACTTCAGCACCCGTTTGCTGAGCACCTGCTGCCTGCGCCCACGGGTCTCCGGTGGGGCGCAGCCATCGAACAAGGACACTGCCGGATGTGAAGGCCCTTCTCGGCCTGGTGAAGGGTCCTCGGTGCCAGCTGTCCGAGGCAGGTGTGGCCTGGGTACTGAGCAGGGGCAAGATGGGGCCCCTTTTCCCTCTGGTGGTCTTGCTCTCTCTGGCAGTGCCCACGCCCTTCAGGCCCCAGGGGCCTGCCTGTGGGCCCTCCTGTCAGCTAATGGTCCCTTTTGGTGCTTCCCCCACGGCGTGGTGAGGACTGTCCAGCCCACAGGACGAGGAACCTGCTCCCTCCCCTCCCTCTTCAGAGCTGGCTGGATTTAAGACACCTTCTCTCCAATTCATATTCTGGGGGCCCAGGCAGGACCCTGTATCCTAGGTGTCCCTGGTGCAATGGGGAAAAGGTGCCCCTCTAGGCTGCCAGGCACAGGCCCTCAGAGCACAGCTGGTGGGCTGAATTCCCACCCATCTCCACCCAAGGTGCTATTCTTGGTGCCCCTGGGACCAAGGCCCCCTGTCCGGGTTTCTCCAGCTGATCCTCTCATTGTCCCATGGCCACCTCAGGAACGAGTCAGCCCGTATGCAGACTGGGGATGAGCCGAGGAGCCAGTCGGGGTGAGGGGCCTGTTCTGCGGGGTCGGGCTTCTGGGTCTTGAAGGTCTGGTGGCAGGAGAAACATTCAAGTTCCCTTCTCTTCCTTGGTCATGGGCCTGGGTCTCCCCGCCACTCACCGCCAGCGTGATTCTGGCACATCCCCCAGCTCCAGAGCCCCGCCTCCTGGCTTCCGCACCACCGGTGGTAGCTGCTGCTTCCAGTTCAGTGGTATCTCCGAGTTCACCTCTTGCCTTTACAGTGCTCAAAGATCTCACTAACAACTCTTTAGATAAAGTTCTCACAGTTACAGTAACTGATTGAGCCCTGGCTGGCGTGGTTCAGGGGTTTAAGTGTGGGCCTGCAAACCAAAGGGTTGCTGGTTCGATTCCCAGTCAGGGCACATGCCTGGGTTGTGGGCCAGATCCCCAGTGGGGGACGCATGAGAAGCAGCCACACACTGATGTTTCTCTCCCTCTCTATCTCCCTCCATTCCCTAAGAAGAAATAGATAAAATTCTTTTTTTTTTTTTTTAAGTAACTGATAAAACTTTAAATCTCCTGACTGGGCTCTGAATCTTTATACTAATTCTTTAGTATAGCACTGAATCTTTATACTAAAATTGGTTTAACAGGAAGAAAAAGACAAAAAAAAATCAAGGATTTCCCTGCCTCTCCCATACTAATTGTATTTCAGAATAACCAAAGGGATGATAACAGAAAGCTTTTCCTTACAGAAAAATTCCAGCTAAAGATAGAGAACTGGGGATATCATTGGGAAATCACCCCTTTTCAATGCCTCATTAACGAAGGATGCAGGCCGCGATGACCAGCGGCTGCTAAACCCGCAGGTGAAAGTTGACAGGAAACTTTGTAATGAAAGTTGACAGGAAACTTTGTAACAAGTGCATGTTGCCATCAGCTCCTGAACCCACTTTCAAGTTGACATCATTAAAAGCAGAAGGAGCCTCCCTGCGTGATGTGGTAACATCACCTGTGAAGTATTCTTTTCTGAATAATGGCCCTGAGTTTACCTGCCAGTGTCCAGAAAGCATCGGGGACAGAGGAACGTGTTAGATGTCATCACTAGGGGTGTTCCACAGGCAGATGAGCTGGTCCAATAAAATATAAAAGGCATGTTTAGAAAAGGTGACATGAAAAAGATACAAGAGACATTGAAAGGAACACTATGGACACTTCGTTTGGATCCTGATTCAAATAAAAAAATTGAGATTATCAGGCATTAAAAATTGAGATTAGATGTTTTTTTAACATCTAAAAAAAATTTGAACAGATTGGCTACTAGATGACATTAAGGAATTAATTTTGTTTGGTGTGGTACTGGCATGGTGGTTAGGAAAAAATTAATTCTTATGTTAGAGACACACATGCATGAATGTAATCTGTACATACATACACATGTATACTCCAGCAACAAAGGACAAAAAGCCTTCACTTGCCTGGCTCACTGGGTTGGGCATCGGCCTGTGAAGCGGAAGGTCACCAGTTCGATTCCCGATCAGGGCACGTGCCTGGGTTGCGGGCCAGGTCTCCAGTTGGGGGCACACGAGAGGCAACCTATTGCATATTGACATTTCTCTTCCTCTCTTCCCCCCTCCCTTCTTCTCTCTGAAAATGAAATAAGTAACATCTAAAAAAATAAAATTCCATTATAAAACTTCGTTTAAAAAGAGAGCTAAAAAATGTTGGCTTAGCAACAGAAAAAAGGACATATGTTCAGCCAAAGACATGAGCGAGAATGTTCAGAACAGCACTATTTATAGCCGTCCCACGCTGGAAACAACCCGGATGCCTGTCTGCAGTGGAGTGGGTAGATGGTGGATATTCACCCAACGGAACGAACAGTGCGGGTGAATCTCAAACACGACGGAGGTAAAGACCAGACACAAAATCATACACTGCCTGCTCCAACACAAGAACAGGCAGAATGACCTGTGCTATCAGAAGCGGCATGTTGTTTCCAGGGACAGAGACTGCAACCAAGCGAGAGCGGCCTGAGAGGGGCAACGCCCGGGTGGGCAGTGGATGTCCCAGCCCGAACGGCGAACCCTTCCCTCCGGCGCCTTTCTGCTTTTTCCGTTCAGGCACTCCACAAACAGATGACGCTCACCTGCAGCTCACCTGCACCGGTGCGGGAACTCCTTAGCCTACTGATCTGAATGTCCATCTCTTCCAGAAACACCATCTCAAACACACCCAGAGACAGCGTTTGCCCAGCCCTTGGGCACTCCTTGGCCCAGTCTAGGTGACACATAAAGTTCACCAACACAAAGAGCCACCTAAAATGGTATAGAAAATTACTTTTCTTAAAAACACTGGGTCCTCTTCCACACAAGCAATATTTCCTGCCCTTCTATTGTTTTTCTCCTTATGTGTTCTCAGTTTTTAATACCTTTTCTTTTTACTGGCTTGGAGGTTACACACAGTATTTCTTAAAAAAAAAAGGGGGGGGAAGGGAGGGAGAAAGAGAGGGCGAGAAACATCAATGCGTGGCTGCCTCTCATTCACCCCTCTACTGGGGACCCAGCCTGTAACCCAGGCACATGCCCTGACTGGGAATCAAACCAGGGACCCCGTGGTTCACAGGCCCCACTCAATCCACTAAGCCACACCAGCCAGGGCTCTATTTCTATTTCTTAGATTACCCTTAACATTTTCGCATGTGTGCTAACCAAGTCTAAAATTAGTCAATAGGTCTTTCTCCCTTCAACTACACAAAGCCTTCACAACCCTTTAATTATACTGTTCCCTCTAGTCTTGTTTTTGCTCTGCAGAACTTGATCTTGACTTTTTAAGAACCACCCCCAAATTAGCATCATCATTAATGAACTTGCTCCTTGCTTCTCAGATCTCTCCTCTGGGGTCATTTTCATTCTTTCTGAAGTTCATCTTCTAGAAGTTCCTCCTGTCTGCAGGTGGCAAGCTCCCACATTCTTTGGCCTGCACGTCTTCACCTTGGCACGGGGTGGGGATGGCCGCGCTCACCCATGGGGCTGTGGGGAGGCTCAAAGTGGGCCCCGCTGGCCATGGGTCTGAGGTTCTGACACCCTGGAGAGACGGAGCTGGCCTCACCCAGGGCCTGCACTTGGCAGCTGGGTCCCGGCTGTCCTGCAACTCCCCCTCCCTGAAGCTTGAGGCACAGATCCTGCCATCTGGGGTGACTCTCATCAAAACCCCTCAGCCTGGCATTTCAGGCCCCGCACCTTCCGGAGTCAACAGGTCCAACACGCACACGTTACCTGCCTTTCCTCAGACCCCACCTTTCCCTCCTGTGTGCACCTGCTCTGGAGGATACTTAGAGATGCCAAATTTCCGTGTGTCAATATATGCTCCATCTTGGGGAGTGGGGGAGAGACAGGAGGGGTCCCCCAGAGTTTCTGATTTGTCAGCCCTGCACAGAAAGGGGGCACCAAAAAGGGGGACCTCGCTGCTGAGCCTCATCTCACAAAGCTCTGTGTGCCCCCAGATAGTAAAGAGGACTGATTGCCAAAATGCTAAATTAATGGGAGCTGTCAGGTGACTGGGGGCCTATGTGAAGGAGGAAGGCACGTGGAGGCTTCAGAGATGAGGTAGAGAAGACAGGTGAGTCCAAAAGCTTCAGCTGTTTCTAGAAGGGGAGCAGCTGAAACAGTGGGGTAAGGGGGCCCCTGGGGAGAAAACCCCTTCAGAGATTAGGGTTCTGAGATCTCAGCCCCTCTGCCCACCTAACAGTGTCCCATGGCCTCCTGAGTCCCATGCCATTTTCTGAAGCAGGTTTTCTGGAGGGGCCATGCACAGCCACAGATGCTGCCATGCTGAGGCCCCTGCACCCGACCTGGGTACTTTAAAACGGAAAGACCAGGGCCGCTCCCTCCTGTCTCCAAGTTCGTGGGCACGTGCTCGTCTGTGTACGCCAGAGGGCAGGGACTGGGAAGGCCTCCGCAGTGAATTCCCCCTGGGGGTGGGGAAACTGTGTTACCAGTGGTGGACCCTCTGGCTGGACAGAGGCCGTCGCTACCGGACTGTGTAAGTGCGGTGGAAGGTTTGGGGTGCTGCCACCTGGGGACAGTTGGCGACTTGCAGGTTGGACGTGCTTATGGTGACCCCTGCTGGCAGCTTCTGTAAATGTTGACTGAATAAGGAGCCAGGAACGGATGGATGCAGTCGGAACTGCGGTGCACACCACCAGGCGAGAGTCTCCTCACAGGAGAACTAATGAAACCGGAGTGACACCTAGCACGGTCCCCATGCTGGAAACCTGGAATAGCTAGTCACAAAGCTTCTGGTACGTGGCACCTTGCTGTGAGCTAGCAAAGGTTATATCACAGAGTGGGTACTTCAGCCTCCGGTATGGTCAGACTCCGTCATGACCGTAGCTGGGAAGACTGCCACCCCCACCGGCACTTGGTAGCTGCCTCAGCTGGCCATTGCGAGTCCTCCATTCCCTCCACCAGGTGAGACGCACCCTTAGCCCTTCCGCAGGAACTCTTGCAATGTGGCACTGGGCCAAATTCAAACCCGTGGGCCCGCTGGTGTCCTGACTTTTTGTGACATTGATGACAGTCAGACAGTGGCTCCTACTGAGCAAACGCCCTTGCACGCCCTCGGGCACTGGTGAGTGGGATGCTTGGGCTTGCACGAGGACGAGATCCAGGGTGCTGCAGCACAGCTGGCCACCTGGGAGACATCTGGGGCAACTTTCTAGGAGTCAGCCGCTGGCCCAACACCTCCAACCACACAGCAGGAGGCCTTGCACCACTTCAGCTCCTCCGTACATCAAAGGCGGCATCCTCCACTTCTAAGGGTTTTACAAAGGTCTGTGAACTGGGCCACTAGACGAGAGGCGGAGTCTGCATGGGCCCCTGCGCAGAAGCCTTGAGCATCGGAAGCTGGCAGCCCAGCCCTGCCCCTGAGCCCCTCTCCTTGGATGCACGGACCTCGTCTCAGCCTTGGAAACCATGTTCCACCAGCACTCACTGGTCCCCGGGCTCCCACACTCACTGACCTCTTCCTGCTGCTGAGAAGTTCGAGCACCCACACGCGTCGTGGGTGCTGGCCAGGTTTCAGCGGCCAGCACCTGCCACACTGTGCCTGAGGACTTCCCTGCCACTGAGGCCGATCTACCCACACTCAGGCAGGCCGGGCCAATGCCCCGCTTCGGCGGTGACTGGTGGGAGGTGAAGGGAGAATAGCCCGGCTGCCTGGCTCCTCAGCAGCCATTGTCGAAATGGCTCCCGAAGTTCTCCACAAAGGAGATTTCCGGTGCGGTCCCCTGTAGTTTAAACCCGCCATGGAACTCTACCTGAGCTGAAAAAGAACGGAGACAGGCTACACAACAGCAAGGGCACACTGGAGAAGCTGAGAGACACGGAAGACAGCAGGACCTGAACACTAGGAAGTCTAGGGAGCAATGTCACCAGGGACGGAGAACAGGTCTGAAGGAATCATGGCGACACATTTCCTGGAATAACACAAACACGAAGCACCGTGGATCAAAACCCCCAAAGAGGGTCAAAAGGAGAGAAAAGGAATCACCCACATCTGCCTACGTTACACAGAACTTTAAGAGTATCACAGAATGCTTAGCAGAGAGACAAAAACACGTCATGTACACGGGACGATGATCAACTGGTATCAGACTGTTCGACGGCGCCACTAGATACGAGAAGACAAAGTAATATTTTCAAAGTATTGAAGGAAAAGAATTTGGAATCTAGAACATCCTGTCTCTCCACACTGTCTCTTTATTATAATGGATGGGTCCCCATAGAACAATTATTATAGTGAGTTACGTGAATTAAACATTTCAGTTCAAAGACAAATAGTGAGTCTTGGCCCCATGACTCAGTCGGTTGGAGCGTCGTCCCTGTGCCCAGAGGTAGTGGGCTCGAATGCTGGTCAGGGAACATACCAGATTGCGGGTTTGATCCCCGGTTGGGGCATGTACGGGAGGCAGTCAATGAATGTATCTCACATCGTTTCTCTCTCTCCCAACCCTTCCTCTCCCTCTAAAAATCAATAAACATATCCTCAGGTAATGATGGGGAAAAAAAAAAAAGACAAACAGTGATTCCATTTTTGAGAATCCACCTAATGCCTGGAGCATGGAAACGCGCACCAGCGGACACGGTGGGAGCCGTCTCCCCGGGCAGAGCACTAACGGGAAGACGCCCGGGCGGCTCTTGCACGTCCGGTGAAATGAACCGAGATGCAACACCTCCGAAGGGATGGGAAGTGTCCTCTGCGATCGAGGGCTCAGCGACAAAAAGAGGTGGCGATCTTGACACGCTGCGCTTCATACAGTGAACTCGAGATGTATCCAGCAAAAACTGAGCCCACAGAAGCCATCACTGCCGCCACCGCGGGGGCCCACTGCCGGCAAACGCCCCGCCCGGGCGCTGGCCCAAGACAAACCCTCCCACGCGAGCACGAACACAAACACAAACAAGGACGCTTGCGACAGCAAAAACATGGGAGATCCCGGAGGCCGTCAGCAGAGGAGCGAGGGGAAGATGTGACGCAGACCCGCAGAGAGAAAATATTGACAGTCGGACGCACCACCACGGCACGGCCATAGGCAGAACCGCGGGAACGCACGACGGAATGCGAGAAGTCGCCTCCCGAACAGGAGTCTGTGACCTTCTCATAGGGCTGAAATGCCTTTCAAAAATACATGCAGACATAACAAGAAAACAGGGCATATGAAATTCAAGAAGAGGGTTACTGTGGGCGGGAGAACAGAGAATGGGAAAGGCGGGGTGGGGTGGAGGTGTATGGTCGCCTGGGTTACCGGCCAAGTCCAGATTTTGTGGCGCTGGATCTGAGGCTGTTCACCCTATCAAAAATATCCAAATAAATATTTAAATACATTTTATGGACTAAAAGAGGAATCATAATGGAAATTAGAAAACATTCTAAACTATACTTCACACCCATCAGAATGACCACTATTAAACCCAAACAAACATAAAATAGTGTACTGGTGAGAATGTGGAGAAACTGGAGCCCTTGGGCATTGCTGGTGGGAATGTAAAATGAGTAGCCACTATGGAAAACAGTATAGCAGTAGACCCTTTAAAAATCAAATAGAGAGCCCAGGCTTGTGTGGCCCAGCGGACTGAGTGCCGGCTGGTGAACCGAAAGGTTGCTGGTTCAATTCCCAGTCAGGGTACCTGTCTGGGTTGTGGGACAGGCCCCCAGCTGGGGGCGAAAGAAGCACCAGTCTATGTTTCTCTGACATGTTTATGTTTCTCTCACTTTCTCCCTCCCTTCCCTCTCAAAATAAGTAATTAAAATCTTTAAAAAAATTAAGTATAGAATTACCATACAGTACAGCCAATCTACTCTGGGCATATATCCAAAAACACTGAAAGCAGGGTCTCTAGCAGGCACTGGTGCAGCCATGTTCGGAGAAGCATCACTCACAGCGGTTGAGGTGGAAGGAATCCCAAGTGTCCGCTGACGGTGCACGGGTAAGTCAAATGTGGCACATTAACACACATGCAGTGGGATATCGTTGGCCTCAAAAAGGGAAGGAAACTCTGCCCTGGCTGGTGTGGCTCAGTGGATTGAGCAACCGTCTGCAAACCAAAGGGTCGTGGGTTCGATTACCAGTCAGAGCACACGCCTGGGTTGCAGGCCAGGTTCCCAGTTGGGGGTGTGCAAGAGGCAACCACGCATTGATGTTTCTCTCCCCCTCCCTCGAAAAATAAATAAAATCTTTAACAAGAAAAAGGAAGGAAATTCTGACACATGCTACACTGCAAATGAGCCCTGAGGACTCAGTGAAATAAGGCCAGACACAAAAGGGCAAACACTGTGTGTTCCCACTTGTCCAAGGCTGTCCAGTCAAACTCGCAGCAACGTGAAGCAGAGGGGTGGCTGTCAGGGCCCGCAGCAGGGGCAGCTGGGGAGGTATTAATGGGCATACAAACATTCCGGAGATGGGCTGCACAATAACGTAGATATACGTAATGCTACTAAACTATACATTTTAAAATGGTTAAAACAGTAAATGTTATATGTATTTTGATACAACTTTAGAAAACGAGATACAAGTATGTGCAGAGCCGCATCAGGGAGATTTCAGCCTACTCACAGGTTACCTACTTGCCAAGGGAGAATGGCACCGTTAGTGGGGCGTGATAGGGGCACGGCCCCTTTGGCCGAGCGTCAGCTTCACGTGCCCCGTGGCCTGCTCGGGGCTGTCGGCTACACCTGTTTCACCCAAACCTGAGCACAAAAACGACACGAACCCAAATGCAGGGTGTCTTTATAAGGTAGCAGGAGGGAATCTGCCACAAGTCCATTTTATAAAGAACAAAAAAACATTAAGGCATCTCCTGTAGTAACTTAAAAAGGGCTAAAGAGATGTAACAATTAAATATGCAAACCATGTGTGTTGTGTCCACAGAGAAATAGAATATGCAAATGTTCTACCCTGATGAAGGGTATTCCAGGTACTTATTTTACAATTCTTTAGGTTTGAAAATTCCCTTCATAGTTTCGGGTGTGTGAGGAGGTACAGCTGAGCACTCATGAGCTAAGCACCCAACCGAAAAGGTCAGAAAACCACAGGACAAACCCGAGGGGAGCGTGTGAGTACAGGGGAGCAGAGCAAGAGCAGGAATTGGATGAATAGGACACTAACAATGATGAGGAATGACAACAGAAAGTTGGTGCTTGAAAGGGACCAGTAAATAAACGTCTGCTGCGACCGACAAGATAAAAAGGAGAGGGGTCACAAGGGAGTATTACTAGATGTAAGTACTGAGATATAATTTTGGGTGGAGTCAAGACTACAAACATAAGGCCAGTCTACAAACAATTCTGTGCCAACAAATTTAAACCCATCAGTAAAAAAAAATGAGGAAATATGAAAACATTGTTCCTTGAAAGTAACTGATTCCAGAACAGAAACCTGAGCAATCCGTCATTAGTAATGACCTAGAGTTAAAAGTCCCCTCACCATTCCCCAAATGCCAAGCACAGTGGGTTTTACAGTAAGTATTGCCAGAAGTGTTAGAAGTGCAAAATCCCAAGCTTCTACAAGCACGTGGAATGCAAATAAAGACTCGAGAACGCCCTCCAAGTCATTTCAGGAGGTGCCGCCACCCTGACAGAGAAACCAGACAAGGGCCGTCCAGAAAAGGGGGAGCTCAAGCCTCCTCCCCCACGAACCTGGATGCCCAAATCCAGTATCAAAAACCAACTCCAGCAATACACTGAAAACTACGTCACGACCCTCACTCCAGGACTGCAAGGGTGTTCTAACGGGAGAAACTGTTGAGCTGTCTTGCCACATTCACAGACTGAAGAAGAAAAACCACGCGGCAGCTCGGATGGCCAAGCGCACTCCTCGGCGCACACACGGGGTGGGGCAAAAGCAGGTTTCCATTGTTCGTACGGAAGGTAATGCAATAATGAATAAATAGTAATACAAGAACAAACTCTGGGTTTCACATACTCACAACTGTAAGCCTACTTTTGCCCAACCTTGCGCCTGGGTGGCTGGGTGACAAGGGGAGAACTCGAGTTGGGCTGCCCGGGGAAGCCCTAGGGGAACCGGCCCGGCTGAGACAGCTGGTCCCAAAGGGGCAGAGGTGCAGAGGCTGACGGGCCACAAGTCTCAAGCCTGACTGCAGCGGGGACCAGCACTGTCGGGCAACCAGTCACCAGGACTGTCCCCGGCACCCGGGAGGGGGAGAGGGTGTTCAGGGCACCCAGCTCACGCAGCGGGAGTCCACCGCTGAGCTGGGACACAGGTGGAGATGAGCTTCAGAGAACGACAAAGGGAAGAAGCACGCAGAATACAAGGATTCCACTTCCACCAGGATTCTGGGCTACCATCCCCCAGGAGCTAAATGGCTGATAAGAGATGGAGACACGGAGATGAAAAGGTTTCAGGGGAGCAGAGTCTACCGGGTGAGCAGCAGGACTGCTGTGAGCTGGAGGAAAACACAAGGCCTGGCTTGCAGACACAATGCCAGAACAGTCACTCAAAGGGGTACTCAGAGGAAAACTTACAGCCCTACACATAAGGAAAAACAAGACTGAAATTAAATCAGTAAAACATACAACTCAGAAGCTAAAAGTGAGAAAATAAACCCGAAGAAACAGGAAAAGACTAACACAGACATTTTGCAAAGCTAGCCAGAGAAAACACACAGAAACCAGGACAGATCCCTGCTGGTCTGATTTGCTCTCTCTCCGTGTCCCTTTTGCTGGCACAGGAACCAGGCCATGTGGATCAGGTGTGGCTCATCTCGCCTCCCCCAGCCCCCACCTCCCTACTCGGCGCTGGCCACAGGGATTGCTCAGGAGCAGGCAAGTGACTGAGCAAAGCCAGCAGGTCTTCCGAGATACCTGCATCCTGAGGAAGGAACCCTTTGTAAGGACTGAGGGGAGACGGGAGTTTCCTGGGGAAAACACTTGTAGGGAGAAAGGGATCACCAGCTGAGAGGAGCAGAGATAACTGAAGAAGTAACCAGGCAGGGAGCCGGGGTGGGGTCCCTCCAGCCGGGGCCAGCTCTGCCTAAAGCTCCGCTCTTACACCTGCTCTTACACCTGGGGTCAATGAGCCATTTTGCTTCTGCTGATTCAAATTAGATTTCATCGCTTTGTAAGTAATTTACGAAAGCCCTAAATACAAACTACTATGCATGATTTTTTGCCCCGAAAACCTTAAATAGACATCAAATATATGATTCTTAAAAAAAGTGATAAAAATTGACTTCAAAAGAGAAAAACTTGAATCAGAAAAAATTAAAAGGCAAAGATCCATCCATAAATAAAGGCATCAAGCACAGGTGTTTTTATAAATACATTTTACCAAACTTTAAAGAAACAAATCAGTCCTTTCTGGAAATTCAAGCTCGGAAAAAAAAAAAAGATGAAATGTTTCTGAACGCATTCCACATGCTAGCATAATTCTGTTATCAAATGCGGCAGGGAGATCAGATCGTTGAAACAAAAAGTGAAACTGGCCCAGAGAAAGCTATAAAAACCCCAACTAAATAAACTAAGAACTAAGATAGAACTTAGCAGGGTTTACATCAGAATGTGAAAATGGGTCCACATTTGGAAACCTACTCATGAAAATCAGAACAATAAAGCAAAACCTTCTGATTATCTCAACAGATGTCAAGATTCATCATGATGTGTTAACTGAAGGAGAGACCCCACAGTGAGCTGAACAGGAGACACCTTCGGCCCGGTGAGGGCTATTTACCAGAAACCTCAAGACAGACTCAGATTTCTTCAGGAAACCGGAGAACCACTCCAGCCAACACAGGAGCAGATAAGGGTGCCACTCAGCATCGAGCTGGAGGTCCTGGCCTCTGCAATCCAAGGGAAAGAAATGCGCACAAAGGACCAGACGAATCTGCCTCTGGTAGGAGATCTGACTTTTAATCGGAAAGAGAAGAGATTCCACTGAAGAGTGAATTAGAACTAGAAAATTCAATTAGGTCAGTGAGGTGAGCCCACACAGAGCGACAGCTCTCTGTCTACACCAGCAACGGATAGAAATGTAATTTCAAAAGACCCATTCATAACAATAAATACTGTTAAGAATCCTAAGACTAAACTGAACTGGAAACATTACAGACCTATATGAAGAACACACGTTACAGAAGGACAAACATAACCTCATTTTCAGGTAAGAAGATTCAGGAACCCTCGCCAGGTCACTCAGCTGGTTAGAACGTCAGTCCCAATACGCCAAGGTTGCAGGTTCAATCCCCAGTCAGGGCACATACAAAAACCAACCAATGAATGCACCACTAAACGGAACAACAAATTGATGTTTCTCTAAAAATCAGTAAGTAAAAACTTTTAAAAAGATTCAAAAGTGGTAAGATAGCACTTCTCTCCATATCGAACTATAAGATTTAAATCCATGCCAATGAAAACCTCAACAGGAGACTTTTAAATGAAAATTGACAAGCCCACTCTCAAGTTCTTACGTAAAGAAAGAGGACATTTCCAAGGAACAGTAGGGCAGGGACGACGGAGCAGTTATCGATCGCGCTGTAAAACGCACAACACATCGACAGAACAGATTAGAATTTTCAAAGAGATCCGCACATATACACGCAGGAATGCAGTTTATTTTAAGAAGGTATTTAAACTGGCGAGGAAAGAATGACCCATTCAATAGATGAGACAGGGACAAGGGGCCATCCCTTCACAAGAAAAGTTAGCCATTTCCCATAAAACGTAAACACAAGCAAGTTAGAAAACACACATATATATATACACCTCTACCTCATCTGGGTTTCGTGTGTATGCAGAAGTTTTTAAACACGCACGTGCACGTACACGTAAGTCCACACATATATGCACACATTTAAAGCTGCGTTAGCAGACAGAAGAGTGAATGAGGAGCAGTGGAGGACGAAAGGCTGAGTCGCGCTGAATTACAGCGGGAAGCGGGAAGACAGGAAGACCCGCAGGCACACGTGCAGGGCTGGTGAGGAGGGGGGAATCCTCACCAGTGGCCACTATTTCTACTTCTTTTTTTAACCCTCACCCGAGGACATGCTTATTGAGTCTAGAGAGGGAGTGAAATGTCGATGTAAGAGAAACATCAATTGGTTGCCTCTCATACATGCCCCAAAGGTGGGCTGAACCCAAAACCTAGGCACGTGTCCCAATCAGGAATCGAGGCCACGACCTCAGTTCACATGGCGATGCTTCCACCAACTGGGCCGCCCTGGCCGGGGCTGGCCACCACTGCGTAATGAAGCGTGAGCTGCGGTAACTAGCAGAGGAAGGGGGAACGCAGACTGGAAGTGTTGACACACACCTGAGTCGATCTGCTAGGCAGTGCTGAGGGCCCATGTGAAGTTTGTAATGACGAATTTAAGGTAAAAACGGCGAGCCGAGCTGGCGGTTTTCTCTAACAGTGACAGGCCCAGGGACGAGTGACTGGGTTGGCTGGGACTAGGTTTGAACAGATGCACACAGTGGAGGGAGACGAGGGAGTGGAGGGTGTGGGCCGTGGAATCTGTGTTGCGCAAGGAGGAAACTGAAGATAGGAGAATAATGGTGGGAAGGTAGTGGGGATGGAGGATGAAGATAAAAGAATTTTGCAGAGGCGGGAGTTGAGCAAGTGAGCAAGAAAGCCAGGAGGTGGTGACTGCACAGCTACCTGAACTTAAAAGGTGCTGTGGTTTGTACTGATGTCAGGGGTCCAGGAACCCCGAGGGGCGTGGGCATTGGTGATGGGAACTGAAGGAACACAGCGCTGAACGGGGGCCCTTCCGCGGGACAGAAATGAAGACGAACAGAAGGAAAAGACTCTACACCAGGAGACGAAATCTCCGATGCCCGAGCAGTGGCGGGAAGGCCAAGGCCAGCGCCGAGCGGTGTGGCTCGGCTGGATGAGTGCCCTTCCATAACTCGGAAGGTCACCGTTTCAACCCCAGTCAGGGCGCAAGCCCGGGTTGTGGGTTCAGTAGATGTTTCCCTCTCACACTGCTGTTTCTCTCCCACTCTTTCCCCCTCCCTTCTCCCTCTCTAAAAAAAGACAAAAGCTTAAAAGAAAAGGTCAATGCCAGCCATGAGGAGGGAGAGTGTATAGCCAGAGGTTAAAAAACAAAACAAAACAAAGCAACCCACAAAAGAGACGAAGTGGTTCACAAGAGGGCTGAGGAACCACGGCCTGAGCTGCCACTAGGGCCCAGCGACTGGGGGCGTACATGGCTGCATGGAGTGGGCACCCTGGCAGCCACAGGTGACTGGAAAGGCAGGGACAGCAGCTCATGAGGCACTGTGAAGTCTGTCCTGAGTGTTTCTGAGAGGTAACAGGGACCAGGCCCTATGGCTGTGATCCTGAATCAGTGCAGATTACGAGCAGGCAAGAAAGTGGGACTGTCCCCAGCTATGAAATACACTCAAGGAGGGACAGCATAAGGCCTGACACTTACTAAGAACCCACCCCTTGCTAGGTGCCCAATGACAGAGAGAGCCCAGAAAACACTTACTAAGAACCCACCCCTTACTCGGTGCCCAATGAGAGAGAGAGAACCCGGAAAAGCCTGCAGCCACCCCCCATTTCCTGCTCACTCAGTCCACCTGCCCATGTGGCCTCCACCTCAAGGGAAAACTTTTAACGTCACCACAGGCCCCTCCACCCCAGAGAGCCACTCGGACACCAGCACGCGTCGCCACCCACCAGGGGTTTAATTCTCCTAGGTCAGAAGGCCAGTTCAGAAAGGGGTCCTGCCTCGTCCCCATCCGGGGGGAGATCTGCAGAGCACCCGGAATGTCCAAGCTCGGAGGGGCCGAGGACTAGTCTCTGAGCAAGAGGAGCAGCAGGTCCTGGGGTCTCAGGCTGCCTCCTCCTCCTCGCTCTCCTCCTCGCTCTCGCGGTACTGCCTGCGGTTGGTGTTAACGAAGAGGTCAGAATCGTCTTCAGAGCTGGACTCTTCTCCTGGTGACTGTGGCTCAGCTGGGAGTTCTGGCTGGGTCTGTCTTCATGGGGGGGAAAAACAGTTAGCGCAATGCCTTCTGGGAAAGCCCCATCTACAGTCAAGACGCCTCACAAAAAGCAGGACCCCTAGGGCCAAGCAGTCAGGGCTCAGTGAGTCAGACAGGGGCAGAGTCAGAGCAAAACACAGAAAAACTCAGCCAAAGAAAACAGGCTAAAGACCACCCATCCCCCCATCTCAAAAGTTTACTAGAGTCAATGCTTTTAATAGTAACGACCCTACTACCATCACGCAATGGACCTACACTGCGTGCCAGATACGATACTAGCAATTTTACAAGCTCCTTGAATCCTCGTGAGGCTCCCATTTTATAGGTAAGGAAACCCAGGCTTAAGAGATTAAGTAGCCTGCTTAAGGCCCCAAAGCGGGAAAGCCCGGATTTTAACCCACAGCACCTAACTTTCAAGCCACATGCATTGACACACATGCAGGAGCTCTCACCAGGGAGAAAGGCAGGCTCTACTTCCCCCTCTAGGCACTAAAGCCTGACGCCCCGTTTGCTGTCTTCCCTATCCCACAGCTCGACCCTAACCTGTTCCTGCTGCTGCTGTGTTTCTCAGCCACTTCAGAGAAGGCCTCGGGCCTGTGTCAAGAGAAGAGCCAGGGTCAGAGAGAACAGAGAAAGCTCTCAGCATAAAAACTGCTTCCAGCTGCCTGCGATGCCGTGATCTTCCTCCCCCAGTTTCACAGCTAGGAAGTCAGTGCCCCCGGAAATCAGCCAACCAATGACCAAGGGGACCACCTACCAGAGCCCTTCCTTCTGCAGAGAGCGCACATGGTCTTTGCAGAGCACAAAGGAGATCTCAGCCTTCACCTTTTCTCCCTCTTCAATAGGGTCAACAATGAGAAAGTCCCCTGCAGGCAGAGGAAAAGCACAGTCAATCCAGCTCGCAGTGGCAGCGGTGGAAGCCGAGGTCCCAGGCAATGGGTCCAGCTCCTGGAGGGCTGTCTCTCTCACCTCTCTTGATCCAGATGTTCTTGCGGTACTTGGAGGGCATGCTCACTAGGAAGCGCTGCCCCTGGGCTGTCTCCACTTCATGCAGATTGTTCCCTGGGGTCCTGAGTACCTGGTCCAGGAGACCAAGAGCCAGTGGGCCTCATCAGCCAGCTCACAGACTCAGCGAGCTGCGCTGCATCCTCCCCCCACCCTAGGGGCTCAGCAGGAGCTTGTGCCCAGTGCTACTCACCCTCACGATCTGCTGCTGGTCAGAGGGCACCATGTGCTCCCCCAGCACCTCCTTCACCACATGCTTCCTTTTGGTGGCCTGAGACATGCTGGGTCCTATCCCAGGGCGGCGAGTGACACAGAGGCCGTCAACTTTTCCTCCTGCTTGGATGGCAGGATGAGAATCCAGGACTGTTTTGAAGATGGGAAGGGACTTTTTACTGAGTGACACTATGTCATGGTTAAACACGTGAGATCTGAAATCTAACTGCTTGCACCGAAATCCTACCATGACTATTTCCTGTGGACCAAAAAAAGGGGTTCTTTGTAGAAGTAACCTCCCAGGGTGCTCCTAAATGGGCAGGTCATGGTGGGTGGTTGTGCCTCAGGCCTGTAACTTCTTCAGTGAAAGCTGTTTTTTTAAAAAGATTTTATTTATTTATTTATTAAAAAAAGGGGAAGGGAGGGAGAAGGAGGAGAGAAATGTCCTCATGAGAGAGAAACATCAGTTGGTTGTCTCCTGTAAGTGCCCTGACTGGGGACTGAATTGGCCACCTGGGCCTGTGCCCTGACCAGGAATTGAGCTGGTGACCCTCTGCTCTGAGGGGTGATGCCTACCCAACTGAGCCAGGGCCACTGGTCAGGGCAGTGACAGGTATTAAGGCAGCCAAGTAATACCCCTGGAAAGCGTGACCAAGCTCAAGGAACACATAATCTTGTTAACTACCCTGTAATCCAATCCCTACCTAGCTTCCTCCTACCCTCATGTAATTGCCTTAGCTCCCTCAATTCCAAGTGCAGAAAAGAAACAGCAAAACTGTAAATTTCGAGGGCACTCAAGATCTGGCTCCCTGGCATATGTTGTCAGGTTGGCTCAAATAAACTCAAAAAAGTTCTCTTCACATTTGTTTGTCACGTTGACGATCCTTACTGTTCACCTCCTCTAGGCCTCTGAGAAAAAGAATAGTTAACCCAGAACACTGTTATTAGAATGGGATGATGTAAGCAAAGCACTTAGTTCTGTGTATGACAAGCAGAAATAACACGGTGTCCTAAGGACTGGCGTAATCACAAAAACTAAATCATTCTGGCAATCGATCAGGAAAGAAAGGATAAACTGTATCTTCCTCAACATAGTTGTGCGTCCCAGGGTAGCACAGCTACACAACACAGATACACAATCTCTCAACACACTCCAGGCAGAAAGCAGTTAGGAGACCACCGCAACGGTCCGAGCCAGGAGTGAGTTCAGTAAAGGGCGAGGTGAGCCGCCTTGGTTTAGGGCATCTGCTCTATTTCTGACTTGGGTTCTCAAGATAACAAGGACTCGCACCGCCAAGACTGGTGGTTTTCAAAAGAAACTCCAAAGTGCTACCGCTAGCTGCCGTTCCCGGCCTTCCTCCCTTCCCTACCCCGGAGGAAAGGCGCTCTGAGGGAGACCCACACTCACTTTCTGACCCCCTTCTCCCGCGGGCGCTGCCCGAACGACCCCGTTCTCCAGCCTGGACGCCGGGAGCGGCTGGCTCAAGACTCACTTCGCAGCCGATCGAAGCCGAAAGCTCAGAAAAGGAACTTGCCGGCTGTCGCCACGGTGGAGTCGGCTTAGACTCAGGTCTCGGTTCCTGCCCTACTCCTAAAAGCTCGATTGAGACAAGGGCGACACGAGTCGGCCTAAGTCGGACCCTTCCGAGCGCCGTACTTCCGGCGCTCTGCGGTAAGCCTCCGGCCACACTTCTTCCGGCTTGTCCGTCCCTCTAACTCTTCCCTCCGCAGGCCGGCCAAGGCTAGGTCTTTGAGTTCCGGACGCTGTGCAAAAGAGAAATGAAGTTTTCTCCACAGAGGTTTCTGCTTCCTGAGACCGAAACGCTGCCTGAGAACCGAGACTATACAAGGGACCCGGCTTTCCGCTAATGGACCTGAAAGGAGCGCCTAATAAGGTCGCGGTCGAGGTCCAGAGCGCCTCATCTCTATGGCTCTAAGGGGCTAGAAGTACCAAATTTAACTTTTTAGGCGGCTCTTGAGGCGACCCGGAAGCGGAAGTGGAAGAAAGTTCTAGTGGGTTGAGGTATTAGCGGGAGCAGCCGGGCGGCGGGAGGAGCCGTTACAGGAGCTGGAGCTGTCGGTGAGTGCCAGCCGCGGAGCAGGACCTGGCTTGGAGAACAGTGGAGGTGCAGGAGGAGGAGCGGAGAGGGGTTGCAAGCGCTGCGGCCGGCCGAGGGATGGGCCCTCCAAGAGGGCTGGGCGGTGGGACCCGGCGCGGGCGCTGCGGCGCGTGGAGGGGCCAGGGCGGGGCTGGCGGGGCGCGGCGGGAGCGCGGGCGTGGACCCGGCGGGGCTGGGAGCAGGTGGACGCGCTCTGACTTGCGTCCGTGGGTAGCCTGCGGGGCGCGTGGGACAGGGAGACCCTTTGTTTGCTTTTCAGGCCAGGCAGCTGTTCCAGGCTGTGTCAGTGCCTTCTTTTGCCAGCCAAGGTCACAGAGGGTGTGACACCTTCAGGGTGAGCCCTGGCTGCCGACGGAATTTCCCCACTGCCCTGCGTGCGCCACCTGATAGGGCAGGATAGTCTTTCCTCTAGAGCAATACCAAATGTACCTCCCGCAGGGAGTGGAAGAGATTTCTCTCTCGAGTGTGGGGGGGACTCGCTTTGGCTCTCTCTGGATCTCAGTTTTGTTATCTGTGGAATGAGGGGTGTCGAGTGGACGCCGTAATGGCTGGTTTAGCTTCTCTGAATAATAGGAGCTTTGGACCAGTGGGCCTTTGGGAGCTCCCGGGTTTTCAGCCCTAACCTACCTTTTCTTGGGATACCCAGGTAAACCCTGATCAAGATGACAACTTCCCAAAAGCACCGAGACTTCGTGGCAGAGCCCATGGGGGAAAAGCCAGTGGGGAGCCTGGCCGGAATTGGCGAAGTACTGGGCAAGAAGCTGGAGGAAAGGGGCTTTGACAAGGTGTGGGCGGCTGCGTGCAGCTGGGGAGGCCTGGGGTGGCCGACTGCAGTGTCGCCGGGCAGTTTGGGAGTGGGGAAGTGAGTTTACCTCTTGGAGGTGGGCACTGATACCTAACCTGGAGAGACAGCCAGGGCCAGCCCTGCCTCCTAGGCTCCTGTGCTTTGAGCTGCCCGGAATCGGCCTCCTGGCTCTCAGTCTCTGAGCACTGAGCCACTCGTCTGTGCTTTGCCTGTGTTGCAGGCCTACGTGGTCCTTGGCCAGTTTCTGGTGCTAAAGAAAGATGAAGACCTCTTCCGGGAATGGCTAAAGGACACATGTGGTGCCAACGCCAAGCAGTCCCGGGACTGCTTCGGGTGCCTTCGGGAGTGGTGCGACGCCTTCTTGTGATGCTCTCTGGGGAGCCCCCGACCCCTGACCCCAGCGTTGAGTCTCCGGAGTTTGCAGCTGAGTGGGGGCTCCTGCCTCATCCTCTACAAAGGAAACAGTTGCTGTCTACTCACCTCCGATGTCCTCCAGGGTCTTTGTGGGAGTTCTCTCCCCTCACCATTTCAACTCTTTTGGAATTCTTGCTCTTGCATGCATCTCCCTTCTCTTTCCCCTCCCAGTTTCAGGTCGATAATTATTAGCTTTTCTGAGTAGATTCCCGGCCCCTTCCCTCACCCCCACCCTCACCTCTAGTCTGTTTTATGCCATTTGGCATCCCTTTTGGCAGAACAGTCACTGTCCATATAAAGTTTTTTTGAGTCAATAAAGTCAGTGGCCTTCAAGACTGGGCTCTGTGGGTTGAAGAGCAACTGGGTTGGGAGTCACCTCTTCCCCACGGGCTGATAGGTCTGCCGCACGCCTTATCAGCGCAGATCGAAACTGGCAGCTTCCTCCTCTGGAGGACAGCCACCCTCACCACTCAAGCCTCGGACAGGTGCCTCGGAGTGTCTTAATGCCTTTGTAACGTGGGAGAGTGTGGGTGGCCCCCTTCCTGGGATCCAGATGGGCTGTGGTGTTCCAGATGCCAGTTGAGTCAACAGCTGGGCTAGGCAGCACCTGATGGACAACTCCGTGGGAGTGGAAGGCACCAGGAAGGGGTGGGGCCCGGCATGGGTAAAAGTTCGACTGCTAATTGTCATGTGCTCTCCTGGCCTCTGGGAGGAGTGGGCAGGGCTCTTGCCCTGCCGCCTGAGTGAGGCAGAAAAGCACGGGTATGGCAGTGGAGAGGGTGGGTGTGGGTTACACTTTCACCTGGTACACTTTTATCCTCTTCTCGGTTGAACACTTAGTGAACCAGGCCCACAGCTAAGATTTTTGCAAACACTTTTCTTCCACGATAATAAGTGAGTGTTTCCTCTTGCACAGGTGAGGAAACCAGGGGCTCCGAGACCAACATGTAATGTGTTCATGGACTTAATGGTAGGAGGCACCAGAGCGGCCCTGGGGCAACTTGGAAACATGTACCTGAGAGCCCGGTGTTCTTGGTCAGGCCACTCAGTCTCTCCGAGCCTCGGTTTCCCCACTTGGAAAATGAAAAGGAAGTGGTTGTAATGATCAGAGGGAATGCTGGCTGTGCAGCACCCAGCCCAGCTTGGTTTTCAGTCCATCAGTAAAGCAAGAGGACTACTTGTTTACAGAATTTTCCTGTGTCACCAGACCTTGAATGTCAGGTTCTTGAGTCTCATTGTCATAGAAATGAGCACTGAACTCAGTGTAAGATTGAGCAGATGGTGTTTATTAAAAAGAGCCTGTGGCCCTAACTGGTGTAGCTCAGTTGGTGGGGCGTTGGCCCACAAACCAAAAGGTCACCGGTTGTGATGAGAGTAAAGGGCTACCAGTCAATGTTTCTCTTCCTTTCTCCCTCCTTTCCCCTCTCCAAAAATAAATAATTATTTTTAAATGTTAAGAAGTTTGTGCACAAGGGAACTAGCCAGAAAAGAGAAGTTGGGCTCCCCAACGGGTTCTCGTGGACGGGTTACACTGGGGCCGTGGGGTGGGTGTAGAGCTCGGAAATGCTGGTGAGGCCAGTGTCCCCCATCATCTGGTGGTGGTCGATTGCCAAGGTAGTCACAGGTGTTTGCCCTGGTCAGTGGGTCACTCGGACCTGTAAAACAGTGCGCACACAAATACTGTGGTTACCGTTGGACCAAGTAACAATTTTACAGAATACCAATGTTAAGGATGTCACAGCACTGGATACTAACCGAGCTATCTGTGTCCCAGCCTCGTGTCAAAGGCTTGTGATGCGTTGTGATAGCTGGGTTTAAGAAGTGCAATATTAAAACAAAAGCCATGAGTCTTAAGCCCAGCGTGTAAAGACACACACTGAGTTATAACTCAGCGGCACAACTGGAGAAGAAAAAGGCAAGCATGTTACGGTTCGTTGTACCCTCTTTCCTTGAAAGACGTGGCTGGGTTCATTTCAACTCCGGGACTTTATAGAAAGCAAGGAGTCATACTCAGGCCCCTCATGCGAGTTCTTTCCATCAAGATGGAGTCCACTTGTGATCCCCCGCACTGTCCCAGGAGGGTCACTGTCTGGTGAGGAGAGACTAGCGCGTTCAGTGCAGAAACGGTAGTGGGAGAGATTCTCACAGTCTCAGTAGGGAAAAGTAGGGAGAGAAAGTTCATGAATTCAACTGCATTGACAGAAACTTTCTCTAAAGACACCATACACAGGTGAAGGGCACAAATGACCCAGAGTGGGAAAGGGTGCCTGCAGCGCAGAGACTGCGAGGGGCTCTGTCCAGAGCACGTGTGGGACTGCGGTGCAGGGAGAGGGAGGGACCAGAGGGAACCTGGTGAGAGCCTGGAAGGCAGCCCGAGGGGGACACCCAGATGCTGGGCAAGCCCGCGAACAGACTCAGACTCGGAGTGCTAGTGAGGGGCTGTGGTGTACTGACAGGGAAGGCGGACGGGACCGTGTGCAGGCGAGAGAGTGGAGCACAGGAACTGACGGGAATGCTCATTGGTGTGAACCCCAGGGGAAAACGGTCGGGTGTTTTCTAGTAAAACTGAAGACCCACCTGGGACCCAGCAGCTCCACTCCCTCGGGGCTATGACCGAGGACTACCACGGCTGCTCCAGCACCTGCCTGCGCTGTGACGTGACACCAGCTTTGTAACAGCCCCCCAACTAGAACAACTAATGCCTGTCGACACCGGTGAACATGAACTTACTGCGTTACAAGGGTTGAATCTCAAAACATCAAGTAGTGTGCTTCCACTCTTGGGAAGTTAAGTAAATTGTTGCTTGGGGATCTCTATGTAGGTGGTAAAATGAGAAAAGCTTGTTGCAGAAGTCAGCGGTGATTGCCTTCGGGGCAGGGGCGAGGAGTGGGGCGGCCTGGGGGTGGCAGCAGCAGCTGATACGGGCACTGACTGGTTGTTAAAGGAACCCGTGTTCTGTGCACTTTTCTGTACGTTAGCTGCACCTCGGAACAGAAGAAGAATAGAAGGGAAATGAGAGAGGCCGGGGGGTGGGGCACGTGTGCAAGCAGCTGGGAACTGGTGGTGGTGGTTAGTAGGGGAGAGGCCTTAGTGCAGGGCGGGCTCTGGGAAGTGTGGGTGGCCCCTTGGAAGGGCACCAGGTGGTCAGCAGGGCCCGGCTCGAGTTACAGGCCACTTCCTGGGAGGGTGCCAGTCTGAAGCACAGACTGAGGTGGAAATATGGGCTGTCCCAGGAGCTTCAGGCCATACTGTGTTTCTGATTTTTCCCTGGATGTGTCCAAGTTCACTTCAGAGTCCCCTCAGCCTTGACCCTGGTACGATGATGCTGCCACACAAGCCTAGTGTCCCTGTGCGGGTGTGTCGGGGGGTGGGTACTGGTGCTCATGCTCGGCGGGGCCACAGCTTCTCCCCACCCAAGTCCTGATTCTGCCTGACTGTTGTCGGCACTCCCTGACGTGTTCCTCCTCCACGATGCCCTCACCTGGCACCTGCCCACGCTGGTTGCCTTGTTTTGCTGCCCTTGGCTCTGGCACTGGGGCCCGTCTCCCGGAACTGTGGGATGCGCTGCCCTCTCCGCGTGGTGTTGGGATCTCCCTGCCTCACCTGCAGGCTTTGTCTCCGAAGAGGTGGAGCCTGGCTTCTCACCTCTCCCTGGGGCCCGGGCAGTACCTGCGACAGCTCAGAAGGCCCAAGCCCTGTGTCTGGGCCGCCTAGTCCATCCCACACAGCTTCCTGGATGAGTCCTAGAGCAACAGGAGACGTGCTTCTAGAATGTGCGTTGTGACACTGGCCTCAGAGACGCAGCCCCAGCTCGGCCGGCCGCCTGGTGTTGGAGGAAGCGGGCGCAGGTGGGGATGGGGAGAAGTCAGCTTATCTGACTGGCAGCCCACACTGCCCAGCAGGGCCTGCTGTGTTGGCAGGCATAGGTGGGCCTGCAAGTCGGCAAGTGTTGACTCAGTGTCACTGTCCCACCCACACCCTGCTGCCACTGCGCCCAGCCAGAGCTTGACCCCCTCAGCCAGTGTAGTGTGAGTGTTCAGACCTGGCCCAGTGCTTGGGTGAATCCTACCTGTGCACTCGGGTCCTGAGGGAGTCCTGCTGCCCCTGGAAAGGAAGTAGGGGAGGCTACAGGGTGAACCCCAGCCCACCGCATCGGCCCGGTGGCAGCCCAGATAGTGTGAAGGCCCACAGTGTGCGCTTGTGACTGTCAGCCCCCCTTTCACGTTGTCCCCTCCCTGCAAGGACCAGGACTCTCCTGACCTCGAGGTGGTGGTAGCCTAAAAGAGCCAGCTGGGTCCAGGTCTGGTCTCCATCCCTCCTTTAGTCTCTGTGCAACCTGCAGCGAGGTGCCTTGCTGCCCTCAGTCTCCGCTCACCTGTGCGGGGAGAGGGGGGAGGTGGGGCAAGGATGCAGCCCCTGCACTTGGAGAGCCGCTCCCCTGAGGGGAGTTCCTGTCACTGCTGGCTGCAGCTCTCCCTGCCGCAAGGTCGCCCTTCCAGGATGGGGTCAGGCAGGAAAGGGGAGCAGAGCCCTGTGGTAAGGAATAAAGATTAAGGGTTCAACGAAGAGGGTTCAGGGGGTCAGCATGAAGGCCCTTGGTGGCCTGATCCTGGGGTGAAGGGAGTGTTGAGGGCCCACCCTGGTCAGTGAGACCTGTTGGCCAGGGCCAAGTGAGTGGTGCCTTAGGCACTGTGGGCTGGGACGTCTGGGCCAAAGCAAAACTGGAGGCCCTGTGGCCAGTGGGGCTGGCCAGCCTTGGGCTCACACCTGGCTCAGGCCCCTGGAAGCCAGAGTGGTCCTTCAAGGGTCAACAGGGTAGAATCCAGCCCTGGGAAACCCTCCTGGGGTACCCCACCTCCAGGGATGTGGGCCCGCATCACAGGCCTTGTGCTCCGGTAGAGCAGTCTAGGACTAACATACCGGGATGCTGGCCCTTGGGTGCCACCCCTGACCCCTGCTACTGACCTTTCCACTTTGACCTCTAATTTCTTCCTTGTAAAAAGAGGAAATACCACCTCTACAGTGCTGCTAGGAGGATGAGCGCACTGCGTTGAATCCCTGGCACATACCAGGAGTTCAGTAAGTGTTCATTTCCCTCCCCCGCCCCTTTTCTCTCCAAGACCCTGCTTCTAGCTGTGTGACCTTAGACAAGTGGTCCTGACCTCTCTAGTTAACTTTCTTCATCTGCAAAATAAAGATGATGCTTACTACTTTGTGCTGCTTATGAGAACAGACCAGGGGAAAAGTCTGCTAATTGTTGGGTTGGGGTGCAAACGACTCAGCATCAGCACGGAGGAACGGCAGGTAGGTAGGGGCAAGTGAGCTGGGGACCCGGCCTTAGCTAGTTTTCCAGGGAGTTGTTGGTAAGTGTGGCCATGGCTGAACTCCAAGTGACGTGCAAGCAGACCTGGGAAAGCCGGAGGAGGCTCCTGGCCCCTTGGGGCTGCCCCTTCCTTTCCCTGGGCCTCTTACTATCTCCCTCCTGGCTTCCCTCGGGTCAGGTTCCTGCCACCTGCTCCCCAAACCCACCTCAAGCCAGCTGGCTCTCCCACAGACAGGTCTGTCTCTGAGGCAGACACCTGAGCCCACAGCACACGTGACAGTTCCTTGGAATCCCAAGATTGTTTTCACAGCTGGGAAGAGAGGGTGGGGCAGCTTCCAAACTGGGCAGTGACCACGCTCTGGTGCTGGGAGATAGTTGCTGGGTGCTCAGTCATTGGTCACGGTTCAGTTGGCCCTCAACACCGACAGCCACCCCAGACTACCAGCTCTCTACTGACCAGAAGCCTTCCCAATAACAAAACAGGCCATTCGCACGTATCTGTATGTATTATACCCAGTATTCTCACACTAAAGTAAGCTAGAGAAAAGATATTAAGGAAATCATGAGAACACATTTACAGTATTTCTTGGGGGGGGGGGCATAAGTGGACTCATGCAGCCCAAACCCCTGTCATTCAAGGGTCAGCTCTAATGACCACTTACTCAGCACGAACTGTGTGTCACACCCTATAAACCACTGCCTCTGCCAAAGGCGGATGCAGATCCTTGAACCCAAGCACTGACTGGATCTTAGTGTCCAATGGGCAAAATGCCTACTTCCCCCAATCTCGGGGTGAAGAGTGGGTACCGTGCTCCTAGCCAGACACAGAGGGAATCCCAACCAAGTCCAGGTTGTTACCAGATTATTACACCCTCTCCAAGAACTACAGTGCCCTGTTTTGCTGGTACTTGCAGGCCACGCCCTGCTTCCCTACAAGTGACCCAGTCTTGGGCCAGTTATTAATAGAATAACCTTGGAAGGAAATAGTCCCTTTTGGATGAGGACACAGGCTCTGGAAGCTCGAGGGGCTTGTCAGAAGTCACCCAGTTAGTAAGTGGCAGAGCTGGTATGACAAATCCTTCTGGCCAATTTTCATGCTTTGGTCTCAGTGTGGTATAAGGATGAAGATTTGAGTCAGACCGTTGGGGCTCCAATGCCAGTGCCACCGTTTACTGTTCACCCTCCCGGGGCCCTTGCAGATCAGTTGTCCCCGGTGTCCTGTGTCCTCTGCTGTTGAGTGGAAATGTGGATTCCCTTTTCCTGCTGGTTGTGAGGGTCACACGGTGTCCAGCTCAGCACAGCCACGTCCCTGCTTACCTGCTATTGACACGGTGCCATGCTTGCTCTGAGCACGTTGCCTGTTGGGTCCTCACAGCGCCCCACTTTACAGAGGAGCAAGCCGGGACAGTGAGAGATCAAGTACATTCTCCGAGGTCCTGTTAGTAAGTTGGGCGGTAGTAAGAACTTGCTCACAGCTGCCAATATTTTGGACTGGATGGACCTCCTGTGAACTGTCCCAATAGTGGCACTTTTTGTGGGCGAATGCCACTGTCCTTTCCTTCACAGGACTGGGTGTGTCCTGGAAGGCAGGGCAAGAACCGTGGCGCAGAGGTGTGCTGGGAAGGGGTCCTTGCCAGACTGGGCAACCCAAGCGATCTGTCCAAGCACGGCGGCTACGGGGCGGGGCCGTGTGTGGGCGGGGCCTCGCAGTCCTGAGCCCTTAAAAGCCGGTGGCTCCAGGCTAGCCAGGCACTGACGACTATGGCGCATCCTAACGTCCCTGGGACGCTGGGCCTGGCCCTGCTGGCGTTCTGCCTCCTGGCGCTGCCCCACGACACCCGGGCCCGGCCAGGGGAGACCTTCGTCGGAGGACGGAAGGACCTGGAGCTCAGCGATCCACAGGTGCAGAAGGCGGCGCAGGCGGCCGTGGCCAGCTACAACATGGGCAGCAACAGCCTCTACTACTTCCGAGACACGCGCATCCTCAAGGCGCAGAGCCAGGTGAGGCTGGGCCCGCGGGACAGGGGGCGGTGGGACTGAGCCGAGGGAGGCGCCAGATTAGGGGAGAGTCACAAGAGTAATCAGGGTATTTTAACACAACATTTTTTTAAAAGGTTTTATTTTTAAAGAACAGGGAAGGGAGGGGAAGAGGGAGAGAAGCATTGATATACAAGAGATACATCGATTGTTTGGTTCTCGCACCCCCCCCCCCCCAACTAGGGACCTGGCCTGCAACCCAGGCATGTGCCCTGACCAGAATCCAACCCGTGACCTTTGGGTTCGTAGGCCAGCGCTCAATACACTGAGCCACACCAACCAGAGCAAACACAACATTTTTTAAAATAAAATAATTTAAAACAATCAAATTCACGCCGAAAATTCACAATGAACAAAACCCCTACATTTCAAATAGACAGGATCCAACCCTGACCTTGCACAGCTGTTTTGCCAGCCTCACGCTACTAGCCCCTGCCCTGCCCAGCCCAGTTGACTGGGAGGGGAGGGAGGGAAGGCCATGGGCTTCAGGATGGCGTGTGCACTTGGGTCAGCCTCCTGCCTGGCCTGGACTCTGCCCCACTTCCCAGGGACCCCAGCTGGGGTGGGCCTGTCCCGTGTCTGAAGCCCAGGGCCAGTGTGCTGGGTGTGCCCAGGAGACGGGGAGGGGGGATGGGAGACTGGAGGAGGGTGAGGGGTCTGGGTCGGGGGTACTGTCCCAGCACGTCTGACCTGCCTCTGCCTTCCACCCCAGCTGGTGGCTGGCATTAAGTACTACCTGACCGTGGAGATGGGGAGCACTGCCTGCCGGAAGAGTGCGGTGACAGGGGACCGCATGGACCTCACCACCTGCCCCCTGGCCGCAGGGGCACAGGAAGAGGTAACAGCCCTGCAGCCCCAGGCCCTTGGGCTGGCCAGCCTGAACTAGTCTGGCCGGCCAGACAGAGCCTCTCCCAGCCTCCTGGATGACTCAGCCCCAGGTCAGGGCGGCCCCGTGGGGAAGGAGACTGGGGCTTCCCCAGCAAGTGAGAGCGCTGACTAGAAAGACCAGGGATCTGCCTCTGCCACTTGACTTGCCCCTGAGCCAGTGATGGCCCCTCATCGCAGGCCGGGCTGACTGTGGGGAGGAGGCAGGCCTGGACCCAGGCTCACCCCTCCTTCTCTTCCCACACTTTGCCTGCAGACGCTGCGCTGCGACTTCGAGATCCTGGTGGTCCCCTGGGAGAACACCTCCAAACTCCTGAAGCACCACTGTGTGCCCGTGTAGTCGGCCCTGCAGTCAACCCCTGCGGCCACGGGTGTGGGAGGGGGCGGGACCACTGGTGGAGGGCACTTCCGGTCCCTGGGCCCTATCTGTTGCAATAAATTGTTGGCACTGCTTCTTGCCGTGGTCTCTTCAGAGCGCTTCTCTCCTCCCTCTCGCACCCACCGCTCCCGCTCCTGGCAGCTCCCCTCTGACTCCCAGCCCAGCGAGCTGCTGGCCCAGCCCAGGCAGTGCTGAGGGGGACAGGGTTCAGCCCCGAATCTGGAGTCCTTCAAGCACCCCAGGATCACAGATGTAGAGGAACGATGCTCCAGATTCTCAATATTCTCAGAGTTAAGGGGTGGGAGACAAAGTTAGGAGAGGGATGGCACCCCATCGGAGAGGAAAGGGTAGGAGTGGGTGAATTCTCTGGGGAGCACCTGTGCACTCCTCCCTCTCAGCCCCCAGGACAACTCAGGGTGGCATAAAAGGGAGCAGGGGGTGGGGGGAGGTCAGCCAGCAAGGCCCTGGGACTCTGAGCTCTCAGCCTGTGAGATTTCTCTACCCACAAGTGGCCCAGAGATGGCAGAGCCCCTGCAGGCCAACACACCAGGAGGGCTGAGACAGTGACTCTCAAGGACACACCGTGGGCCACACACCAGCGCGGCTCTCCAGTGCTCTGCCCTGGGCAGGACCCCTGGAAGGGGCTGGACCAGGGGCTTCCAGGGGCTGAGGTCAAATCTGCTGCCCACAGGAGGAATACGGGCAGGCACAATGCAAGGAAAACGGAGTTGCAACATTTTCTGCACACGTGAGTTTGCAGCTACATATCACACTCCTCCCTCC
Source organism: Tonatia bakeri (assembly GCA_004024845.1). NCBI lineage: Eukaryota > Metazoa > Chordata > Mammalia > Chiroptera > Phyllostomidae > Tonatia > Tonatia bakeri. The sequence continues at coordinate 103,221 of PVIA01000549.1, read as the reverse complement.
CACACACACCCAGAACTCCTTAACACACTAGACACGCACATGCAGAGAAACCCAAAACACACACTCGGATGCTCCCAGACACTACACACATGTCCAGAAAAACACAAACACGACCTAGTCACCCAGAAGCACAGACGCACCCCTACCCAGAAACCACCTGGGGATGCACACACGATTCCCAAACACGACGCCAGAGAACCAGGGCTGTCCCACACCCACACCCGGGACAGGAGGGCAGAGACCGGATCCCTTGGGAGCCCTAGGCGTGGACACCGTCAGGCCCAGGCAGGCGGAGCGTGGCGGCTGCGGAGAGCACTGCCGCCCTGCCTGCTGGCCCCTAACAGGCGGGGACTCACATCGGGCTGTGGCCGCCTGGTCCCTGCCCAGTGCTGGGACCTAGTGAGGAACAGTCCTAGCACCCTGGCCCTGCCCGCTGCCTTAAAGGCCGCCTGCCGTAGAGGTGGGGACCGGGAAGTGCAAAGTTGATGGGACTGCTACGTGGAAGACTGATGCGCCGGGTCTGACCAGAGTTAGGGCTGCAGGAGAAACTTCCAGTCCCACTTCTGCTCCAGCCCGTCAGATGCTGCAGCCCAGACAGACCAGGGGCAGGTGGCGGGGCCGCTCTTGGGAGGGCTCCCACTCACCACCAAGCAGGAGTTTCCAGCATGCGGCCGGCACAGGAGGTGGCAGGGAGTGCGTGTTGAATGAACGTGTGAGGTGGTGGAGGGAGGTGGGGCCTGGGGACATCTGCCAGGCAGCCTCTCCACCAGGCGGCCTCTCCACCAGGTGGCCTTCCCACCAGGCGGCCCGAACCCCAGACGGCGTGTCCTCTGCACGGCCGGCCCTGGGCCAGCCAGCGCCCACGCCAGGCCAGGGGGACAGGAGCCTTCGCCACTACCTGTCCAGCTTAGAGGTGCAGGGGTGGTTGGCAAAACTGTTTGCCCCACCCTGGAGCCCCACTCCTGACACCCTCCAGCCTGTGCTGTGAGATGGCTTCACTCTGCCAGAGATGAGGCGGGTGCTGTGGATCGTGGGAGACCCTCCTCTGGACGGGAGCCCCCAGAGCCAGGGCTGGGCGTGTGCCTGACTCGGTGCTGGGTCTCTGGGGGCCCAGCACAGGCTCAGGCACTTGGGGCCTTCTGGGCTCGTGACATCCCTACAGTGGACACTGAAGGTGCTGGTAGGCCTGAGTTCCTGAGCACTCAGCCCCCGTTCTGCATTCTGTGGGTTTCCTACATCTTGAAACAGGGGGCCTGTTCCAGCTGGTTCTTTCTCTCCTCACTCCCGGGCCAGAGACGGCTCCCCCCACCTGAAGCAGGATGACCGCCCACTCTCCTTCTGGCGCTGACCGGGCCTGCTTTCTGGCTCCCCGCTGTGGAGCAGCAGGCTAGGATGCGGGGCCCCGGTGCAGGGGGGCACGGACAGCGCCTGTCACGTGCAACACTCACACGCGCGCACGTACACCCACACAAGTCCTCCTGCCCGCGCCCTGCCCAGCCAGTGAAGACACGGGGCCCGCTGGGCTTTCAACACTCTGTTGGGGCCCAGCCCTGCAGCCTCGACAATCACTCCAGCGCGTCTGGGGACTTGTCCCGACCACCCCAGTGGGCTGCATGCCAGAGGCCGAAGTCTGTACCCGCCGTCTCCATCCAGGAATCACTTTCTGAAGTCCTCTTCTCCAGCCTGCAGGGCGGGATGGGAGGGTGGCTGGACCTTCTCAAACGCCCATGGGACTGTGACTCAGGGCTGCTCTGGGCCTTCCAGGGTCCCCTACCCTGGCCTTCCCTTCTGGTCCTGCCTTGTTCACCTCAAATGCAGTGTCCACGATTTCATCGATGACCGAGGCCTGCGAGCGGAACTTTTGCTGGTGATGCTCCACCCCAGCAGCCAGCTGCAGGAAGTGGAACAGGAGCTCCCGCTGCCTGTAGGGAGGAGCAGAGGCAAGCCCTGGCCTTCCGCCTGGCTGGGCCGGTGAGGCCCCAGAGCCCCAGACGGTTCTTCTTGCCTGCCTCCCCCGCCCCCACCCATACACTCACATCACCCTTGACCTCCATTCGCAGGCATGACCACAACTTTTCGGAGTGTGGCCTTGCCCCTCCCAACCACCCCCCACCTCCGCCCCATCTGCCTGTACCACAGAGGGTATTAATGGTGCGCCCTCCCAACTCTCCATCCCTCCACTCTTCCGCCATCTGCCTGCCCCTCCCACTACCCCATGCCTCCCTGTGCACCCATTCACCCCAATTCACCCACTCACCCATCTGATCACCCCACCTTTTCACTCACTTGCCTGTCCTTCCATCCACCCTACTCTTCCCTGGACCCCACCCCACCCCTTCACCATACTGAGCAGTCAGTCATCCGCCTAACGCCACCCACTCCCCCACCCACTCCCCATTCACTGACGCCTTCACTGCCTGCCCGCCTCACCGACCCGTCCATCAGATGACACTGAAACCAACCTACACTGCGAGGCACTTGCAGAACCTGGACAGAAACAAGAGGCAGCCCCTGCCCTCAAGAAGTGCAGTCTGCGGCAGAGCCAGCAAACTAAGTGTGTTACACTGTGATTGGTGCAAACACAGGATCAGGAAGGGCTCCCAGAGCAAGCACTGCTTGGCTGAATTGGAAAGATGCGAACTTTTGCTAGGCTCAGGCAGGGAAGAGGTTCCCTATTCCAGAACCTCGGGGCTCACCCTGGGGGGCTGGGGCAGGCCTCGGGTGGGGGGAGGTTTCAGGGAAAGGCTGGATGGAGGTGGAGACACCCAGGCAAGGTCAGAGCAAGACACCTGGACCTTCTCCTCGGGGAGGCAGGGGCCCTTGTAGGGTTTCAAAATCGGGAGGAGAGAAAAGCCGAAAATGCTCTTTAACAAAGACCACTCTCTAAATAAATCAAAAGGAAAAAATGATTTAAACAAACACAACACAACACAGAGCGCCCTTGGTGGAGGTGTACTAGCGGGGAAGGGGTGGAAGGCCAAGACGCCCCCAAAGGAAGGACGGCACAGGCACCGAGGGCCCAGGCGAAGCGGATGGCGGGACGGCTGGGGCGTGGAGGGTGGACGGGGGTGCCGGGAGGTGGAGCGAGCAGGGTGGGAACTCAGCTCTCACAACTCCTGGTCACTTGAGCCTGGTATCGACAAGCCGAGAGCATTCCAGGGACAGAGGACAGTGTGGACAAAGGCCTGGAGGTGGAGAACTACGTGCTCTGCTTGGGAAACGCTGGAGAAGCCAGGGTGTGAGGGGGCGGTAGTGGCTGCAGTGACATGAGCAAGGATGGCAAAGGCTTGATCACGAGGCCCCTTGGGGCTTGGGCTCCATTGGTGGGGGATGAGCGTACGGTGGGTGCAGGAGTCCAGCGCCCTGTCCGCTGCTTTGGAGCCAGTCTGGATGCAGTGGGGGGAGGCCCAGTTTTCAGAGGCAGCCTGTGCCAAGGGGCCCCCACCCCGAACACAGCCCTGAGCCCCTAGCTGTCCTGGCCCAGCTGACCACTCAAGTCCGTGGAAATGGGCTATGACCCACTCACTCATCCCTGCACTCCACTGGAGGCCACACAGCCGAGGGTGGGGCCCGAATGCGCAGGTGCTTGTCTGCGTCCTCTTTGTGTCCCTGGAGTCCCCACCGGGCCTGGCCCAGAGCAGGGCCCCGGGATGCTCCTTCAGTAAGAAGATGAGCAGAATCACCGCCCTCCAGGGCCACTCCGAGGCCTCTGTCCATGGGCCCTGGCCTCAGCAGGGCTCTCATGGTCCTTTCGGTGCAGCTGGGGGTCACACTTGGTGACACAGGACAAGTCTTGGTGGCAGAAGCCACTCACGTTCTGCACATCTGACCCACAGGCTCTGCATACGCCTCAGCGCTCCACCCCCGCCGCAGAGGGGGCCCATGGACCTTTCCCTGCCAGCCCAGCTGCCAGGCCCCCGGAACTCTCCCCTCACACCCAAGGCCCCCCTCCCTTCGGATCTCCTTACTTCTCGGTCATGGTCCCAAATTTCTTCTCAAGGAGGCGCTTCTGTCGGGCATGCTCACTCATCACCTCTTCAGGCTCTGGGTGTGGAGGAAGAGCGGGGGGTCCAGGAGATGCCTGGGGTGAGAGGGAGTGGAGGGAACCCACGCGCCGTGGAGCTACTCAGACAGGGGCTGGCAGGTTTTTGTCCAGGATTCCCTCAAAGAGCTCGCTTCTCCAGGCGTGGGGTGTGTAGCAGTTTTATGTGATGAACTCAGGCCCGGCAAGCTGTTCTGCACTGAGCGTCTGTCCCTGATGGGGAAGACGGGCGGGAGGGGGAGTGGGGACGCAGGCGACCCCAGAGGACCTTCGCTCCCCTGGTGTTAATGGTCCTAAGAGTGGGAGCCTGGAGCTCAGATTCTGAAGTTCTGACGATTTTTTTTTAGATTTTATTTATTTACTTTTAGAGAGAGGGGAAGGGTGGGAGAAAGAGAGGGAGAGAAACAGCAGTGTGTGAGAGATACGCCCATCAGTTGCCTCTCTCACTCCTCCAACTGGGGCCTGGCCCACGACCCAGGCATGTGCCCTGACTGGGAATCGAACCGGTGACCTTTCGGTTCACAGTCTGCCACTCAGCCCACTGAGCCATACCAGCCAGGGCTCTGAGAATCTTTCAGCAGGAAGCAAGAGTAATGGGCTCAAAATAAATTCACACAGAAAGTCATGTGTGTAAGTATGAACAAGTACGGGAAACTTCATGTTTGTGAGCCGCTCTGGACAAGTGTGTATTTGACCTCGACAAAAGCCTCAGACAGCTGAAGCCATCTCATGTAAGACTACTGCTGTAAACTTATTAACAGAAACGAATGTTTGGTGAACCATAATCTGGCCAATTAGTCATCTCGCCATCGGGTCTTTCAAGAATTGACTCTCCATTTAATTGGCTTTTGGAGGACTGCCTTAGTCTCTTTGGACCAAAGTTGTAAGCTTTGAAAGTTCACGCGGGAGGCAGCCAATCAATGAGAGAGAGATGTTTCTCTCTCACATCTATGTTTGTTTCTCTCCCTCCCTTCCCCTCTCTCAAGAAAATAAAAATTAGAAAGAAAGAAGGAAAGGAAGGAAGGAAGGAAGGAAGAAAAGAGAAGAGAAGAGAAGAGAAGAGAAGAGAAAAGAAAAGAAAAGAAAAGAAAAGAAAAGAAAAAAGAAAAGAAAAGATCGTTCTCTTGAGCCTCAGGATTCTAAAACTCTAAAACTGAGACTGGAATCCTGTGCCTGAGCATGGAAGGCGGGGAGGGCCAATCGATACCTGCTTCCTCGAGCTCCGTCAGCGATTCATACAGCAGCTGCTCGTGGATCTTGGCGGCCCTCTGGGAAGAAGAGGCCTTGGTCCTGTCCGAGTCCCAGGCCTGCCCGCCCCACCCCAGCAGCCCCTGCCATCCCTCCAGCCTCTGCACCCCCTCCTCGAACTTCCCTGATTGGCCGCCCCGCCCCGCTCAGCACCTCCTGCTTCACTTTCTCCAGGCCTTTGAGCAGTGCCATCTGGAAGTTGTCCACCAGGACGGCAATCACGAGGCTAGAGGTGGGGGGACAGTGGGGTGCTCTCAAGGTCGAGGCTGGAGGAGAAACCAGCACCCTTCTCTGGGTTCATCTGGGCCTGACCAGGGTGAGAGGGCTGGGAGGGGCTGCCCCGGGGTTAGGTCGGGGGGGCGGAGTGGAGCCGGGAGCCCAGCAGGGCAGCGTCCTTACTTGAGGAAGATGAAGTACTGGATGATGATGTAGATCATGAGGATGGGGATGATGTGCCAGGCCCCTGGGACGGAGGGAGGGGGTTGAAGCTGTGATGAACCCTCCCGCCCTCACTGCAACCCTGCCAGCAAGCATCAGAAGCCCCACTTTGGAGATGGGGGAACCAGCCCTCAGGGTTTGCCCGCCTGGCCAGCCTCCCGCCCTGCACCCAGCCGGGGACCTGCCCCACCCTGGGCCTGGCTGTCCAGGTAGATTTGGGACCAGTCGTCCAGAGTGAGCAAGGTGAAGAGGGTGAAGATGGTGGTGAGGATGTTCTGGAAACGCTTGGGGTCAGACTGGCGGAACATCGCCCGGAGCACCACGGAGAAGAGGACTGGCTGTCAGGGCCAAACCAGGCTCTCGGGGCCCGTTTCACCCTCTCCTCCTGCCCTGGCCCCCTGCACCGCCCCGCCTCCCACCACAGCCTGGCAGGCTCCTGCCCCGGCCCCCACAGCGCAGGATACAGAGGCAGGTAAACATGAGGACAAGGATGGCGGCGATGGATGGCAAGGACCGCACCAGGGTCCCGGTCACTTCCTGGAGGCTGGTCAGGAAGCTGCGGGCAGACGTTGACAGGGAGGCAGTCAGTGGCGGTCGGGATCTGTGCCCAGGAGCCAGAGCTGATGCTGAACCCAAGGGGTCCCTGATGTGCTAATGACTTGGAGGGGTCCCGGCCCCTCTCTGGAAGATGAAGAGGATGATCCGACAGGAGGCCTCTCAGAAACGGGCTGGAGTCTGCAGCCTCCCCCTCCCCCATCCCTGCAACAGGTCCAGGCCCGGGTCCCCTTTTCCTTCGGAGTCCCCACGCCAGGGCAGGCCGCTGTGGCCCAGCTGACCTGAGCCTCCGCAGGACACGGACGGCCCTCAGGGCCCGCAGGCTCTTGAAGACCTTGAAGATCCGGAAGACGCTTTGGTTGTAGATGGTGCGCTTGAAGGAGCGGGAGTTGAACTGCATGAGCGAGAAGTCCAGCACAGCCATGACCATGATGACGAAGTCTGAGGGCACAGGGCGCCTGAGTGCCACCCACAGCACCCCCAACGCCCGCGCCCCTGCTCCCATCCATTCCCTTTCGTCCTTAGCCTCCCTCGGACAGTTCACTGGCATGCGCTGTCTCTCTCTCTCTCTCTCTCTCTCTCTCTCTCTCTCTCACACACACACACACACACACACACACGGCCCCATCCCCTCACACCTAGGTTGTTCCAGACGTCATAAAAATAGTCGAGGCCCATAGCAATGATCTTGAGCGCAGCTTCCACCACGTAGATGGAGAGGAAGATGGAGTCAAACGCCATGAAGTACCACTCTGCAGGGACACCAGGGGCTTGCTCAGGGCCATGCCTGGCTGCCCTGGTCCCTCTCCCCTCCTCCCCATGGGAACCACATGCGCAGCCGATTGCGGAGAGCCTCGCTCTGCTCAAATAGCTGTGTGTCTTAACTGCTCTGTGCCTCAGTTTTCTCGCTTGTAAACGGTGACAGTAATAGCCAGCCTGATAAGGTTTTCCTGAGCAGGAAAGGCATTTAACAAAGTAAAATGCTTATAACGGAGCCTGCACCAGAGAGCATGCAAGAAATGTCAGCCATTAGATATGTCTTGTGCTTCACCCTGCTGCCCAGGTTTGAGGGGCCGCCTTCTCCGGTTTTCCACTCTCACCCCTCCAGGGTCTACTCAGAATCTCCTGGCCCTTGGGGCCCCCGCCTGGGCTCCCCAACCCTCGCGCGCCCTGCGGCATCCTGGGGCGGGCGCGCCACCTCGTGGCCGTGGCGGCAAACAGCACACCCTACCGCTCTGCGGGCCTTTCTGACTCCCCTGCCTACCTGGCAGACCGCGGCTGTCTCTCGGCGCCTCCCTCATCTCTACCACTGAGCAGTGTCGTCCGCCACCCAGGGGTGAGATTCAGGTAAGGCCAGTGATCCGAATCACTCGGCACGGAGTCAGGCCAACGGGAAGCCTGAATCAACGTCAGCAGCCTCCTCCCCCACGTGAACAAGCCCCCGCTCTTACCACCCCGGATCTCGACTTCAGCGAAGGTCTGGGCCACCAGCATGATGGTGTTGAGGCAGACGACGAGGAAGATGAAGGCGTCGAAGACCAGGGAGTCAGTCAGGCTCCTGAGCATTTCCCGCAGGCCTTGAAAGAGGTGGCTGAATTTTTCCCACAACCAATGGTGCAGCTTCTTGTGAGCCCGCTGGACCCTGCCGGCTGTGAGGGAGCCAGAAGGTCAAGTCCATGTGGGAGAGGGGCCTGGGGCCCCTGGCCTCCTCTGGGGCTGGGCTGCGATTCTGCCTCCATCCGCTCACTGAGGGGCCTGTGTTGGCCCTGCGTTGGTACCTGGGCCGCAGGCCCGACTCCTTCCCTGGCAGATGCCAGCCCGTTTGGGGTTCGGGGTCTGCTTGAGCACGTCTTGAGGGCTCATGCTCCTGCATCTCCACACCTTTCTTTCCTTACATGGCAGCTTCTGTGTGGAAAACCCAGTCCTCCACACCGCCCCACCCTCTGGGTAGACGCTCCCTTTCCCTTTAAGATTCTGCTGGAATATCTTTGGCTGCTTTCCCTACCTGCCACCCACCCCCACCCCAGTCTGTTAGACATTCGCCCACCTCTGCTTGTCTGTGTGACTGTTGCCATGTTTATTGAACTATTAGAGGCCAAGGCTGGGGGTTGTGTGTTAACAGCCAAGGTCCCTCCCTGCCCTCAAACAAGGCCCTCATTTGGGTACTGCTCCCCGGTGTCTGTCCTTAGGAAGCTCACAGTTTAGGGTGGGAAATATGGGAAAATAGAATCCACGAATGTTCTGACATGGAGGACAGGCCTCCATCACTGGGTGGTCTGGGATTAGTTGGTTAAGTGACCACCTTTGGCCTTGAAGCCCCGTGGGGCTGGTCTTCCCTGTGCTGCCAAGGCCCCGGTAGGCCAGGTACTCATATTAAGTAGGAGGGGATATTCGAGAAGTGAACGTGTGAGTGAATAAAGCAGTGACTGAATGAAGGAGCAGCCGATGGCCGGAAGAGGCGCCTGGTCCTAGGAGTGAATGACTGGGCGATGACGTCAGGTGAGTGGACAGCGGATCAGACACACCTGCAGGGAGTCAAGCCTCAGTCTGTGCAAGGTCGGCGCAGGGCCCAGGCCAGGTCTGGAGTCTGGGTGGGGCAGTGGGAGTTGGACGGGAGGGCGAAGACTCACTTTTGCGCTTCTGAAGTTGCTCATCTTCAGCCCAGCTTCCGGAGGTTTTAGAGAAGGAATCCTGAGGATGGACTTTGCTGGAGCCCTTGGCGGCATGTGGGGGCACTGCAAGGTGTGGTGGAGTCACGCTCTGAGCCCGCGCCACGCCGGGCGGGAGCGCTGCGGAGGAAGAGTGGGCGGGGCCGACCCTGATGGCACTGCGGGACCTGTGCGAGCCAAAGCCCCGGGTTCCGGCGTGGTGGTACTCCTCGTAGTGGTCGCTGGGGATGCCGTGGGGGCGCCGGGCGTGCTGCTGCTCTCTGTGGCGGTGCTCGCCGCGGTGGCTGCGGTGGCCGTGGCGGTGCTCGCTGGAGTAGCGAGGTATGGCTTGGTGGGAGGACGCCCCATCGGCAGGGTGGGGATGGGTCTCTCCGTGATGAAGCGGCCTTCTGTGGTGGCGCGCTTGATGATGACGGCGCCGGCCCTGGTCGGAAGCATCGTGGTGCTGGGCCCCCCCTTGGTCAGAGGCCTCGCTGTCATGGTAGAACTCTTTATGGGAGTAAGGCTCGCCTTCCGGAGGGAGCCCACTGTGGCGGCGGGGCCCCCCGGCGGGGTGGGCCTCACTGTGGTGGTAGGGTCTACTGTTGAGCCTCCCACTACTCTGCTGGCGCTCCTCATCCAAGAAGTCCTCAGCGGAGGAGTGCTGGGAGAGGACAGTGTCGCGGGAAGCAGACGGGGCAGGGACTGCGGAACGGTGGGCTCCGCCGTGGCGCGGGGAGTGGCGGCGCCGGTGGCGGTGCGAATGGCGGGAGACGGTACGATCAGGGGAGTCTTGGAGTTCGCTGTGGTAGTGAGATCCGCCATGGCGATGGGGCGCATCGGTGTGATAGGACACACCGTGGTGACGGGACCTGTGACGGCGGTGACCTGGCCTGTGGTGCGGCGCTGGTGCGCCGGGGTCAGAGGTCACGTCCAAGTCACTGGCGTCTGCCTCGTTTGGAGCCTTTTGGGCCTGTGAATATTGATCCATGACGATGATGGGAACCCTGAACAAGTGGTGGGAACCCTGAACAAACTCGCACAAGTGAACAAGAAGAGCTCAAGACAAAAGCCCAGCAGGCCCCTGGCCGGTGGGCCCTTCTCACCGAAGCCGGGGCAGCGGGGCTTCTGGGACAGCCCGGTTCTTCCCAGGGAACCCTCCCCTCTGTGATGTCACAGCAGACCCCCTCCCAGGCCTCATTCACAAATGCCTCCCCCTGGGCTGTAGCTCAGAGTCAAAGATCATGGAGACTAGCTCCTTCACTGTAAACTTGGGAAACTGAGGTGAAGGAAAGGGAAGGAAATGGTCCAAAGTGACCCATCAGGTTAATGGCAAAGCGGGACAAAGAGCACAGAAATCTACTGTCACACACAGAAAGCCAGTGGCTTTGCCCTTCCCGTGGGTCCATTGAGAAGCACCAATTAGCCTGGGGAAGAGGCAGGGTGAGTCCATAGCATGGGTCATCTCACGTGACGAGGACTCGCCGCCACTGCTCGCCTCCCCATGGGAGTTTCCACGGGGCACTAACACGCCCCCACTCTGCGAGCATTTTCGGAAGCCCTCCGCAGACCTCCGTCGTGGGCCAAAGACACATCATCGCGTTTCCGGTCGTGTTCTTTCCCAGTCTCGGCACATGGCCAGCCCCTCGGATATTGCTCCTGAGTTCACGGCGATCCGCACCACGGGCCTTCATTCCTTCCGCACCGAGAGGATCCCCGAAGACCGCCTTGCGCTCCTCCCAGCGGGGGATTTCCCCTCCCTTCACCGCCAACGTCCAGAGAGCCCTGCATCGGGGCTGGCCCCGGCTCACTGTGCGGAGCCTTCCCTAAATGGTGAAGCTGTGGAGCTGTGAAGCTCTTCCCCTTGAAGCTGTGGAGTGTAAACCAAGGGAGAGGAGGGGCGGCTGTAGGAACAAGCACCCTGGGACTCCCAGGCACCTGCCTGGCTGGTTGGTTTGTGCGTTCTGAATCCGCCTGGCCCCAGTATTGTATTCCGCGCTCCAGTTCCCAGTGGATTGTCACTGTCCGAATCCAATTTCACGATTCTGTGGCTCAGAGAACACTCAGTTTATCAAGAACGTTTGGTTCCTGTAATCACTTGGTGTTCCATAAACCAGGCGGATGCCTTTACCAAGGTCCAGTGACAAGCCAGAAACTGCTTTTTAGAATGTAGAATTGTTGGCAGAGGCCAGTGTGGCTAAAACTCTAGGAGTCGTAACTCTGATACTCCTACTGGGACTTGCCAGAGGTACCACATGGCATCTTTGGCTGACACCTAAGTCAGGCACGTGGACATACCAGGCACAATGCCCAAGTGGTAGGGTCGCTTGTATCATAGCCTTTCAAAGAGCCTGTTTTAGATCCAGACCTGACACTGGGATATTTATAGTGTACCCCATACATGAATCACAGCACCTTGTCCACAAGTGATACGTGTTGGCTCCAAAACCCAAAAGACATACCATATATCACTCTTCTTTCTTTCTGGTGTGTGGTGTGGGGCACAGCGACCTGTCTCTCACATCAGAAGATATCTGACATTCCCCAGACCTCTGCTGCCCTAGAAACTTTCCGGCTGTGGCAGGCCCTTGAACTTCCACAGGGCTCATCTCCAGCTCTCCGGCACACCCACGTCCGCGGCACCGGAGGTGCCTGATGTTTCCTGCTCAGAGTCCAGGAGGCACAATGGCATCCATTGAGTGCATCAGCATAGTGTTCTCTGTGTTGTCAAAACTCTCGCGGTCCCCCTGGATCTTGCAGTTTGCAGGGGATGGAGAAACCTGTTCTAGGTAAATGCAGACTGAGTGCAGTTTACTGTACTCAGGGGAATGGAAGAGAAAGCACTTGCTGGTTCAATAGCCACATACTGGTTGCTGGGGCTGGCACTGATTTTCCCCAGTGAAGATATCACATCTAGGCTCGCGGCTGTGATTGGCTTCCCCAGTGAAGATATCCCATCTAGGCTCGCGGCTGTGATTGGCGTGGCCGCATCATGGAGTTTCCTTTTTTGCCTATAAAAAAAAAAAAATGAGTTGCCCTGGCTGGCATAGCTCAGTGGATTGAGCGAGGGCTGCGAATCAAAGCATCGCAGGTTCGATTCCCAGTCAAGGCACATGCCTGGGTTGCAGGCCATGGCCCCCAGCAACCTCACATTGATGTTTCTCTCTCTCTCTTTCTCCCTCCCTGCCCTCTCTAAAGATAAATAAATAAAGTCTTTAAAAAAATGAGTTATAAGGAGATGTATTTAGAATCACTGCTGTTGCATCTCTCACATCCTTGGTGGTGGCAGTAATCTCGGCTATTCCCCCAGGGCTGTGCCATCACGTTGGGTTTATAACTTGGCAGGGGCAGAAGGAACATTCCAGGGGTTTCCGCTTGGCCCCCTTTTTTGCAGTGTCAGGGAACCAGTCGGGGATTCTGCCAGCTGCTGAGGACTAATCTCGTGGTACATTCCGGGAGGGGGAGTAACCACAGCACACATCCAAGGGACTCAGGACCGTGGCCTTGGGTCTCTAAAGGCCTCCAGTACTAATTGGTCTCCATGGGTGTAATATTCAAATTAACATCTGTAGCTGCAGTGAATTAGTCATTTTAGCAGAGCTGGAACTATGTTTCCCAGAATTCTGTCCCCTGCAGTCCTGACTTAGTGGGGGCCACAAGTGACATTTTGTGCAAGATTTGGAGAGTAGCAGTGAAAGAGGAGTTGTATCCTTTTTCCACTAGGAAGGTTGGCGCAGGGCCACCAGAAGCAGTCACAGCTCATTCGCAATGACCTTCCTTGCTGGCTCACCTTGCTGGCAGCAGCTGGGGCCACGGCTCCTCCAGCTTTCGCCGGATCCTCCAGCTTCTGTCACTCCCGTTCCAGGTGTCCGTTAAGCTCCAGGGCAGTGTGCCAGCCTCTCCTGTAGGTCCTGTGCATCATCAAAGCTGGAGGCTGAGGTGCAGCAAAATGTGGACACGGCTTCTGGTCCATGCTGTGGATTCCAGCTCATTCTCGAAGATGCCAGTGTGCTCCTGCCCCCCCCCCCCCCCCCCCCCCCCCCC